>VXAY01003150.1:581147-830516 GCA_013399855.1 Oxyruncus cristatus | reverse complement strand
GTTTTTTAGGTCTTCTTTTTATTTTACCTTCAAAAAAGGTTGAATTTTTTTTTTTTTTTTTTTTTTTTGGATTTGAGGCATGGGCTATAAAGTGGATCAAAGATTTTAGTTCCAATTTGTTATTTTGCATCATTGTCTTCTCCTTCTTCCCTGGGGAACACCCTAAAGCAACACTTCAAATTGCTGTAAAATGACAATGTGTCACAGAAAACCCACCCTGCTTTTCTGAGCACTAGTCTCTTTGTGAAGAAGGCAGATTTAAGAAGGGGTCTACAACCTTGAGAAGATGTCACAACAAATTGACTCTTTGTGCCCATTCTTGATCTTTCTGCTAATTATTGTCCATATAAATATGAATATAATGAAATATATTGCTGTACATTCATATTTTAAGAAAATCTGTAAGTCTATACATTATGCTAAATCTTATTCATACAACCTAATATGTCTTAAACTATTAAGGGAACAAAATGGTATATTTTTCCTTTTCCTTTAATTTTGCAAAATATATACTACGTCTATGAAAACGTCCATGTGTGGGGTATTTGGATTCATTGGTTGGAGTTGGTGGAGGAGCTGGGGGATGGATAATGTTAGGGTCATAAATTCTTGAATGCACAGGAGTAATTGTATGAAATTGGAACACTTAATAGAAAATAATTCTGGATAGAAGACAGTCCTGCATTGTCATAAAACTTAAATTAGAAGATTGCAATGCTATCAAGTCAAGTGTGTCTGATGCTAATGTAATATAGTTTAAATCTATTGTGTTAAAAACCTGTGGATTCAGAAAAAAAGTAAGTTTACCATTTTCAGTCCTCTGCATCTCTGGTTTCTGCTGTGTGTGCACAGTGCTCTTATGAGGTTTTGATTTGTTTTGTGTTTTTCCTCTTGAATCGTATCCAGAATGCTTGAATGTGTTAATGACTCATGGAGCACAGACCTCGTCTTTCAAACTAGTTCTGTTTGTGGGCTGGTGGATTCCTAGCAGAGCACATCATCTTGATTCATTTGAAAATGGTACTTAGCTTCTTCTCTAAATCAAATCAGTTTCATAAAAAAATACAGAACACTGAGACTCACAGTTAAGACCAGAACATTTGTTGTTTGGGGTTTTTTTAAAGTTAAAACTCCACTCAATACTTTCTTGAAGCTGGGGGTGGTGGGGGGGATTAGCATTTTCTATTTGATTACATTTTCTACCTGAGACTCTTTTCTGAAATTATTTTTAACAAACTTTATCAGTAATGTATGATTTTTTTTTCCTTTCTTTTTGTACCTGAATACTATTCTGCTCAGTTGTGGGGGCTTTCTTTTAAATTCCTGTGATATCAGTCCTATGTCGGTTAATCTTCATATTGTCTGTAAGGATAAATGTTTCCCTAAAACTCTTGCATGCATCTCTACCTCTAAAATACAAAATGAACTCTACCTGTAGATTAATTGATACCCTTTCTCAGACAAATGACAAAAGAATCCTGAAGTATATTAGTAATGTGATGGCAGCATTATTTCAAGAACAATTACCTTGTCTTAAATTGAAGATAAGCAGAATTGCAGAATTCTCTCTAGCAATAAAGGCCACTCCTTCTAGTGGAATTAGGAAGAAATTAAGGGAATGTTTGTGTAAGTGTGTTCTTGTAGGTCTTTGTGTGCTTTTTCACCCTGGGTGGAGGCACGTGGAAATAACAGACTGAAAAATGGGGTGACTCTTTTTTTTTCTTCTTTAGAAGTATTATTCTACAGTTTCAACTCTTTGTGACTGTGATAGTTTGGTCTGTGTTAGGGACATGTTACCGCAATTATCTCTGGCATCCTGTTAATGACTCAAAACCAAATCTTGAGGCGTGAGACAAGAGGTGTAAAATCCGGTTACCACACTTTCCTTGTGTATCAGTTTTTTTGGCTTGGATGTATTCAAGATGGATGTCAGTCAGCACATCCACCAAACTGCCTCCGGGAAGTCAGTTTTTCATAGACTCAGTAAAAGCTATTTTAACAATTGGCCAACAATGGATTGAAAAAAATGCAAGTTACAGAGCTCTGTCAGAGTCAGTAGGTCAAAACTCAACTGTGGGACATTTATGGGGAGCCAAAGTTATTGTGTGTTAAATAATGTACATTTACATTTAGGGTTTGTGCCAATCTGCAACATGAAGAGTGTGGCTCTGCTTGGGTTTCATGTTAGAATTTTATTGCTGTTCATGTCAGCAAATAGAAATTCTAAGGGAGCATAATGAGAAATTAATCTGCAGTAATACATGGAGTTCAAACACAGTTGAAACATACTATCTGAACTACAAAAACATGAAATAATCCCTCTGTGTAAGGGTAGGTCTCTAGAACTAATCCAGGAATTTCCCCAACAGTAGTCTTATCCACAGGCTCATTAACCTTCCAACGTCTGTGTGTCACGCTATTTTTCTTTCCTAAATCTGAAACTCCACAGGATCTGGTTGATATTGCCTATCCTGAGGCAAAAAAACTGATGATGAGCCATTATGTGAGGTCTGGAGTCCTCCAATATGCAGAGAATCCAGAGGCTCCTGCACTGCTTTGCTGTTGGACGTGACTGGCTCTCAGTCTACAGTAAACTGGGAGCTACCAGATCACACAGGTCGGGCTCTGATTTTGGACCTGGTTGATGTTTGCTGCTTTAAAAACCTGTCACAGCTGGGCTTAACCATTTATGCCAGGGGCTGCAACTGGAAGTGATGAGAGGGATGTCTTTTCATGTAGCAATGGTATTTTGGGCTGTAAGCTGATCATTACGGAGATTTTTGTTAGAGAAGGACCTTGAAGAGCTTGACAAGCATTTTCATTGCATGATCTGAATCCTAATATACAGATACTGTGACTGCTTAAGCAGACTTCTGCTGTGGTATTGTTAAGTACTACTTGTCATAAGTTAAAAAAAAAATGTTTTGTTCAATTAACTGCTCACGTTCAGCACAAAGAACTCCTTTGACTCAAATTCGCTCCATCAGAAAACCACTGATGGGGAGGAGAGGTTAAAAAATAATTACCATTTTAAATTTTGTAAGGTGTAAGAGCAGATATCTGTCACTTGAATTGGAGAAGACAGTGTGCTACTTCTGCCTTCTTCTCATCAGTACGGCCTTGAATATTAACAGCTTGCTTTTTGGCAGTGGTAAATTTCTTGGGAGGAAGGTGGAGGGATATCACTGAGGAAAACCCTTCATTTAGCATCAGCTGTAAAAAACACTAGGGGGTGTTTGCTGTATCGGGGGAGCTCATTCTGAGGCCAAAAGTCTGCATGTGCAGAGCTTGATGCAAAGTCAGGGTTAGGTGCAGAACCTGAATACCAAAGGGTTTTTCTCCCCAGACTTCTCTACTGTGGGCACAGCCTTTGGAGCTTCCAGAAATACTTGGAGAAATGCTAATAACTCTGAAAAATGCTGAACATGAAAGCAAGAGGGACCACTTGCTGTGAGAAAGGTGCATTTTGAAATGCACTGAGAAAAAAAACAAAAAAACAAAAAAACACTTAAAGAATGAGGGGAATGGGAAAACTATCAGAGAGAGGAGTTGCAACATCTGAGAGTCCTCTAATGGCCACTGCAAAAATTCCTTTTGAGCCTTGAATCCCTGCACCGGAAGAAAGCTGCTGAACATTTTGGTTTGTTTTGCTTTGGGTGGTCTTTGGACAGAAGGGGAAGCTGTTTGACCTGGTATCCCATCTGATTAGCCGTTGCACTCCTCTAATACCTAAGCAGGAGGAAAGGACCTCACAAGTAAAAAAATCTAAAATTTAAATGTACTTAGATTGGAGATGCAATTATCTACCCAATAACTTGAAAAAGTTCCAGGGGCCTGATCCAAAATCCATTCAGTTTAAGGGAAGTCTTTAATGGGCTCTGGATTATGCTTTAAAAGAGGAGACCTGCCTTAGTCTGCCTATTCCCTCTTCCTCTCAATTTCCTGATTTGGAAACCTTAACACTTTGCCCCACCATTTGAAGTAAGAGTGAATTCCTTTATAATAAAACACTGGAGGGACCATAAAGATTTAGGTGAATTAAGAGGTGTTGTATTCATAAAGTTATTTCCAGTAGCCAGCACCTGGGTGGTCGTCCTCTGTTCTGTAAAAGTAAACTTCTGCTTAATGCCACCATGTTCTCACACTTGTAGATGGAAGACTGGGCAGTAAATGAAGGTATTTGTTGGTTTTACATCTACTTGTTGTCTTTGTAGAAATTCTTTTCTCTTGGAAACTTCGATTTTTTTTTTTTTAATTTTTTTTTCCCTGCAGTCAGGTGTTGCCAACCACTTTAGGCTATTGGCATCGGGCTTTCAATCTGGCATACATTTTTTTTCTTAAGAAAGCTTTATATAGTTTTGGAATTATTTTATCTTTTGATGAATAATAGCATTGTCTGAGGACAAATATATCTGGTTTTGTATCCTCCCACATGTTTGAATGGAAGATTCTCCTCCCATTTCATAGGAAATTTTGATATACTGAGCAGGTTTGCAAGGGAACCCTGACAAAATCCTGTGGGTCAGCATAAGCAACAGGACTGCATGCTCAAGAAGTCTTGCTCCATCTTTTTAAGAGGTGGGCGTTGTAATTCTGACAGAGAGAATGAATATTCTATATTTGCATGATTTGTTTTGGCCAGATCCAAATTCAGGATAAGATAGAACAATCCTAATTGTCATAGCACAGTTCTACATATTCCTAGACATACGTGTCTAGTCTTTGAACTAGTGGGTCGGTTTTGTTAGGTTTTTGGGATTTTTTTTTTGTTTGTTTGTTTGTTTTGGGGTGTTGTTTGCCTTAAATTATGTGATTGCAGGTAAGCAAACAAAAAAAATCCCGAATGCTTCTGTTGTTAGTGGTAACACTGAGCCAGTGCTATTGTCGAATAGTGGTACCTCTCTGACTGGAGGTTCCTGTTGCTAAAATGCCCATCAGTTCTCTCCTGTCATGGAAGATTCTGCTTCTGGAGACACTGAGACACATTAGATTTGTTTGTGTTTGTTTTGTTTGCTTTCATAAAGCAGTTTGGAGTTGTAAACCCAAGTGTAATCAATGTTGCATGACTTTCCTTTGAACAGCATAATTACATTCAGATGCCAAGTGTGAAGTGCTTTGACAGTCTCGCAGCAACTTTCATTCAAAGCTTTGAAGCAAAAGAAAGAAACGAAAAATCAACTATTGTCTTTTGGTGAGAATAATAACGTTTGAGACTCCATCGCACTTATCCACCAAATTCTGTGTGGAATGCTGTTTATTTGCAATAGGCTGTTTACAGTGAGCCATTTAAAATAATAGCCCATGAACCCATTCCCTGATGCAGGCTGCTATACCTGGAGAGCTTGCCAGATACCATCAGCAAAATGGACCATAAAAGCAATCCAAAACCTACATTCTTAGTGGAATTTATCTGATAAATACCTTGCTAAATCCTAAGTGTTTCATTCATCTTTTTAAAGCGTGGTACACTGATCTGCTTATCTGTTTAGCCTCACTGGCAGCATTCTCTCTAGAGGTTAAAACACATAAGGCAAGACACATCTATTCACTTCAATAGAGTTATCTCAGGAAGAATGAGAGTTGCAGAATCATTAATTAAACATGATCTTACTGGGAAGGTCTCATGATGAAGATGCATGTATGACTCACTCGGTGTCGGTAAGCTCTATTTCAAATACAGTTTTTCATGTTTGACCATTTTCAGTGTCAGGTAAAAACTTGTCAACAAAAGAGCCTGTGTATCTAGAAAGCATAATTTGTAATAGATATAAAACCAATCCCTTTTACCTCCTTCTGCCATCTGTAACATGCAATAATGGAAATATGACAGATGAATAGTGCCATATTTTTGTCATAGGACTAGAAGCTGGGAACTTTTTTTGACATTAAACTGTACAAGATAGAAATTGTTTAAGATAAAATTTCTGCTTAAGGACACTACCGTGTGATTTCAAATTCTATTTTCATCTCCCTTCAGAAGAAAAGCACAACAATTCTAATTTTTTTCTTTAAGAGATTTGAAGGAATTTTTTTTTAAACAGAACAGTTTCTCAGTTAAAATCAAAATATTTCTATGTCAAATGCAAAATAAATCCCAGTGTCTTACTAGAGGTATCCAAATGTTCGATACTGATGTGTTTCTGATGAAAAGAAGCTGCATTTCTGTGAAGTATATTTGAAGCCAGAAGAGGTTTCATCTTCCTTTTTTCTTCACCTTATATTTCACCTTATATCCTTGACTCTTTCTTATGTAGATGTCCACCTTCTGTTTCTTCATAATTTCAAACACCTCTGCCTTTTCTTTGATGTGTTTTGTTTTTTTTCCCATCTGTAAGATTTTTCTCACAAACTTAATTAAGCAGACCTCTGTCTTCAAACCGAATGACTGTGAGATACCAGGAGCTACAGTAATAGAAGCATAATAAAATAGAGGCAGAGTTTTTGACTCTGTTTGAAAGTGGAAGAGCAGCCATGTACTCCATGGATCTGAACAGCAGGGTAAATTTTCACTTCTACCTCTATGCAGTTTTAATTAATACATTCCAATATAAGTGGTAAGCTGAAGGCCTCCTTTTGCTTCTGTTCAAGACCGCTAATAACTAGCAAAACACCAAGAACAAAGCAAGTAAGTTTTTAAGTTCCCTTTCTCTGAAACTCTGTGGATGCTAGATCCCTTAAAACTTGGGAAACATAAAGATATCATATGTTAATAAATGTAGTTCTGACAGTTTCCTTTTACAAAGTGAGCAGAGGGTGGTATGTTTTATATTCCATTCAAGGTATTCTTTAGGCTACCTACCTGGAAATGTTCACCTACGTGAACATGAAGCTGTGAATCGTTTGTAGGGTAGAAATTATTAATTTTGGCCAAGAACACAAACAGCTCCCATCTCTTCCATGAGCCAATTTTGGCAGTAGGTTCACCACTGAATAGATGGATCAACATACTTTGTTTGTTCTTGACTGTTTATAGGAGGAGTTAGAACTTTTTGGTTTACACCAAAAACACAGAGGTGGTATGTTGTATCTGGTTTGCAGACTAGACTCTTCTTCAAATACATTCTGCTCTTCAGCAGCAGTACTGGAGAGTGTGAGTTTCTTGTGGTCAGCTCTCTGCTAAAGTTCTATCAACTGGAGCAGAGGAAGTGGTTTCCAAGTAGAATTGCAGGCATGCAATCTGCCACTTCTGGTGAATACTTTATCAGGGCAAATGCTTCTTGTGCAAAGTGGAAAATTGTTGATAGAATGGAAAAGGTAAAAGAAATACCCTGAAACAGCCGATGGGCTATGGGATGGGTCTGAGGCTCCAAATTTCCACACAGTGTTGAACCTTTCCGTTTGCAAGAGAGTGACGTAAATTTGGGGTAATGAATTTTTAAGGCTGACTCTTATACTTTTTCTGGTGAAAATTCTCCAGAGGTCTTAGTTTCACTCTCATGTAGAATGTGAATCATATGGAAAATGTACCAGAGCTGCATGGGAGTGGCTCTTTCCTGCCCAGCTATGATGCTGAGAACAATCCCTTTCCTTTGGGACCACATGCTAGATCTGGGTTCTGAGTGACTATCTTTTGTACACATGTGAATCTCCAAAAGGGTTCATTTATAAAAGGAGTAGAATATCTGATCTGAGATCAGTCACGCAGATCTAAGGGAAGTATTTTGCCTTGAGTGCGAATCAGTCTCAAAGACAAAATTCACAGCAGCCTACTTGTTAATGAATTACAAAGTCTTTATTTTTAAACATTTCAAGTCTGCTTAAGTTCCCACAAGGAACTCATTATGCTTTGCACTTGGAAGAAAATGGAGAAAAAATGTCAGTGGTACTTTGGAGGGTGGGGAGTCTGGTTCCAATACAGATGGAGTTGGTGCAATTTTATACATGTATTGTAACTAAAGGTACTCATAAACAGAGAATGTATTGTAGGTAGCTGCATGCTCTAATCTGTGATATAATGCATATTTATGAATGTGAATATAATTAAAAGCTGGTGCTTTAAGTGTCAATCAGAACAATTTATATACAGATCATTATTTTGCTTCATGAGGATCAGCGTGGCCAAGTCAGATATGGCGATGCACTTTCTCAGCCCTTTCTAATAACCAATGGTGTGAAACAAGGTTGCGGTTCTTGCACCAACTTCATTCACGATCTTCTTCAGCATGATGCTCCAAAGGGCCATGGCAGACCTCGATGAAGAAAATGGTATCTACATCCGATATCGTCCCGATGGAAGCCTGTTCAACCTAAGGCGACGGAAGGCCCACACCAAGACTCTCAATCATCTTGTCCGTGAGCTGCTTTTTGCTGACGATGCTGCCCTCATCGCCCACACAGAAGCAGCTCTGCAGCGTTTAACATCCTGCTTCGCAGAGGCTGCTGGGCTTTTTGGGGCTGGAAGTCAGCTTGAAGAAGACAGAAGTTTTCTACCAAACTGCACCTCAGGAAGTGTTTCATCATCCCCATATCATCATTGGTGAATCAGAGCTCAAGTCAGTGAAGCAGTAGGTAGCTGCATGTATGCTACTTATTTGGGAAGCATCATCTCCTCGGACGGTAAAATTGACAAAGAGATAGACAACAGGCTAGCGAAGGCATATAGAGCTTTCAGGAGACTCCGTAGAAGAGTTTGGTGTAATAAACACCTGAAGAAAAGCACAAAGATCAGTGTTTACAGAGCCGTTGTTTTGTCCACTCTTTTGTATGGGTCTGAATCATGGGTCATTTACCGCCACCACTTGAGACTCTTTGAACGCTTCCATCAGCGTTGTCTCCGCTCAATCCTCAACATCCACTGGACTGACAAAGTGACCAATGTGTCTGTCCTTGAACAGGCAGCGGTCATGGGTATTGAGGCCACACTGCTGAGAACACAGCTGTGTTGGGCAGGGCACATCTCCAGGATGAAGGACCACCGCCTCCCCAAGATTGGGCTCTATGGCGAACTCGCCACCGGCTGCCGCAAGAGAGGAGCCCCGAAGAAGAGATACAAGGACTCCCTGAAACAACATCTCAGCCTCGGCCATATTGATCACCATCATTAGTCTACTCTGGCCTCCAATCTGGAGACATGGAGACGCACTATAATGCTGCTGCTTCTTTTGAGAACACAGAATCATTTCTGAGGAGAAAAGACAACGCAGAAAGAACCGAGTCTCGCCAGTACCACCAAAGGAGACTTTCCGCTGTGCCTTTTGCAGCCGGACTTGTCTATCTCGCATTGGCCTTCTTAGCCACCAACATGCTTGTAGCAAGCGTGGGTAGAGTCCTTCTCCTCTAATTTTCGTTTGCAAAGCCTTGCCATGATGATATACAGATCATTAGAGGAAATGCTTTTCTTACAATAACAGAATATGTGCAGTGAGGACCTGTGGCTGCAGATTATATGATTTCCCATTGCTTCATTTAGAGCTTCCTTTTATGGCTGGAGACTTGGAAAGTCCAAGGGAAGACATCAGGAAGATATTTATCTGATTAAGTGCTAATGTGTGTGGGATTTTTCAGGTTTTTCTTTATTTCTTTTCTGTTTTTTAATGTGAATTGCAAAACAACAGAGGCATAATTAGTTGGATTTTGAGGACATGTTCACAAACCTTTGAAATAACTTGAAAACATGCACATTTTCAAGTTATTGTAGAAGTTTCAGAGAATATCTGGGCATACTAGGTTTGCTGAAAATGTTCTGGAAAATTATAGTTTTGATTTGATGATGTTCTAGCAGTTATTTCAAGGAGATTTAGAGCCCCAGTCAGCGAGGTGGCACGTTATTCTCTAAGCCACATCACGTGCCTTTGAGATATTAAGGTCTCAATGGGAAGAGTTGTGGACTGGAAGCCACTTGAAGCTTGATGGGGACGATGTGCCCAGCTTAGTTAATAGCCACGCTTCTGAGGGGGGAGGATGCTAACTCACTGTAATTTTGGGAAATACATTCCCTAAATCAGGGGCTGGGGAACATGTGCAACAGGTACCTGTATAAGGCCAGCACAGAAAGCATTTATCTGGTTATGAGGGAGGAGGGAATTCATCTCACACATCTAAAATGATCTTGATTTTCATTTTAGCTTTGTAGCTTACCTTTAACAGAAAGCAGAACATGAGCAGCTGTCCAGTGAGTGATTCTGTGCCAGCTGATGAGAAATGTGAAGTCTTTTATGTAACTAAATGCAGTGATTTAAAACATCTGCCCATATCTCTGTTTCTTCTATTTGACTATTGTTCCATAGTGGAAACTTCTTAACTTGATGGAGACTTTTTGTCACATAGTATCATATTTCCAGAGTTATCTTTTCCTTCATATTTAGAAGTAATTATGTCTTTTATTGTGAATGGTGGTTTATATCTCTGATAATTTTGGGACTGTATTCTTATAGGACATAAGACTCTTTTTCCCCATTGTGGCTGTTGAAAACTTCTTGTATTTGTGCTGTAGGTTATTTTGGTTATTTTTCTTTTTCTGTGCCGTATTGCACTGACAGAGATGAATATAAATAGAGCAATAGATTTACCTGTAAAGGTAGAGGAAGAGTGGTTTACAAGTATAATTTTGGGGCTTTTGTCTGTGCCTTTTTTTTTTTTTTTCCTATGAATAACTGCAAATTCTGATGCATTTTTGCTCTTAAAAGAAAAAAAAAATTGGTAATCCTGCTGTAGAATACATTGGTATGAGTGTGCAGATCTGCTGGCTGTTCATCCTAGCTGAGAGTCTGATCCCTTTTGTTTGCTTGGTCAAGGAGCGAGGGGTAATGCCAGAAGTTTGTGGAAACTGTTCACTCACACTCAAGATGCAAAAGTTGGTGTTAACTTCTGCCCATGGGGACAGTCTTGAAGATTAAGCCAGGCATAGGTTCCAGTAAATTCAGCTAATGTACTTAGAATTTTTATATATCGAGGGTTTGCAGGTTTTTTGATGAAGACTTGTGTGAATTTCATTTTGACCATGAACAAGTGTTATTCAGACCTTGTACTGGTGCACCACTTAAGCCAACCCAAGGCCTCTTCTGTATATTGGCATCTAATGTGGGGAATCTCTTGTAAGATGTCTAGACACAAGTGTTCCCTCTGTCGAATGTTGGTACTAAAGAATAACTTTTTCAATTGACCTAATGCTAACCTTGGTCATGTCTAGATTAGCAAAAACCGCACCACCCTAAGTTGTTTTGGTTTTTTTGGTTTTTTTTCAGGGAAATAGAAACTTTGAATCAATCTAACTTGCACAAAAATGCTTTGAGATGGTTCATTCTTGAAAATTATCAAAATCGGCAAATTAAAAGAAGAAGGAAATTGATCGATTCTGGGATATATTACTAATTTAATTTTAGGGAGCTATTTTTGAAATTTATTTAGATTTGGTTTGTTAGAAGCTACCCATTTGCAGTTGATATCTAATTATTTTTTAGGACCAAAGACTTATGAAAATATTTATATGGTTAATCAGACAGTTACATTATTAATGCATAGTGGCTAAAATTATAGCAAGTAACTATATAATTATTTATGGCTTATAATCTTTAGAGGGTTATAGGTCTTTAACTACCCAGTAAAACTAAAGAGAATTTACAGATCACTGTTTTATTGGTATTATAACTTAACTACTTCTTTGAAGTTTCATTGCTAACTGTTAAGGCTTTTCAATGATGACAATATCTATTGTACCTTTGGCTATTACTTTCAAGAAATCTGTGAGGTGAAAACGATATAAACATGTATTTAAGTATCAGATTGAGAAATTGAAACTGGTAACTGAGTTGTGAAATAATGATTAATGATCAAAATAATTTTTATTGTAATAGCAGATTGACAGAAAACACCTCTATTGTATCAGAAAATATCCTCTGTCTGTGTTGGCAGTCACAGAAGCATGGAAAATAGAAAGGTGGGAAAAAAATTACTCCTGAACTTTTCAAATAGGAGTGAAAAGTCTAGTGTATGCCTAAATGTAGTCATGTTCGTGTGAGATAATTCCCTTGATTCTACTGGTTATTTGGAATTCAGGAATCTCCAAATCTACGAATACTGTGCTGTTACTAACTTGGGAGTAAACATATTTTATAGTTTTCTTGCTAGTATCACTATGGTACTAGTGATAGTGAGGAAAGAATGCATGCTGAGAATTAAACATCTTCCAGTCCTAGGTACAGGTTCTGCATTCAATTTACCACCAAATGGGTGTAAATTATTGAAGTCTTTGTGGCCACAGGGCCGTGAGCAACATAAACAGGAAAAGACTTGCATTTAAGTAGTGGGCACAGCCACTAATAGTCCCAATTAGGATTTGAGTAATTAGGACTGTTTTCATAACTAGTTAGACATGTTCTTGCGCATCTTGTTGGGTTGGATTAGTTGTCCTAAAAACTTGCAAATTCAAATTTAGTACCTGGACTCCTTTGTTAAGCAGAAGCAGCTGGTGCTGTGCAGGGCTTTGGGCTGAGCAGGCAGAGCCCCAGGGCTGGATGGCCCTGACCCTTTTTTGTTGTGGGGCTGCCCAGTGGTGAAATGGAGGTAGAGATCTTCGAGGTGGAATGAGAAAAAGCCAGCTATATCTTCAAACTACTGTGAGAAGTGTTTTTCCATTCTCCCAATGGTCCTAAATCCATCTCTAATGTGTTTTGTTAAAGGACTGTTTTCTCTCCAAAGGCCCTAGGATTTTATGGTTTGTTTAGTTCAAAGTGTCTTATAAAATTAACTCTGTTCTGTCTGAGAACAAAACTTATGAATATGAAGCTGTTCATAAAACATGGTTTTCAGCTTAGAACAACAGCACAAAAATTTAGTTGAGATAATTGTTTGGACTGTCTTCTTCAATTACTTTCAATAAAACTGAATATTTGCAGCTCATGTTATACCAACACAGTCCCAACCTGTTGGGCCAGATTTGGTTTTGAGTAGCCCATAAAATGGTCTGTGCCTTCTTTTAATACTATTTTTTTCCAATACCATTCCTTTAGCTTTTAACTTGTAGCTCAAAAAACAGGCAAGAACAGATACATGTAACTTTTCTAAGTACTAAACCACACCAAGCTCTCTAAGTACTAAACCACACATTTCATCTGAACTCATCAAGTGAGTACAACGTTTATGTGAGTTTGCAAAAAAATTCCATGTGTGAAGTCTTTCATTGACAGAAAATCCTGTTTACTGAAGCCAATAGCATGTGCCAAAGCTTTGTGGTGTGTTAGATGTGCAGATTGTTTTACTGCATCAGGAGTTTGCTGTTGTGTCCATTTGCCAGGTGGAGGCATAGTTTCACTAATGAATAATATTGAGGGAGGGGGGTGGGAAACTTATGGTACTCCAAGGCTTTGATCTTTTTCGTTAATGAGCTGGTTTACACCTCAGCTATTAAACAGACTTTTTTTTGTTGTAAAGGCCGTAGCTAATATGAAAACAACCTAAATTTGGAATAATACAAGCAAAGCCAAGTAACATTTTTCCACCTTCAAGTAATAGATTCTACTGCCCCATAAACTCAAGTTATTCTTGTTGCTCGTTTCTTTCCTCTTGCCTCTTCCTGCCATTTGTTCTTTTTCTTCGTCTTAATATCCTTGGAATATGGAAAGCATTTGGATTTAGTAGAATGGCTTTTGTTCTCAGTTTTAAAACACAAATTCTCTCTCTGCCACCCATGTGCTAACTGGATCAATTTGTATTTTAATCTTTTCTGCACACACACACACACACACACACACTCGTGCACAGAGAAATCCTGCCTGTTTCCCTTATTTTTGGTGGGCTGCTGACACGCGTGCATAATCTCAGCTTACTGAATATAATTCCTCTTACCTTGGTGGATTCTCTGAATCAACCATTGTGTTGTAGGTTGAGGGAAATGGGTCTAGGTTCTGCTCTTACTGACCCATGGCAAAGAGGAGAGACCGGGAGAAGACACCGCCTTAACTCTGTTACCTTCTCCTTCTTTAATAAACTCATTGAAGGATGTTGGCATGTACTAGGGAAACATTATGCCTCATTCTGTGTAGGCCTTTCCCTGAGTAATTTGACCAGTGTTTTTTGTTTTATTTCTATAAAAAAAATGGAAATTTGTCAAAGGTAGGATGTTTAGCAGAGGATGCTGTTGATGACAACGTGTGTTACCTGCTCATCCATGCGGCATTTTGTCAGGTTGTTTTACCTACCTGAGGACAATGTGCACTCTATATTTTTGGTGGTTAAAGGTTTCCACAGTTTATTTTAATCTTGGAACCCCAGGTCTGGAGGGGAGAGACTTGAAACTCTGAGTGTGTCATCTTTCTGGTGCATATCCAGGTTCTCTGAACAGCTGCATGTGTTAAGACTGGTTCAGTGGCCCCAAAGGTGCCTTAGGTTTTGCTGACCAGAATAAATAAATAACATTGCCTATGAAATAAAAATAGAATTAGATCTCCTCTATTGCAGTTATACTGAAGCTGATGTGTGTTCAAGTTTTTATGGGGTTGAGGGACAAGAATTCGTTGTTTGGGTGGTTTTTTTGGAATTTTTTACAGGTGAAGTTCAGTATAACCTGGGAACAAATTCAGCCATCTTTCCCTTGTGAGGGTGAACAAAGCATCACTGATGCTGCATTTAGTACAGGTAGAGTGACTAAATCACAAGCACGTTATGCAAAAACGTAGCTTTGCCCCAGCTCACCATATAATTGCTGAGATTAAGAGTTCAGCTAACCCTTGGTGTATTCCCAGGGCCTGCTGCCTCGGAAGGGCCTCTTTATGCATTGACTGCAGAGGGAGCCTTGGCCATGCCAGTGCCAAATGTAACTTAAATCAGGTGGTTCTAGTTCATCTGTCTCTAAAAACCTCAAAGCAGAGAACAACCCATGCCAAATGTTTGGGAAAGGAGCGTGCATCCATGCTGCCAAAGCTCTGTTGGCAAAGAAGGTTCCTCTCTATAGCAATGTATAAAAAATTGGTTCATGCTTGCTTGGCTGTTGCACGGAAGTTGCACTTGGCTTGTTGCACTGAAGTGCAACACAGTAGCTGTGGGGGAAAAAACTGAAATATTGGAGGGTGTAAATTAACAATCCAAATACTGCTTCTCAATTATCAACACAAAATTAGACAGCAAACATCAGAGGAGGCATTCACAGGCATCAGTATTTTTCCTTTAATTTTCCTGAAGTCCAATTTAGTGTTATGTTTAGTATGGTACTGCTGGTATTTTTTTCTCCCCTTTCCAGTGTGATTTTTGAAACATGGAGAATTTTTTACACACTAAAATCTATTAATTACTGAAGCATTGTAATAGTCCTGCTCTTATGCCAGTGATGACAATAATGCTTCAAGTTCAAACAGTCAAATGGAATTTTTTTTTAAAAAAAAGAGAAGAAAAAGAGTGCACAGAACTCTTGTGATCCTCATTCTTAATGTATATTTTAATTTTGGAGCACCAAATTTATTAATATAGATATCTCTCTGTTAAAATATATCCTGCACAACGAACAGGATTTATACCACATTTAACAGTTTTACTCCTTCCTTTCTGTGGTTCCCAGGTTTGTTTTTGCTCAGCAGCTGTGTCTGCTTAATCAAGACTGCAATTTTCAGTTTGTTGTTTTGATGGCCAAATGTATGTTCTTTATGTTTTGGGGGGAAAATGTCAAACTTTGGCAGTTGAACATGCAGAGATATTTTAGTTGCAAGCACTTAAGTGGAAAGAAAATAACTTGCATCCACTGATCAAGATGGTCTTTTAATAAGATCAGAAACCTGTAGCAGCAATAAAATGAAAAAGGTATGAAGAAGGTGTGGCAATGTGAGACAGAAGGAGAGATAATTACTTGTCATTCAGGTGCTTGACTTCCTTGCCAGTCTCTTCACTGTCAGCTCTTGCAGCCTTAGTGTAATAGTAAGAGGCCATTGAAACAGATGTATGGTGTCCTTAATGAACCTTTTGAGCTCTGACTGACCTGGGCAGGAAAAACTAGAGGTATGGAGACTTCTAGGAGGTTAGCAACCAAAAAAACAACACTGCCATGAAATCCCACTTAAAACAACAATTTAAGCAAACAGCCAAGAAATGTGGGGTATGTCTTGTGGGTGTGTTTCTAAAGTTCTGACAGCTTTCTCTACTTAAAAGGGCTGGTTGTACATAGGGAGAAAAAAAGTCAGAGCAGTCCTGCAGTTTCCCTGATTTGCCTGTGGCTCTTGGGTGACTGGCCCAAATATGAAGGTCTGAGGCCAGTGAAGAGGAGCCCTGGGCCCCCCGAGCTCTCTTGTTAACATCATGCCATTCTTCTTTCTTCCTGCTTATTCATCAGGAAGAAACGGTTAAAACAGAACCAGCAACACTGTGACTCACAGAAATCCTGGGTCTGTTATCTCTTTTTTACATTATAAATAAGTAACCTCATATTACACTTATATGGAAACCTCATACTGCACAACACAGAACTAGAGTGTGATTCCTCTGAGTTGTCTCTCCTCCCACAGCAGACCTGTGGTCTGAGCACCCTTTGCTCTCCCTTCAGCATTTGTTCTTCACCTTTCACCACTCATTCTTTGAATTTTGTTGTTCTACCCTCTCTTTTCCCCATATCCTGGCGCTTCAGGGAGCAGATTCAAAACCTTCACAACACAGTTGCCACTATTGGAGACTTTATATTTTCAGCACGGTGTCAGCATAATTTTAATAGCTTGATGCTTATAACATGGCTGTAGAGGTGTTGTAAGTGGTATCACCCATAAGAGCTCTCTGTGGATGTGAAACAAAAGGAAAAACTTCTCCATTCTTCAGACCAAAACTAGTATTTACATTTGCAGCCTAACTAGCCTAAATGATCTCTCGGTATTCATTGTATATGCATTGTAAATATTACCAAGCTTGGGAGCACAGAAGAATAGCGTGTGGTAGAGGTGACCAGACTGGATTGCAAACCTTTTGTTTGGCTGTCAAACCACCTGAATGAAGATGGCTTAGTGTCAAGCATCCTATTACTTCATGCTTAGGCTTGTTTAATTTGTTCCCTGGGTAAAGTTGGCAAGAGTCACTGCAACATGAATGATCTTGCACCTGGAATCCTGAGCTTTTGCCCAGGAAATCTGCACAAAACCCCTGTGTTACTAAAATGGCTTGCATCCTGCTTGGTTCATGCTAATATCAATATAATTGATATTGATCACAGATTAGGCTTCTGTCTTCAAAGCAAGGTAACTTTAATTATGGTTGAAATCCTCCTCTGTACTTTAATCTATAATATTTTACTTTGAAGTTATAGTGTTTCTCTGGGTGCCATTTTCACATCTAAATATATTGTCATGTAAAGCCCTCTAAGCTTTTTCGTGCCCATTTATTGCACTTAAGAATTGATTCCTCCCCTCAAGCATTTCCTTATTTTTTGAATGTGTGCCTTTGTAGACTTTACTAGATGTGTTACCACATTAATCACTATAAATTCCAGTCTGTGCTTAAGGTCTTTAATGTTTGGTCCCAAGAGGCTTCACATACAATATGTGAGTTAGGAACTCTTTACATTCTGACAAATCTGCAGAATAAAGACCTTCTGTAGAACTTGAAATGTTTTGCAAAGTGGTTTGTCCTTTGCAAGTGCTGCTGTGCCTCACATTCCTCTGTACGTAGCAGTGCTTTTGACTCTTTCATGGTAAATTGGGCCTCCCCACTGTGTAATTAATTTGAACATCCATCTATGCCTGACAGAAAACTTTTGATGGTTTTGTTTTTTAACAAATAAATTGGATTGTCCTGAACTCCAAGGCAAAAGGCAAATAATAAAAAAAAAAAGTATTTGAAGGTCTGAGCTGCATTTATCTCTAGTGAGAGCCATGCAGTATGGTGCTTTGCTTAAGAAAGAAAGCAGGACATATCAATCAGAAAGGCAGATACTGTTTTGCAGGATATTTGATTACAAACCTGTTTCAGACAGGAGAAATGAACTGAGCATTCAGCTGACCATAGTGGCGTTCTTTGAGAATTCATTATTTGCTGTGCTAGAAAACTAACTGGTCAAGGAAACTTACAGTACCTGTCAGGGTTGCTATTTCAGAAAAAAACAGTCTCCTCCATCAGCGCGGCTGTTTAGATAAACCGATCACTTCTTTAATCGATTCTGAGTGGTGAAAAGTTGCCATGGATACAAGATCCTGCAGCAATCAAAACAGAAAGTAAGTTTAGAATTGGAAGTGACAGATTTATTCATCACATACTTAACAAGCCTTTGAAGGGAAAGAGAGAGTTTGTCGGAGTCCTTAGGCTGTGTATAAAAAGATTGTGGAGAAATACTCAGAGAATTGCCAGTGGGCACTTCAGTTGGAGAGGACTGGCTAATATTTGCATTAGAACCATTGCACAGATGTGTTTGCTTGAAACTTTTGCTCTGGATGACAGAACCATTGAAGTCTGCAAGCCTCTTGTCATTTATCTTCGGTCTCAGCAATAAATGGTCAGCTGAAAATTGCTGTCTTGTCAGTGGAGGGTTTCTAACTATTCTAGGCTCAGCTTAGGAGGCAATGAATGCAGGACAGTCACTTCTGAAATCAAATCTTTGGATCCTTCTCTCATTCTAAATAAATTTCAGAAAGTGAGTTTTCAGTGTCCCCTACTAAAAATTGCTGGGAAAAGCATTTCTTGGATTTCTGTGGGATCCTGCTGAGCTGCCTTCTGCTGTACTTTTTTATAATTGTCTGAACTTAGTAAATTTTTCAGATGGGTGTTGTAGGGATGTCACCCCTTCATTTGCGGGTGATGCCACGAAGTACTTTCATACACAGGACTGTCCTTCTCAGAAACTTTCACTCACTTTTATGTGTGAGATGGGAAACAAAAGAACAACAAAAAACCACTTTAGCTGTGAAAGGTCAGAGAAGACAAATTAAAATAACCATTAGAAACAACAGGAGGAAAGTGTTGCAGTCATCTCATTCTCTTGGGTAAGCTCCTCACAGTCTTAGAGCTGTGCTGAAGTTAATTTTCTCTCTTATTTAGTCCTTTCAAACTTCTCAGAAATCACCTCTCCCCCTCCCACCTCTCTAAACTGAATGTATATTTAATAAGAGGACATGCAAAAACAAACTCATTTCCTGATTTCTCCTATGTATAAACACACAGTGCTAATTGAATTTTTTGTAAATCAATGTTCACAAAAAAAATAAAGCATGTTTCCTTAGTTCAAAGCATATCTGGGTTGAAGGGTTTTGTGCTCAAATCAAGAAACCTCTGTGGCAATATATAAACATGCAAAGAAAGCATAATTGATAGGATTTCTTTCTTTTTTTTTTTTTTCTTTTCAACCTGAGGCTTTCTAGTAAAACGTGGAGATTGAAAATCCCTTGCAAAAATCAACACAAAACCATTCAGTGAATCTGTGTGCAGCAAACCAGCTATGTTTATCTGCCCTCTCATCCTAGGGAGCTGATCGGCCATAGAGGTGCTTGAACAGCCGAGAGTGGGCACAGGGCAGGACTTTAAAGCTCCCAATTGATGTTTAAGTACATGAGCAAACTGACTGTCTCTGAATCAATACGGTGTGGTGCTCACTCATGTGTTCCCCTGAGATGCTCTCCAGTAGGAAGAGGTTCCTGTTTCACTGCATTCAGTGGTGCTCTTGCTTCCACTTTGCAATTTAACTCTTGTATGTTCAGCATTTGCTAACACAAAAACTGACAGGGCTTCCACAGAGTCTTGTCTGTGGATCTCAGTATACATGATTCAGTGTTTAGGTATTTATCACATGCACATTTTAAACTTAAGTATTGAATTCCATTATTAGAAATAAATAATGAATAATATTTGGTTTAAATTTAAATAATCCCACAGAGCTGGCTTAACTAGTATACTATTTTATATTTCCCTCTTCACCATACTGAGGGTTCCAAAACAATCAAGTCCCATCTCATGACAAAAAGAAAAGTGTTTATAAAAAATCTGAGATTTTGTTTGCTACTGTATGTGAAGCTAGTGCTATTCAGAAAAAATCTGGGTGGCTGTGCAGTGTTCTTTTGCAAATCCTCAATGCTCCAAAGATATGCACAAGAATGTGAGTTACTGGCATTTTCCTGTATCCTGTGTGTCTTTCTCCTTTGTTTCCATCACTCAGCCACAGAGGAAGAACATCACCTTATGGCCTACAGATTCATTAAAAAATGAATATCTGGTGTTTTGTGAAGGGATGGGGAGGGATGGAATCCCCAGAACACCTGGAGTGCATTTGCCCAAAATCTTAATCTTAGGAGTAGTTTCTAAGTATTTTGAGAAGGATAAAAGAGAGTTAATGCTCACAGGTGTCTCTGAAATGTTAGGTTTTGGGTTTGTTTCTATAACTGCAAGGAATTGCAGTTGTCCACTGCCCCACTGCAAACATGCACTGGCTCCCACATGAGCACTCCTGGTCTTTCCCAGTGCACATCCGGCTTTGTTAGCATAAAATAATGTTTTCTGGAACGTCAGATGTATTTAAACAGGCATGGTGTTATAAGGTTATTTAGGCAGATAGCCATAAGTCTTTTTTTTTCTCCATTAAAACAGGTTTAAGTTGACGTGTTGCTCTGAACCAAGGTCATAGTCTTCTACAGCATTTCATTTGTGGGACTGAAATATTTTGGGCTACTCTTCTAGACCAAATCTGTCTCTGTCCTTTGTGTATGAGGGAAGCTGGACCATGATAAGGGTTGATCTTAGTCTTGTGTCTCAGCTCTCAGTAGTTTATAAATGATCACATATTTATAACTAGAATTTGTTGCATTTCTGCTCATAATTAACTATCTAAAATCTAATACCATGATGTCTTAAGCAAAAAACAAATCTGCACGTAACATGGAAATATGTTGTTTGAGTGTCAGTTTTTTTGGATAAGTAAAACATGAGAATGTTATGAACATGTCACTGCATGGCATCTAGGGAAAATATTTTTGTAGTATTTGTTCCAGGGTAACCGTTACTTTAAAATTAACCATTACATAAAATTAAGTCATTTTGTGTCACTGCTTGCATCTACAGTAATGTATCCTTAGTTATTGTGTTAGCAAGTACAGCGTGACCTTATTAAAGTGGAAATCCTGTTAGTCCTTTTTTTCAAAGTCACAAAGCACAAAAAGAGTTGCACTGGAATACGCTGGGACAGACAGTCAGGTTTGAAAACTCTGAATTTCTTTGCCTATCCTATGGATATGATAATTTCTTGACATATATACTTACTTTTCTCTGTGTATACTTGATGGACTGCATAAAATATTTGAAATGAGAAGTCTGACAACAAAATCGATTTTCCTCTCTTTATACAGCATACAATAAATCCATTTCAACAAACACCAAAACTGAAGATTCTATCTGAAATGCTGCTGTCATATGATTTGCCTAATAGATCAATTACTTCTCTACTTGTCTTCATAAACACTCAGAACAAGTTTAGATTTAAAAGAACTGTTGTAGTATAATGTTTCTAAAGAAAGGAAGGAAATTATTTTATACTAAAGAATGCCCTGTAATTCCCAAGAATGTGGGGGAATTGTCCCTTGAAAACCTCAAGCTGAGATGTAATGACTTGCTCCTTGCCGTGGTTGGTTGTTCTAAGGGCAGGCAGGCTGGAATCACCCCTGGTTTGAACTGCACCCCCCTTGATCATAGGTTCAAAATCTTGGCAAATTTTGATTTATAGCCAGGCAACTTTAGGAATTAGGAGAAGGCAGAGAGTTGTGATACTCCATTAAGCTCCGTTGCATCTGATTAAGAACTTTGCCCTCTGAAGGAGGATGCTGCAAAACAGTGTGGGGAGTTCTATAAATGTCCTGGTCTTTTTGTGGTGCTATTTCAATAGAGTCATATGGGAATGGAAAATTCATCCTGACAAATGAGTGAACCATCCATCAATTCTGCCAGGGCTGAAATGTATTGCCCTAAAACTAGAATCTCTAAAGGAATGAAACTAAACTCATTTCCTCTTCAAGCTGTCAAGTACAACTAAAGTCTAAATTTTTAAAAACTTTTTTTCCTGACACTGATTGCCTTTTTGGGGTGAATTTACTTAAAGCTTTCTGCAAGGAAGTGAACTGAGACATGGGTTTCTGGGGAGTTTTTCAGAGCTGCAGGTCCTGCTTAACAGCAGGGTGATGCTCATTAGTATGACATTATTTTATTACCAGATAATTAGGCTCATAATGCTAATTCAGATTTAGATCACTTTGATAACAGCAAAGAATGAAGCTGATAATTAGGAACTGTAATTTGTTAAGTGGGTATTTGTTCACAGAGCCTAGATCAACTACCAAAACCGATTTTTAAAATAGTTTTCTGCTTTTGCGGTCTTGTCATTTTGGTGGTTCAAAAACATTGTGAGGGGACACAGAACAGATCACCTATATTTCAGGGGAGCCAAATATGGCTGGCATATGGAGTTACTAAATAATTCATTACCTATTCAACTATTAATGATTTAATTTTATATTTTTAAGATAATATTGATGGGCTCTTTAACAAAATAGACCAAAGTATTTAATACTGGGAAAAAGAAATCACTAACACTATTAAATATTCTATGATATAAGTGTAAAGATGAAGTTTAGATAAACTTAACGTTCAATGATTCAGCCTGTCAGGCTAATTTTATACTTTTAAAAAATGTTTTGTCCAGAACATTTTCATCTCTCTAATGAAAAATATCTCCTTTGCATATTTAAATGCATAATGGGGGCATGTGAATTACTTCAATATAAAATATTGTAATCTGCAAATGTTCCAAGTTGTTTTGTGTGACAACATCCAACAAAAGTCTATATTAGCCACTTTTCTGTGTGGATTTCCCTCTTCACTGACTTTTCCCAGCACTCAAAATAGTGTGTTAGAACTTTATCTATTCATAGTTAATTAACACTTTAATTTCATCCTGTTATGGGAGGACCATAAGAATTCCTCCTGATGCTAATTAAATAAAGTAGTACATTTATATAGATCAATTGTTTGCTGCTTACTCTCTGAATATTTTAGTAGCAGAAAATTACTGGCAGGAATTGTTACTGACACGGCAAATTTTAAATTGACACTAGAGAGCATTTGTGGGAAATATATTTCACAGTTGGAGTAGGAACATGGAGTAGAAAGTCATCACCTTAATACTCTGCAATCTGCATGGGTAAAGAAATCAGACTGTTTTGAATGTCTACAAAAAATAGTGAGAAGCAGGCAGCAGAACAAGTGTTTTTAGGGCTTAGCTTTTAAATGGCATGGAATTGCAAGTAATGCAATCATCTGATAGTGGAGTCCTAAATCAAACTCTTTTTCTGTGAAATTTGCCATTAAAAAAGTAGGTGAAAATTCCGTAGCTGTACGTGGAGGGTTGGTGGCGTGTTGAGAGGTTGTCTGTAGGTCAGGTTTTCAGTCCTAATGGTCATGTGGCTGAGGCCCAAAATGTATGTTGGTGTAACATGAAATACACAGACAGGTGAATGCAAGTCTATGAATCAGAGGTTATAGATTTGCATAGACCCTAACTGTAATTTTTGCACTAAAGATATAGTTAAATCAAAAGTGTAAAAAAGCATGCAGATGCCTTCTTTCCATATGAATTATTGTTTTTTCTTTAAATAATAATAAAAAAATAGAAGAAAAAGAAAAATTATCTTGTATTAGTGGAATTACAGAAATGTTGGACCAGGATAACTGGAAAATCTTTGAAATGTATTGGGTAGTTTCAATATATCTGTGGTATATAAGGCCATCTTTTTGTTTGTTTGCTTTTCTCCTACCTGAATATTATCATCTTTATACCCTTCTGGCAATATAAAAAGGTCTAAGGCAGGTGTAAAGAAATGTGCTCTTGTTTCAATGGACAGTTACAGGACTAAAGTAAAATAAAATGGCCTTGGTAAAAGTTAATAAATAGGTCTTTCATTTCTTCTAGGAAACCATACTTTAAATATTGAAAATGACGCTTTGGGTGCGTTTTTCCAGTGCTTCTGGATGATATTTCAGATCTATTTCAGCAGTGTGGTGAACTGGAGCTAATGTATAACCATAGGTGTTTTTCAGAACTTTAGGTATCACTGTAAAAAAAATTGGATTTGTCCCACTGGTTTAAACACACTTATGTTCCTGATGGAACATAGTTTTTGTCAAAACAAGCTGAGGCCAGTTGAGTGCAGGATTTGTTGTTTGCTGCTTCTGACACAGGATAGCATATTTATAATTAGAAGTCCAAGTCCAACTCCTCCTTGTTCAACTGAGAAGAAACAATTCTCATTTGGCTTCTCAGTTGTGCAGTGTGGTGTTTAATTCCCCTTCTCTGGTTACCTGCAAATACAAAGGTTTTCAGGAATATGCCCTATGACTTGGTGAAGTTGTCTGCTGTAAATCTCCTTTCAGTGCAAAGTACATCTAGTCATTATTAAGGCTGGTGGTGGCTGTGTTTACATTGGAAGTACAGAACTACATAAGTATTTCAAGAAAATATTGCCATACTACTTGCACTTCCATTTGCAGAGCTTGATTTGTTTTCACTAGACCCTAGATTTTTTCTCCAGATTTGCTATAAAGACCCTGCAATCCATTAATCACATGTTAGCTCTGGGGTACTAACCCCAACTTAGCAAGAGAGTGGTGAGTGTGGAGTGAGGGGGGGGGGTTAATTTTACTCTTGCTAATAGCTCCTAGGTAAAGCAGTTCTTAAAGTAACAGATTTTCTTTTTTTCTTTGTTTTCTTCTTTTTGCTATTAAGTTTCCCAGTCCCTTGTTCTCACCATTCTTAACAAAAGGCTAGGTCTTGGTTCCCTGAGCTAAACTGTGCTGGGTGCCAGAGGGGTTTAAAGTTTTCTGCGTGCTAAAATGGAACGAAATGTGTTAATTTTCTTTGCTAAGTAACATGTGCTCTGCTATATGTTTCAATCTGTCTTTCATCTGATCTATTAGGCACACATTATCAGTGTATAATGAATGTACAAAGATATTTCTCTTAGAAATGACAACTATATAAATAATTCAAGTAGTCAGAAATCAAAATTACTGTGGCTTGCCTTGTGCTTTCTCCCCTAGAAATCTGACACCACAGAAATACATGGGTAGGGAATGTTGCTTGGGAGTGATCGACAAAGGACTTTACTTCCTCTACACAAGAAACTAAATATTGTCAGAATATAAAAGAACAGCTAATAAATTGTGATTTTCCAATAGACCCCAAAAATGGAAGAAGGCCCAGCGGAGATGGTCCAGGGAAATGTGGAAAAACTCCGGAATAATGCAGGATATGACTGACCCCAGCTGCTGCGATGAGCTGGGTTTGTCCAAGCACAAAGGGGTCTGGAAGGTGGGTTTTGTTTTAGACAAACAGCCATGAACAGCTGAGGGAATCAGTTGGTGGTTTCTCCCCGAGCTCATTGGAAGAGTGTGAGTGTGTCCCTGTGTCAGCCACACCGGTGCTGGGGCAGTGGGCAGGTGCTGTGGTTCAGCCCAACTAAGGGTATAAAAACTGAAGAAAGCAACATCCTTGAGCTATTTCTACCCATGTTCTCTTTCACAGGGATTGGGGCTGCCCAGCATGGTGACAGTGAGCATGTTCTGGAGACTGGTGTGGGAATCACACTGGATTTGTATTTCAGCCGTGTATTGCAGTTGTGTGCTCGCTCTCTCACTCTCTCCCTGTGTATATATATAATATCCAAGTGTAATCTACCTCTATACAGTATATTTTTTATCACTCCACTGGATCAGAAATCTGCTGTAACATCAGCCATCTTCAAATAGGTAATTTTTATATTAAACAGTACACCCTCTACTTGTAAAATATCCAAAAGAATCTGGTCACTGGGTATTGGCCTCTGACAAATGCTGTTAATAGAGATGGTCTTACTAGAAAGATTTTTCTAAGGAAAGCAATGTCTAGGCATAAAATAAACGTTCATTCCATGTAATTGTTTAATGTCCATGCTGGTACTAAAAAAACCTATTACTTGAAAGCTAATGGTCAAGTGGAAGCAAATACAGTATGCTGAAGGACAGAGGATGTGAAATTGGCCGTTGTGGAATGAAAAAGCTGACGTGAGAAGCAGAGCATTTCAGTGTGGATGTGAGAAACACATGTAATGACTTCCAAGGCAAATGAATCTAGCAAATAGGCCCAGAAGTGCTGCCAGATTTAACATTTCTGATGGTTTGACAAGAAGACAATAAAGAAAGGAAAGCAAATGAATATTTTCTGACAATGCTTAAATTGGTATAATAGTTCTTTGTATCTATTTGTGTAGCTTTGTTGTTAAATTGCAAAAAGATTAAATCGATGGCAAAAATTGGTTAATATATTTTGGTGATTTCATACATTTCTAGGCTTTTTTGATAAAAAAGGAGGAAAACATTGTATTATTCCTCTTGAAAACTATTCTGCTCCAAATTTATCCTTTTAGTGCTTTGTAGTTAGGGTGTTGCTTGGAATATAAATTAGATACTGAAATATTATTATTAATACTGTGCGAGAATATATATATATATATAAAATCTCATACACATTGCAGGTAAAAGAATTAGCCTTTTACTTTTATCTTCTG
Organism: Oxyruncus cristatus; assembly: GCA_013399855.1. Classification (NCBI taxonomy): domain Eukaryota; kingdom Metazoa; phylum Chordata; class Aves; order Passeriformes; family Cotingidae; genus Oxyruncus; species Oxyruncus cristatus. The sequence goes on along the minus strand of VXAY01003150.1, from coordinate 804,045 downwards.
TGGAGTGAGAAGAAACTGTAAAGAGGCTGGTGCTTCTCAGTCTACTTCAACGAGAGTGTCTTATTTTCTTAAAACTAAAGTACCTTCTGAGGAAATGAAATGCACTGGATCCTGATGTTTTACCTAGCAATGAATAATTCATATAAAATGAATGGAACATAAAATATCTTCTTTACAATTGAAAATACAAGCAACACTTTTTCCCTTTGAGAAAAGTGTGTAGCTACAGAACGCGGAAAACTATTGGAAATGTATCAAATACCATATAACAAACAATAGATATGTTTTGCATTTTGCTTTCATTTCAACCATACCTGTTGGATGCTTTTGTGCTGTTCACAAAGGTGGCTAGAATTCCAGTACAACTTTATCACAGCTCATCTTGGTGTTTTTATTTAAAAAAAAGGCCCTGTGCATGCCAAAGCCACTTTTTGATACCAGTGTATGAGGTGGGAGGGCAATGCAGACTTCAAAGCATTCAAATGCCATTTATCTGCATCGTGGTGTTGTCTATATGCATTTTTTGAAAGTGCCCTTTCCTTACTTGCTGATTATGATATGAATCACATTATGAAAAATTTGTATCCTTATACCTCTCTACTAAACAAGCTTTTACAAGCGTTACTTTGGTGTGTTCGCTGATGCCCCATGTTGCTGGGAAATGAAGTAATTTCACATCTTATGAATACTTCATATAAGATATGCTATGAAAAATATCCTTAAGAAATCTGCTGAAAATACTTATGAAGTATTTGAAGACTCATAATTCTATAACTGACTACCACAAATTATATTAAAGAAGGGGAATGAAAAAAGTAATTCTTTTGCTGATGGAAGTTGGCAGCTGTATCACTCATTTTCTTAGTGAAATGGATTCAGCGGAATTAATGTCAGACATAAAACTTCCTTTTGAGAGGCAAAACTGCTTAAATTGCAACCTTATAAATATCATAGGTCTTCTGTAGGAATAGGAATTAAGATTTCTGATAAAATACAGGTTTAAATGGAAAAGTGCTTTAAAAGCATGCAGGAGAGGGTACGTCCATTTCCAAGAACCAAACGTGGGCCTCTTGTGGTGTCACAAGCCCCTGCTGGTGTGGGCAGACACGCTCGTTTGGGTTTGTGCCTGGCTGGTTTGCAGTGCAAACATAGAGCCCTGGGTGTTGGAAGCCTTTCCAATGTTTTCAGAGTGCAGAACTGTGCACTTTGTTTGGGAGGCGTAATTTTTTAAAATTTCGATTTTAGCTTCAACTGTGGTAATTCTTCCTTTCAAGCAGCTGCTTGTATTTTAAGGGTGTTTCTGACCAGGTACTAAGCGCTTGTCTTGTTATTAATGTTATTATTTCTTTTAATAGTGAAGCAAACTGCTTGGGCCAAGTGTCTAATTCATTCTTTGTTTTACTGTGGAGTAACTTTATGTAAACAGGCAGGTGTGTTTTATATCATGCAATGATGGTCTGAGTCAGCAATGGTGACTTTATTGAAATGTTCTTAGGAAGCTGTCAGTAGACATAGAGAACTGTGTGCATTTGAGTAAGATTGCTGGCATTTACATGAGAGTATTGTCACTTTTTTTTGGTTAAAGCTTTCTTTTTTCTAAGATAATTTGGTATTGTGTTGTTCAATCAAACACAATTTTTATAGGCATTGTTAGGCATCACAGAGCTGTCATCCTCAAAGGGATCCTTTTTGAGTTCACTAAGTTGTTACTTTTTTTAATTTCTTTTCTGACTTTTTAAATGTTGTAGGAGGCAGGGACTTAAACAGCCAAATAATTTTTATGTAGGTAATTCAAATATAACTAAGTGAAATGACATTGAAGTTGTCTGCCAGTTTTAAAAGCTCATATTTTTATGTCCCAATTCAGATTAAAGTTTCAAAAATTTGGATTTGATTTGAATTTAAATTCCTAGTTTAGTCCTTGACTAATCTGGCCCATATCAAAACTTTCCTTCTCCAACCTGTCTTTCTCACCCTTCCGCTTGGTCATAAACTAACATGATAATTGCTGTGCTCACTCTGCCTTTTTGAAACTGAGTGGGCCCTTCCTAAATTCAGTGAATCTGACAGCTGGAGTGTCACTTGTGATGAGTTTGTTGGCATTTTTTAAAACTTTTGTGGTCGGAGTACTTTTTTAACCACTGCAACAAGAATTAATTGATGAAGTGATAGTGTTCCCATTCCAGGTGATGTTCCCTCGCTCAGATTATTCTGTGCCTTTGCTGGGACTTGTCCACCTGCAGTACTGGAGAAAACTGGTGTTAGTCCCCAAGGCGGGGCAAAGTGAATGTGCTTGAGAGCAGGAAATGTTGGGATCTCTTTGTGGCTGCTGTCACACAGAAGTCAAGCAGCCTTGGACTGTGGTGGTTGAACAACAGGTGGTCTCAGGCTTTCTGCAGAGGTTTCGATTGCAGCCATGCATTAAACCTGCACAACAGCTTCTGTACTGGATTCCTTAACATGCTTTATTGCACTGCCTTCACAGCTTTAGCTGACTGGCCCTTATTTATAGTGAGTGTAGATAAGTGCTATATGATAGAGATTATAAAGAGTAGAGATAAATGATACTGTTTTTTAAAATTCAATCTGTGATTCAAAGCTTAAATCTGTGATTAATTTTTTTTTTTATTTGTTGACTTGATCAAATATGTGTCAAGTAACTATACCAGTCTTTTGAAAATGCAAATTAGTTCTTTTAATCAGCCACTACTTTGTTTAAAAAAAACCCCGGATGTCCTAGTGTGTCCTTGGGTGTTTAAAACAGTAATGTGTCCTGAGCACCTTTGCTAAAATACATTTAGTTTAGTCTTCTTTCGAAGTTCACCAAGTGACTTGATCATAAGCTATCAAAATAATGTGGTTAGCAAGATAAAGAGGTCTGCAGCTGGAAAATGAGACTGCAGTAAATGCATCCCACTTGGCTTGGGAGTTAGCAGGAATCTCAGATTTGGGAGATGAGCCAGTACCTTGCTCAGGAAATCAACATGAATATGACAACAACAAGAAAGACACACCAAAGATTTTTTTCTGTCCTGTTTAAAGAGTAAAATGCGACCCAAGGCACTTTGTGTCTGTTCCCTCAAGGACAGACTCATTATTATTCTATGCAGGGTCAGGACAGGAAGGAGGTGGGTTACACTGTGCTTAGCAATGGGCCTGAAGAGCTTAACCAAATCAGACCAAGGATAAAGGAATCGATAGGAAGAGACAAACAAAATCAGCAGTGCTGCTCCCTGCATATCACAGAGCTGTGACAGATTTTCTTTTCTGTTTTGTGAAAGCAAAGCTCTGGGCTCATGTAGAATGTCTGTTTTTCAGGTGTGGTGAGGTTCAAGAGCTCCCCCTCTTTAAGGACAGAACATGGAAGACAGACAGAGATAGATGGGGGAAAAGACAGGACACGAAAATGACTGGGATGAAGTTATAAGAACCCAGGGTTTGGTATTAGCTATGAGAGGGTAAAAAGGGGATCATCAAAATGAAAAGACATTCCCTTCCCTCTCTTTGCCAAACATAACAAAAAGAAGCCACCAATAACCTTACTGGCCCACACATTCCAATAGTTTTAGGGTAGGATTAATTTCTCTGAATTTAGGTATCTAAAGTGTATGTATTTGTATTTGACAATTTCTATTTTATAATAAAAGAAAATAAATAGGTGCTGTCAAGAAATAATTAACACCATTACAAAGATAGAGATTGGAGATACGTGTAAGTCCTAGTGCATCTGTAATACTGTAGCATCATGGCCTAATATAAGTGCAGGCATAGCTTTCTATTCAGTCATTTTATATTTATACCCTTATTCTTACTGCTTTTCTTTTTGCTTTGTTTAGGAAAGTGAAAGGCTTGTAGCTACTTTCTGTTTCTTTCTCTGATGATTTTACTAGACAAAACACTACTCTTTTCCTTGGCCTGTTAATCCAATCATCTAGGTCTGTATGTGGATCTGTGGTTCACAGTCAGCATGGAAAATTTCAGTAAAAAATGACCTGTGATGAATTGTAATGCTTTCACAGAATGGTCAAACTGGTGAATTAGTTGATGTATCAACAAGTGACATTCTGAGAAAATTCGTAGAAATGTTTTCAAATTTGTGGAGAAAAGGGATAGAAATGCTTAGTATTGTTATATTTTTGCCTATATTGCCATACTGAAAATTTTCCATTCCTCCAAAAGGTCATATTTCCTTCGAGTTAGTCGAGGTTTCAGGAACAGAGTTAATGCCTGGATAAACCTGTGAAAGGAAAGTGAGATTCTTGTCTCCCACAGATCAGAATTATAGTTCTCTCTCCTGGCCAGCATCCACTTTTAATTACAGAGCTGTCCATTTGTTGTGTTGCTGACACTGAACCCTGCATATGGCCATTGCATTTTGTTGCTGACTTCATAGAAATAAGTTTCACACTCTTGACTTGACAGGCATCATTGAATTTTGCTGTGACAGAGTAAAAATGTGGTAATGGAAACAAAATAACATACAGTTGATTAAAATGGACAACCCCAAATTGCTCATGCCCAGTGAAAAAGAGACAAAATTACTGAATGAAACGTAATTATCTGGCTTCATGAGGAAGGCCACTCAGCCAGCTGTATGGTGCACAAGAGGCTGAGTTGAGAGCTGCCTGACGAAAAAGCAGGAAAGAAATAAGGGGAAACTTGGTGACTACACAGAGTCCAACGAAATTGCAAATGACTGAGAATGTGGAGTGGAGTGTCATCCACTCATCTGGAAATGCCTTTCAAGAGTCCTGTAGAATAGATGCACTTGGGAGAACATTTAGCTGCATAACAGCAAGTAATCCCTAATTGAACTTCTAGAGGCTGTTTCTTGACAATGCAAAGCATTTCACGTTTATCCTCCTCTTTTCTGGTGCTGGTTGATAGGTTGATTCTACAGTTGCCATTGTAATAGAAAGCATTGCAATACAACCAAGGACATTTTGGAATGGTTTTATGTGTCATTTTCCCTCTTTTCAGTAATTTTATCCAGACCAAATCCAACCAATTGGCTTAAAAACACTGTAACTATTTAGAAATAAATCCGTGTGTACATTGTTTTGATTTATGTAAGTCATCCAAAAATCAGAAGGTAATAAATCTTAAAACAAAGTTTTAGTGTGAAGCAAAAGCATCCATATATAAATATGTATTGAGAAGTTCACTTAGAATTAACTAGTTATCATGGGTCTGGGTTGTATGTGCATATATAATGAATTTAATGAACTTTCTACTACCTCTAAGTTTCTATTTTAAAAAAAATAATCATTATGTTTTAGTCACTATTGGGGCTAAACCCAGGAGTTTTTAAGAACAATATTTCTTATTTCATGCCTGGGTCTAGAGTATTGTTGTCCTTAAAACAGTGAGTTGGGAAAAGAAAATATGTTCATGAAACAAGAACCATCCATGTGCCATTCCCTGAGTCTGTATCAATTTGCTCAGTCTGCTCTCACTGAGCCCAGCCTTGTTCACGTGTGCTGCATCTGGTGTCAACTGATACATTAGATAGAAATATATTGTGATTTTCAATTCTTTGTCAGACACCTACAAGTTTACTTTAGTAATTTTAATTTTATTACAAGAATATTGTACGTGGACCTTCTGTTGACTTTGTTCATCGCTTTCACAGCAAGACTCTGCTAGAAAATCATTAAAGACTCAATGAATCTTACAGATACCATAATGTGAGTAAGTTCTCATCTTTCTTCCCAGAGGTGGTGGCCCCTGCTGAGTATGTAAACAGAAATGCAACCAAGTGTTGGCTGCGAGAAATGATGAAATAAATTGTTTAAACAGTGCCAGGAGTTTGAGTGAGCCAGACTATGTTCTGGCACTGATGTCCTTTCTGGGTTCTGTAAAAGGAAAACCCTGCAGCATTCAGGACAAGAAAGCTCTTCAGCCTTCCCCTTTTAATAGCTAATAGTTTATATATTTTTTAAATTGTTTTTGTACTTTGCTGTTGAGGACACAGAACAGGTTACATACATGGCACTGAGGAATCCCACCATTATGTTCAATTCAATCAATCAACGTGTGACAAAAATACAGAACCGCCACTGAAAATGCTACTCTGATGCCTCCTTCTTACCTATAAATACTGGATGAGGAGTTACATTTCATCTGTTGCCCATGAAACTAGTAGGGCAATAGAAGTGAGAAAAATTCAGCGGCTTATCCAAGTACAGAAAGACACAGGCAAAACCTGTGATATATTTAAAGCTTTTAAAGTCCTTCACTCCAGCGCTGCTCTTGGTGCACTTGCTGTTCTTCCCAGGGAGATCTACTTGGGGCATTTCTCTCCACCATTTGAAGAACTCTTCTCTGAAGTAATAATATTTGTTCAAGCAGTTATTGCAGGGGAAAAAAACAACTTTGCATTGTTTTATTTATGTACTTATTTATTTTAAAAGAAAACCTTGAAATATCTTACCTGGAATTCTTCAAAATGCTGCCCTACTGCACCCCTAGAAAGGGCAAGTTGGTGGCATTTTAGGCCACCTCTCTCTTCAGTTTGATTGCTGATTTCTGATTTATTTGTAAATCACGCTCACTCCTCTCCCCCATGTAAGAAGAGATTGATCTCATCCCCAAATTTGACACAATTCTGGCAATAATTGAGGTGATTAGTACTAGCCATCAGTTTTACCCTTCAGAATAAAATGTGGCAAGTGAATAAAGCCTGATGGCATGGCTGTGCAAAATTTCATTTAACAGCTCATTGCAGGCAGGCCAACTTGGATTGCCAAATATATCAAATCACTTTTATAGATCTAAGCTGTCTACCTCCTGATTTTCTTAATCGTAAATGGTATAACAGATATTGCTATAGTTTTCCCATGCATTGTAAAAGGGAAGTGTTTTAAATAAGGAGCAGAGCAAGCTGATTTGTTTGGTTAAGTTTACAGGTATAGGTTGTATGTACTCCAGATGTTTGCACACATTCCCAGAGTCCTTGGGCCCTTTGTTTCTCCTGCATCCACTCTGAATACTCCAAACACATCCAGTCAGCAGGCAGTTGTTGTCAATGAGCTACTAAAAGGACTCATCTGTTTTATTTATGTACTTTTCATCCAAGAATGAATAGTCTTTGCTGTTTCCAGTTCCAGACACGAGGAAATATGCCAGAGTACAAGCTGCTTGCTTTGCTTACAGCTACTTTTTTGGTTCTGATGTTTAGTGCATGGGATAACAGGGAAGGGGGAATAATAGGAATAAATGACACAAAAAACATCTATTCCTCTCTTCTTGGCATTGAAGTTTTACCTGGATTTTTATCATAGATCTAATCTGTGTACCTATAATAATACATAGGTATTTCTACCTTGTCAGTCTGTTGAATAAGATCTCTAACACACTTAACATGCATGTTCTGTAAGGTAGGGAGGTGCTGTTATCCGTATCTGAAAGATGAGGAGATGAAGCACAAAGAAGGAAAGAGACTTGTTTAGGATCAAGCTTATGGTGAATTTGGGATAGAACCCAAGTCTGTTGGAATGGTGTCTTAAGTGGGTTTGGTTTTTATTCTGCTTTGGATAGTTCTCAAGCTGAGGAGCACCACTCAGCTCCTACTGATGGCAGTAGTGGTTTTATCATCAGTCTTGGGGAGGGTATGGTATGCTCATGAAAATTTTGAATGCACTCTTACAACTACCTAGAGATTTTTGGCTTAAATGTATGCCCTGTAGTGTTATTTCTGTGTTCCTCACTGATTTTTTTGGCATAGGTGGATTAAGGATGTGACTCCACAGATTTTCGTGTTTTCTTCCTGGTACACCAATACATTTAGAAATACCAGCTGTGCAGTGGAGGGCAGTGGTGTGTATCACAGTATTAATTCTGACACTTTCGTACCCTTGAATAAGAAAATGTGTTCAGAAGAAACTCTTTAAGTGGCTTTATAAATGTAGCAGGCTGAATGTTGTGATATCCCTGTGTACTAGTATAATATCTTAGTTGCTCAAATATTGTGTTATTTCTCTTTGTAGTAAGTGAAATCTCGTCTGGCTAATACAAAGATCAAGATTGACACCGGCAGCTTTTGCAGAGTATGAACAGAAAAAATGAACACAATAGGAGCAAAGGCACTAATTTATTATCAGAAAGTGATAGGTAACTCTGTAGATTTCCAGGATTCTCATTTACACCTACTTCCAATGTATGAGACTCTGAATAATCATCAGAAACATCACTTGATACTGAAGAATCCCCAGTTCTACTTTTCTAGACCTGCTTAATCGTGGATGAAATGTCAATAGTTTGGTTGAGTATCATTTATTGAAATGACCTTCGTTGCTTAGTAGCAGCATGATTTGTCAGCTTTATTAGAAAATTATACTTTGTAAGAACTTAGTAGAGTATCTTCTGGTGTTAGAAATGTTAAATCTCACTATGGGAATGGAAATTAATATGGGAAAGTTCAGATGGGGGTCAGTACGATTGTCATATAATGCTTAACCCAGCCAAATTAACTTCTCACACTTTGTAAAAGATTCTTAAATTCAAGGGATTACTCAATATTCTGCAAGCTAAAGGCTCTTCTGAGCTAAGTTGTCAAACCTAGAATGCACTTGTATAACCAAAAAAAGCAACAAAACCAGGGAACTGTAAATTAGAGTTCAAATTCACTTTGGCACTGTTTGAGTAGTTCACTGCACAGGACTTTCTAGGAACAATTACTGCTGTTCAATAACAAAGTTTGGATTTGAAAATAACTTTAAAAGTAACTTTTTGTTTTTCAAATAATTGCTCTTGGAATTGGTGGAATATCTTATATGTGAATAAACCATCAGGAGAGCTCAATTCTGCCTGTACACGCCAGTACATGCTGCTCAAAAAGAATTACTTTTCACACAGACTGGTACTTAGATGTCTAGAAATGAACTTTAATTTACATAAGTGACACAGTTTTACAAATTATAAATACAAGAAACATCAGTCTTGTAGCTTTTTTTTTTTTCCCAGACAAATGAAGATTTGTGACATAATGCTGCTTATGAGCAAATATGAGAAGAGATATCTTGGGTATTTTTGGTTTTTTACCTTAAGAACTACTGCCCCTCCTCAGTTAAAGCTAGACAATCTGGTTTCAGAAATTTAACAAATGTCATGGAATGGAAAGATTTGGTACAAAGGCATATCACTGGTGTATCCTGTTTAGGAAATTGTGAGAGTATATGTTCAGTCCTCACTAGGCTTGAGACAACCTATAATGATGTCTAAACAATGGGAAAATGTCTGTTGGAGCTTTTCCTGATTGGTTGCATATTCTTAGTACATTCAGTCAACCTTCACTTCTTCTGCTTCTTATTTCTCTTTGGATGTTATTTGTGCACAGATATTCCGTATTCATCTTAAGTACTAGGCAAACTTGTTGGTAGCTCTGTATCTCCTCCTGTGCATCCTGCTTTTAGAGGAAAAAAAGTAGGAATAGTTAAAACATTCAGTTCTCTGAACAGTAATCAATGTGAACCTTGGACATGAAACAAGTCTTAAATAAGAGCTAACATAGGCCTTGTTTTTATAAAAACCTGAAGTCTGCAGTGCCAATTGAATGCCAATGTTGAATACTGAAAAACTTTGTGACTGATGTGAGCTATAAACAAGACCTTCTGGAATCTGCACAATTTTTCATTATCTATCCAGTCAATAGTAAATGAAGTTATATGAGTTGGGTCGTAATTAGGAACAGACATATTCATTTTTTCATATTTAAAATTTGCCTGAACATTCTCTTTAGAAAGGACTGGAAGGAATGATTATAGGAAGGATTGAATAACAGGGAGGCAGGTGATTCTTATATATTTTTTATTTAAAAATCAGCAAAACAATAAGAAAACATTCTCCAGTTCCTTAAATTGTTTTGGGGCATCTTATTGAAGTACATTTTGTTCTTTTGAATTTAGACCTGCATTATAGGATTTTATGTACTACTTCCTTCAGCGTGCCTTGTAAATCATTCCTAAAACCAATTATTCCTAAATGTATCCACAAAAAGATGCTTGTAAGAGAGAGAGCTACACCTTATAATATTTTTTACTGGACTTATTAGTATTTCAGAAGCTCCTTTTGCTCAAATAGGAGGGCATCTCTCAAATATAACATCAAAAAGACCTTATGGGACTTTTCTTCCTGCCTCATTACAATTGTAGTCTGCAACCATGTAGAAAATGTCACTTGAAGTGTAAAAGTAGAAAATACTGTCTTGAACTGTGCATGATGCATTGAGCAGGCTCTCAAAGCCAGCTAACAAGGGTTATCTCCTCCTTAAAACTTGAATAATCTGACTGAGGAGATTTAGAACTGATTTTCTCTCTTTTTCTTCCCTTCTCCAGCTTTAATTTGCAGTGCTCATAGAGTGCATTCATGTTCCTCTAAATGGCACAGCAGTCCTGCTTTTGTCTTAGATAGCTGTTAGTAAAACAGATACTTGTTTTTTGTTAGCTCTGCTGAGCTAATCCCTGAATCGATCAGTGGCAGACAAAATGTGGGGGCCCTGGAGGGAGACCAAGATGTGGAAGGTACAAAGTAAGGAGGTGTCCATAGAGACAGGGAAGAGGGAAATGTTTCCAGCTGTTTCTGTTGCTAGAGGAGGGAAATCAGAGGGTAGATGACCTTAGCACCAACTGCTTAGAGGACACCAAAATCTGAGTCTTGCCTTAGCTGTGGGTGGCAGGGAAGGGTGGTGGTGGTCCCGTGGACTCCTTGTTCGTTGCTGTAGATCAGAGGTCAGTTTGGCGGTGATAAGACTGGCAGCAGCCACTGAACTCTCAGAGAGCAGCAAATAATGTATCACCGTAAACATCTATGGAAAGGCAGCAACTATATAATTGGAAAATTTGCTCAAAGTCTTCAAATAGCAGTTGGATCATAGAAAGCATTGTATTGAGGGCGTAACATCAAGGATTAAAAAGTCTTAGACCTCTAGCTGCCTTGCTTGACAGAGGGGCATATTAATGTTTTTTAAGATTTTATAAAAATCACTATGTGTTCCTTTTTTTTGCAGGGAGGTTGAAGGAGTTTTAAAATGCAGCTTAAATCTGGTTTCAAGTATTTTGGACTAAATAAATAGAATGAAATGTTGTTCATCCTGTGCTCAATAACTTGTTGCAACCAAGTTTGACAGGAGTATATTTTAAAGTAATAGTTATATTGAGGACAAAGAGACAGTAAAGGCTAAAATCTCACTGTGATGTGAGTTAAAGTGAGGAATTCTTCTTGGCCTGCCTGGCATAGAGCAGGCAGAGGCACAAGCAGGAAACAAACTGAGGATATGAAGAGGCTTTAGAGAATGTATTGAGATCCTGTTGAAGACTAGAAGAAAGATGATTTCCTAGGTGTAAATACAGCCTACTGTTAAAGTAGAGAAGTGTGGGGATTTCAGACATAAACCCACAGAAGTGAGGTTTCACAAGTTAAATACAAATACATTCTTGCATAAACACAGAAAGAATACTCCTGTGTTTGAGTACAAATACATTAAGCTGGGATTTAAGTCCTGGAGCTAAAACTTATTTGTTGCTCAAGGGAGTGAAAAATCGAAACACTGAAATACTAAAATCTTCATAAAAAAAAATCCAATTAGTTATGACTAATAATGGAATAAGGAAATCTGAACAAACCTCTCCTTTCTTTGTCCATATTTTTAGCCTGAAGTGTTTTGAAGTGTTCCTTCAAGGAGTGGCTTCCCTGTCAAGTCTGCAGAAAGCCTGCTGTGAGGACAGGGTGAGCACCAAGGAAAAGTTAAGGCCAGTGCGTCCTTCTGTGTTACAGAAACACAGATTTATGGGTTGGGGCCTGTTCTTATCAGGTTGATCTGTTTTGTAGCTTGAGTATTAAAATGACTACCTCTGACAAATCCTTACTTTGCTGAGAACATTAAAATGTCATAGAATTTAAAACAGAGTAATTGGAGAGAACTCTGAGAAGGAGATGGAGTGAAATTCCTAAAACAGATTTTAAGACTGCTGTGAACCCTTTTTGTCTGTCTTGAATAAGTGTGTTCCGCTTTAATGAGATTATTTTGAGGCTCCCATCAGGTTTTATGCCCAATTTTCTGCTGGTTTTACAACAAAGACTTCTTTCTGTTTTTCAATAGAATTTCCTTTCTATTCAGTTAACAGTAATGTCTTTATAGCTGATCAAATGTAGTCAAGTTAACTGACACATAAATTATTATAAACAGTTATTGTCCTGATTTATATATTTCAGTTATGCTGATATTTGTTTTGTTCTTTGGCTGCCTATTCAGGTTTCTCTTAGTAGCTTTTGCAATCCCGTTGAAGGAGCATTTCCTTTCACCATCCCAGTCTAGTTGCAGTTGTCCATTTCAGGGATATTGTTTCCCTGCTGCATCCTATCATTCTGTGTGAGGAAAAAGGAATAAGAAACTATTCAGGAGAAAGAAAAATAGGAGAAGAGTAAAGCGAACCTACAGCTTAGCATCCTTAGCATACCCCATAAAACTGAATTCAACCAAGTCCACTCCTGGTTGTTATGAAAGGAAAATAACACACGTCTTAATTTTGCACTTCAGCCCTTGTTTCTCCCAAGAGAAAAGGGGTTATTGTAATTCCAGCTTAGTGGAAATACATAAGGCTTTTACTCATCTTGTGCACAAAACTGATAACACACGCAGTTGGGACTGCTTATTTATTTCTTATTAATTCATTTCAGTTTTTATAAGTCAACTGAGCATTCAGCATTTGTAAAGTGATTCTGGAAAATTATTTTGCATAAGTAATAGTAAACACTGGCATTGCTTCCTGGCAGGGAATGAAAATGATTCATACAATTCCCAGTGGCCTAATGAGCAGAACCAGGGACTGGAGCCATGAATAGCTCATTGGCTGAAGTTTGGCAGCAGGAAAAGCCATGTTGATCAGCTGTGCCTTCACCAGCAGGCACCTTCTGAATCAGTGGGAATTACTCACTGTGAGGCGTGGAGGGGCGCAGAGGGAAGATTTGGCAGACAAATTTGTAGCAGGGGGAGATGGAGAAAGAAGAAAACCTCATACCTGGAAAAGAAAATTAGCTGTAAACAGTGTTCTGCTTTCTCCTATTAATTTATCAAGATTTGTAATAGTGCCAAAAAGTTTTATATTCTGAGAAGCACTCCAGCAAGCTTCCAAAGTACGCCTAAGATTTTACAGCCTATGCAAATTCAGTTCTGCTGGGTCTGCCAAGTCCTTGGTATTTAAATGGGACCCCATTACTTCAAACAATTTCGCTGTCAGCCATTACACAAGAAATTCTTCCTCTTCCTCTTGTTTGTTTTTAAGCAAATCCGGTTTCAACTTAATTGTAATTTAGACTTTTATCTTCAAAAATCAGCAAGTGAGCCAATGAAAGCACTCTATAAAAACATAAATAACAGAGGTAATCAGATACTGAAAACAAGATACATGAAACAAAATCTCATCAAGTGATGAACTGACACAATTTTCTAATTTCTCTTTTTGTTTCACAACAGCTAGATTGTCAGATGACTCATCTGCTTTGATTTAAAATAAGATGTGTTTCTGTGGATTCACTTACTTGTATCACTGCCTTTTGTCAGTGTGATTTAGGAAGCTTTCAAAAAGCTGTACAACTTAGAACAGTTTACAGTTCCTATTGCACTGTTGGGATGTTTGCTTTTCTTCCCATCCAGTGTTATTGTTTCAGTACTTGTGCTATGATTCAAAGACCATTACAGAGAATGTGTTTCCATTGAGTGCAGGAAACTTTCTATGAGTCTTTCAGAAAGCTTTGGCTCATTCTGCCAGCTTCAGACCCAGAATAGGGCTCTTTTACCCCTTCTATATATCCTGTTTGTTGTATCTACAGAATCTCTTACTTCAGATCCAAAAGAAAATAAATGAATTCTTATGTTCAAACACTTGAGTAAGTGCATCTGAGTCGATGCCCTGAATCAGGCTCAAAGGATTCAGATACTTCCAGAGGAAGGAGGATTACTGCTCTGAGCCAGGCTGACAGGGGAGGGTTGTGGTACAGAATGTATTTCTGCAACCTAAAGTGTATTCAGTGCCCTCTAATACTCAGGAAAATAACAATGCAAAGAAATAATTTTGTATAAATTCTTGTGTGATTTCAAGGGGAAATATCAGTGACATTTTGGATAATTTGAAAGTCTAATGAGTGTTAATGCAATGGAAACAAACTGAGCCTGATATTGTGGATGCAAAAATATTGAATAGAATGGAGAATGGGAATAAGCATTGAATGAAAAAGAGTAAGGAGAAATAAACACTAATATAGAAGTTTTTACACTACCCTGCAACCCAGGTGGTTGTTTCACGTAACTCTGTGGGGTTTTTACCAGTAATAATGAACAACTGTCCTACAAAATGTATGGCTGTGCACATAACTACCACAAAAGCTGCAGGAAAGACCATTTGTAATGATCACTGTCATTAAAAAAAAAAAAAACAAAAACAAACAAACCAAAAAACCAAGCCCCTATGCTTTTACTATCTGCACATGGTAGTCATCTTGGCTCAGTGAGCTCATTAGAAAAACAAAATGGTTTTGTTTGATCGTGATGTAAATGGTACTCTACAGAGACTTCAGCAAGTGTCCCCTAAGCCAAGGCCAGTGTGTGAAACCCATGTTCTTCTCACAGGGTAGGGGAAAAAACACCCAAGACTGCAGCACTCTAAATACCACACCAGCACCTTCTAGTTTGTCACTTTTAAATATTGCAGTGTGTGGAAAGTTACTTAATACGCGATAACTGCAAATGCATTTATAGATTAATTTTTACAGTAGAGTTATCTTGATTTATTGGGGAGACAATTATGTTTGGCTGGGTCCATTAATAATTAAACACTTCCACTGGTTTTCCAAATCATTGCTAAACAAATGTGGAGGCTTTTAATTTTCCTGTCTCAAAGGATTGCTTTGTTGTTCCCAAAAGAGATCTTTGTAGCTTTCCTGGACTCCTCAGGATCCCATCTTCAAGATATTTTTCTTTTCCCATGAGGTGCTCTGTAAGACTGCCTGTTAGTTTATAATCCATAGAAATTGAAAGTTCTACAAATAACCAAACTAAACATTTGAGACCACCAAGAGATCAGTAACATTTGAAGCAGGTTTGGGCAAATTATCAACATTAAACCAGCATGGGGTCATGCAAAAATGCTTAGAAAATCATAATTTATCAATGTTAAAACAGAAGGAGGTGCTGAGAGGCATTTCCATGGGTAGATATTCTGCTCATAAAATTATTTGATAATTGCAGTAAAGATGTAGATGAAGTAGGGATGTGTGGATAATGTTTGCTAAATCTGTATAGACAGCAAGCAGACAGGGAGTGCAATTTGCTGTGTTGGTGCAGAGAAAATGCACCATGGGTTGTTTAGCTCCCTTTTGATTCTCTGACTACCCTTTGAGGAGGAAAGGTCTGGATGCAATTTTAGGTCATGTCCTACAGTGAGGTTTTTATTGAATAGTACATGTGAAAATGAAGTCAAACCCGGTAATGAACCATGGCTACCAAAAATGAAGCACAATATCTTGTCTTTCTTGTGAAGTAATGCTGCTCAGGTGAACCAGAAAGGTGTGTTCCTTCCCTTTAGAGGAATATTGAAAATCTGGATGATATTTATCGATTGCTGAGCCTGCAAAAAGTTATAGCTGGCAGCGTGCTAGAGACCACAAATGAGGTCAGGGACATTTATTTTAACTTTAACATGTGGGGTCACTGAGTGCATCTTTAAAATAACAACTACTCTCCAGACCTTGTCTGTATTACAGCACAGAACCTTGGGTTCTTAAAATGCAGTGTTGATCTGTATGAACCACATGGTAAATTGTAGTTAAAAAACTTTAAATATTTGCTTTGTGAATCCAACTCTGGTCTCATTCTGTTTGTTGAATGCATTTAATCACAATGGAAATACTTTTAAGGATTTAAATTGCTCTGATATAGGTAGCATTAGTACCTAACTAAGGACATATTTTTCTCTTTTTTCGTTGGTGTCTCTAAATTCATCAAGTGCACTTTGTGGGAAACAAGGGTTATATTAAAAAAAAATAGAGTCTGAAATGCTTCTGCAAAATACAGTCAACGAAACTTGTCTGAGGTTTCTGCAGTATAATCATACCTTTGGAGCCATGTTGCTCAAAACCAAATTCTGTTATTTCTTTGCTTTGTTTCTGTTCAGAGAGCACAGCCATGCAGATCAAACTTCAACTTCTTATTTTTATCTCCATCCTCACATTTCAGTGGAAATTAACTCTTCTCTTTGTTTGAACAACTTAGGGATTTTATTCCCCTTTTTATAATCTTCCTTTTCTTTAATGAATATTATTTTGTTTATTAAATCACTAAGCTAATATAACAAAATAGCACAAAGAAAGACAACTGAAGAATTGCAAACACAGAATAATTAGGAGATCAGTAAACAGTTCAGTAATTCTGAGATGACTTTGAAGTGACCTTCCAGAATAAAAAAGCCCAAAGCTGTGTAGGACACACAAATGATAGTTACTGTGCCAAGCAAATTTGAGTAGGTTGGTAATGTTGATTTAGCTGTCTTAATTGTGTTGAGCACTGCAAGTCACAGAATAAAAGAGCAGTGGAGAGAACAAAAGAAGCACACACAGTAAAGAAATGCTCATGGAGAAAAAAAAAAAAAGAAAGAAACAGTCAAAGTGAAATAATAAAATGAAATAAGGCAATGAGGGCTGAACACAATAAACTAACATTATGGCAACGTTCAACCAAAAGCTCCTCCATAATTCCAGGTAAAACATAATTCCATTCTGAAGGACAGTGTTTTAACTGCCTGTATCACTAGTAATGAGGCTAAAAGCCAGGACTCTTTCATAATGACGTGAGAAATGATGCCTTTAGCCCCTCCAGTATAAACTTCGATTGTGAAGGCCTGTACTTTTTTATTTTATTGTATTTTGAGGTCAATTCAGTACAGAAAAATTCTTATTTTCATTTAATTTTCCTGTAACATTAAATGGTTCCTCAAGACTGACAGAAATATTGTTTGATTTTCTTTGAATTTTAATATTTAAAGAGAGTCAGCCCTACGTGAGCAGAAGGGGCTTTCACTCCACCCACAGTATTTAGTATATCATGTTCCAAAGCATCCTACTTTTTGGGACACACAATATTGTGGGAAAAGCTAGTAGAGTGATGCAGCACGTATGAAGCTGTGATTCCATGGAGCCATGTTCATGTTTCTTACTAAGTTTTTTTAGTGCTATTTGAATATAAAGCTTTGTTAAGATACTGCTGCTCAGACATTTCCCTTTGCCCCAACAGACTTTGTTTTATGAGTATTCTACCTTTTGACACACACCTTTCTCATAGTTGAGAAATAGAGACAAAAAGGGGGTTTTGTTTGGGTTTTTTTTGTTTGTTTGTTTGTTGCGGGTTTTTTTAATAAGTCTAAGCTTCTCCAGTAAACCTACTTCAGTTCAGGGATGTCAGTATGCGTGTCAAATCAACTCCAGTTTGAACTTCCAGGTAGGAATAGCCTTCAGGAGGCAGCTCAATTGCCACTGTTTCACAGTGCGTGGCTGGGAGTTGGCAGTACTTGACTAGATAAGCTCTATTAAAAATTGCTTACAGCAGAGATACTTGGGAAAATCCTCAACCATTTGGCAACAGAAAGGAAACAGAGAACACAATACTGAATTATGGCTTTATTTCAAATTGTTTTCCAGTGATAAGCTTGAAGAAACCTTCTCAGCAGAAAGAAAACACGGGATTAGGAAGATGATGTCAGTGTAGGAAAGAAGTAAATTAGTAAAGGTTCACTTGTTTTTGCTTTTTGTCTTGGGAAAATAATACCAGGCGACCACTACTGTGTTTCCAGCTTCACATCCCAGTAAAACAGCTCATTTCTTTTCATGTCAGATGACATTTTCTGTTAAGGCTATGACAGTTTAATTTCAGTTAACCACTGCTAACGGTGTGAACATACAAAGGAAGCAGACAGTCCCACAGTCATTGACTGTACATGTAAATTAAGTAAGTCCATTGTGTTGGGTCATTGGGGAGGATTTTGATTATTAAAAAGTAAAAAAAAAAAAAAACAGTTCTTCCCCCATCATTGTAAAAACCTTTCTGCCTGACTGACACTTGTAAAACATTCTGTCTGTAAATATGCAAAACTACCTGGGACTGTAATAAGTTGAAATGGTAGAAGACTGAAATATTAAGGTCAAAATTTTGTTGTTGATTCAGTGTTCCAAGTGTATGTCTGTTAGCTGCCTCTGTTCTGAGGTTTAACTATCTTTTTAATGTTCCTTTCATTTTGTTCATTTTCAGACATGTTAATCTTATTTAAACACATTCTAGTTACCTTCTTATTGTTTTTGGAGCTGGATAGAATGTTCTGTACAGTACTGACTCAGCTAGAAAACTGGAGATTCTGAAATGCACTGTACTCCTGAAAATATAAGAAATGATCAATTATTAGATATTTTTAATTACTATCACTTTAAGTCCTTTGTCCAATATTCATCCTATAGAAATGCCAGTAAGAGTCCTCTCTACTTATGGGTAGATTCAAGCACAGTTTCTTCCTGAAATCCTGTCAGTGTGAGATTCTTTCTAGCTTCTAAGATACTTATTGATCACAAATAACTGTCAAGACTAGTGATAAGACAACATTGGTTGTTTTCAACCAGCAAAAATACATTCAGGTAATTTCCACAAATGTCTAAGGTGGAATTCCTCCATGAGCTGATGTTATGTGTTGATTTGGTTTTGCTGCTGGTCCAAATTGTATTCATGATTCCATAAATACCCTCTAATTTGCCCTTAGGCAAAGAAATTGTAATATACAGTTTCTCAATAGGTTAATGTAAAATAATGACTTTCTGCTGGGAAACATCATTACTTAAAGAAAGGAAAAGTCACCATGTGCAAAATGAAGAAAAAGGAGGGTGGATGAAGGAAGGGGACAAAGATAAATCAAAGGATATCTTAGTACCCTCCACCTTTAGCAGCACTTTTTTTCTCTGAGTTGGACAGAACATAAGTGTCTTGATTTCATGGGGCTGCATTTAGAAAAATTAGGAAAAGCAACTGAAGGGGGGTCCCTTTGAGGAAGAACTTGGTATTTCTAGAAAATCAAATGCCATTCTTAAACACGTGTGAAAAATGATTTTTTTCCTCAAAGGAACGCCTTCTGTCACTCTTATTCATGCTTGGCATCCTGTGCTGAAATTAGTCCCATGGAATCAGTTATTAAAATCAGTGTAAAGGCTCTCATTAACTTTGTATTGTGCCCTAAAAATGGGTCTCTTAAATGTATGGGCTGCTCAACAAATGCTTGGCATCTTAAAAATAATAGAGTAGTCATTAGAAACATGCAATAATATTGTTATAACAATATGATTGTTGTAATGCAGATCATTTACTGGGCACTCTATACATATGAGAATTACATTTGTGCAGCATAATCAAAGTCAATGACAGTCTTTCCTTTGATTTCAATAGGCTTTGGATCAGGCTATTTGAGAAGTACCATTAGCTGTCAGATGTGGTTTTGAGACTATATGTATCAATCTGATTAATTAGTAGCAATCTAAAATGTTTTCATGAATAGTTTCTTCAAATTCAGGCTTGCATAAAGAACACTGTAATATCTCATTATTATGGTTCCTCCCACAGCCTTTTCAAGTTCCTGTTAATTCCCACTCTATAGTAAATTTAACCTCCCTACCAATGTAATTGATTAAATAACAGGGATTGTAATGAAATTCCAGTAATTCTTTCTGCATGCAAAGCTGAAAAGGGAATAATTACTGTCAGAGAAACTTCTGGATTCATCTTTCTCAGATGAATTTCTTAATAAAGGAGGAGTTCCTTTAATCTTTTAAACTTCTCCAGTTTGGTTGTACTGGGTAGATAAAAATCTCTTGTATTATTTCCTTTTTTACAGTGAGGCAGCACATAGAGGTGACCCTCACATTGGTGTGTTCCTCTGCAAGCCTTTCCAGACACAGTTTGGAGCCACAGCAGGACTTGTTTTTTTCTCTGGCAGAGCATTTAACATGTTGGAGATTGACAACTGTGTTGTTCCAATGCTGGGGCTGATAAGAAAACACAGTTTAGTTTTATGTAATGCTGACATTAGCATCGGCATTCATTGTGTCAGTATTATTTAAGAGGAGCTGAAACTCTGCGGATTTAAATAGTTGTAGAATATTTCAATTTAATCAGTTCTTTTATTACGCCTCCTTTGAAATGTGATCTGAAAATTATCCAACAAGGAAAGCAAAAAATCCGATTAGAAATAATTTTTGCAGAGTTTTGCTGTTAACTTATTGCTCATTAATTGGAGCATTGAATTCTGTAGCTTTCATCATCAGCCAATTTCAGCCCGCTAAGAAGCATGAAATTTTATCTTCATCAATATGTTTTCCTTTAAAGAAGCTATATAAAAATTGATTACAGTGAGTACTGTGTCTTTACCATTAAGAAAGATAGGTTTGTTTTCATCTTAAAAAAAAAAAAAAAATTAAGTAGATTTTTATTAACTGTTTTCTTAAACCCTTGAGGCTGATCATATTTTCCCTTTACTTATATTTTAGCAAAGTACAATTGTAGAGAAAATGGGTCTTTTATCTTTCAGCTGCTGAGTTAGGCTAATAATCTTTGATTGCAAAATCTGTCCTTGAATATTGAATATAATTTTTTACCCTGTTGTTAGAGACACTTGATATAATGCTTATATTTGCTTACTTCAATGAGTCTTTCGCTGATTTGTATATGACTGAAGGTGTCACAGGTAAAATTTCTCAAAGGATCTGGTTTTGTTCTAGTAATGGCATTCAGCATTCTGCATTTTGAAGGGTTTTGCAGAAGTTTAATACAAAACCTTGACAAACATAAACATTAAATACTTTGAAAATATAGGAAAATCCTCCTATCATTTACTTTTAATGTTTATTCCTGGAAGGATGTGGTTCCACACTGTGGTTTTCCTTTTGTTTCTTTCCCTCTC
Organism: Oxyruncus cristatus; assembly: GCA_013399855.1. Classification (NCBI taxonomy): domain Eukaryota; kingdom Metazoa; phylum Chordata; class Aves; order Passeriformes; family Cotingidae; genus Oxyruncus; species Oxyruncus cristatus. Next base: position 783,067 of record VXAY01003150.1, on the reverse strand, counting down.
CCCATCAGACTTTGGGAGTTACTTGGATTTTGATCCCATCCACTGTTTTCTTCATCTCCCTTCTCTCTCAAGACTATATCCCAATGCCCTCAGAGCCAGAAGCTGACACAGAAACGTTAGTAATTTAACTTAATCTCAGGCATCCCTGCCATGCCACTTCTGCAGGCTTGATGGCTCCAGGCTTCCCAAAATTCTTTACGGAGAGGGAATAAGACAGAGACTGCACCTCCTTAGCAAGGTTAGGGCAAGAAAGCTGCTTCTCTGTAGTCCCCATGCACCCTCTCGTAGCCACACTGTGTGAAGGAGTATTTGGGCCATCAGGGAGGCAGATGAGCTTTAAAAATCGATTTGCATCAGACTTCCTTAACAGCTGGTGATACCTGACATCACCTCAGAAAAACATGCCTCTCTAATTGCTTTCCATGAGAACATCAGAGGTCCTTAGTTTTGATAAGGTGGTTCGTAAAATAGCTTGAATATTTTTGTTACTTTGTGCCTCATCCCCTTACCTCCTTTTCATCGTTCCTCCAGCTGATGGGTAAATGTCTGTGTGCCTGGCGAATGCTCCCAGCCTTTTTTGCTGATTCTGAGCAGTTTGAAGTGTTGTGCAAACGTTTTCCACTTTCTCAATGAATGCAGCCTACAGCATATCCTCACAAACCTTCACTCTGCTCCTCCTTTCATAGTATCACAGGAAATAAATAGCTGGGCCCAGCAGTCTATTTATGGAAAGAAAAAAAGCCTCTCATTGGGATGTCGGTGTCAGTTTTTCGTGGCGTTCTCAGAATGTCATTTTCTTGGCATAAATGTTGCTGTAATTAAGTATTCTCCATGCAGCAAAATTGATTCTCCATTCTGCAGTTTATAAACTTGAGCCTTTCTCTGAGAATCCCCAGCTCATCTGCAGAGGACTGCCTGCTTCCCTCGGCATGTTCCATTTTCCTGTTACTAATAGAAGCTGCTTGTTTAAGAGGAGAAAAAAAAGGCTATTGAAATATAATCAGGCACTATGTGGGTTGTTGTTGTATTAATTCTATTCTAATTATGTTGTTGGCATCCAGATGACTCACACTGAATCTAAAAATAGATTTTGATAGAAATAATCCTCTCATAGTGTAAAAATGAATCTGCTGAGAAACATTTGAATTATTTTCCCGCGTACCTGAGTCTAAATAAAAATATATTTAACTTGTATAATTTTTTGTCATACAAAATAGTAAAAAGAAGATGAGTCCTCACTGAAAAATTCTATTTAAACACACTACCTTGCTTTCTTTCCCAGGCGTGTATACAAAGAATGTAGTATTAGTCCCCCAAAGCTTTATTTATGTAGATCTTCTATCTTTTGGACCCATTCACATGAAGAGATTAAAAGGATAGTATGAGGGCCTGAATCCATATATTTTTTTATTGTCAGTATAATCAATGAATCATATTTGGCCTATAGCTTGCATTCATTTTGCACATTGTATCACTTGCATGTAATTCTAAACAACTTGGTCTTGCCACAGTTTGTGATTTCGTGTGATGTGCTGGTTCTCCTGAGCAGAACAGCACCGAGTCTTAGAATTTTCTTGAACCACTTCATAATAACTATTCAAATAAAGTAATATTATAGGGATAGGAGACGAAAAGATGATGTTTGCTGATTGCATGCAGTAATTTGACTGACTTTACATTATTGTAAAGAGAAAGGAGGGAAGGAGTATTTGTTTGTGCTTGTGTTCCCACATATTTTGCACAGTGCTGTTTTCAGTGCATTTTAGTAGTATAAGTACTAGTAGTATATGTACATTGAGCAGTTACCGGATATATCAGATTTGTATTCAAAAGTAGAGTGTGATTTAAAGTGTTTGTATGTGTTAGTGGGGTACTGATCTTAATTGGCTGTAAGAATTTTTCTCCCTTTCTTCCCTCCTCTCTCCTGATCCTGCAAATAGTGTATTGAAAATATTTTAATTATTTCACACCTGAAAAGAAACACAAAGGAAAATGCGTTTGGTTGTTTGTTATTTGTTTGTTCATTTAATTATGGTTTTTGAGCTCACAACTGCCTAGATACCCAAGCCCTGAAAATGTCATTAATGCGACCTGTGGGAAGAGAGGAACCTTTTAAATGTTACCCTGTTCTCCAGCTGGGCCAGGTGAAAGGGTTGTACTTATCAGCTGGCTGCCAATTTTTAGAACTGTTTCAATAGCTGATCTTTTCATTGTTGCTGGTCCTGCTTGGTATTATTATTTTTCCTGCTAGAAAAAAACTCACTTTCTCCTGCTTGAGGTTTTTATGATGTACTGTAGCCCACATTGATTAGTACATTTCAAAGAAGGAAGGTTGCTGTCCTTTTTTTTGCTCTAAATATAGCATGGTAAACCATGTAAATAGCTTTCTTTTTTTTCCTGTGTCATCCATCCAGGCTGTATCCCTTGGACAGAGGAATACATGTGTCTTCATGGACCAGCAAGTAAAATACCCTTAAGTTTCTCATTTGCTGTAGAATCTTGTGAATAGGAATCCCCACAGGAAAGTTTTCATCATGGACTTGGAGTTGTGTTGCTATTCTGCTGTAAGAATCAACAGACTGATGTTCTTACTCTTTTAGTAGATGTAAAAATAAGAACAGTTTCAAGTTTCCTTTACTGGTCCAGACTGACCCGGATGGGACCTTGCAGCAACTATTAACCTGTCTTTTCACAGAAAGTCAGAATTAAAAGAAAGAAAAGAGAAGGAGGAGAAAGTATTCCTGTGACCTAATGAGACCTAAATGCAGAACAGCAAACAGGGAAGACAGCGGGGGAAAATTCTACCCTCAGAGGGTAAGTTTGCAGTAAATGCCAACCATCCACCATTGTTTGGTCTTGCCTGCTTGCCAATCAGTCAGTAAAACTGGCTGCCCGTAAGGAATGATTATAGCTTTAGTTCCATGATTGCTCCTCTTTGCTGGAGAGAGTTCATTAGAAGGAATATTACTATTCCATTCTTTCTTCTAGCACCGTAGGATGCTACTTGATTTTTCTGTAACTCTTGGGGAGGCAGAGGGAAATCTGAGAATTTATTATAAGGAGGTCTGTGATAGTTGTTCTTTTTAATTACATACTTTTAAAATGCCTTGAAGTCAACAAGATTCTTTTTCTCCAATCTCCCTAACTTTTCTGAGGAACTATTAAAACTAATCTTGCTTCTAGGCTTGTGAAGCACTGTGGGTGGGAAAGCCAATTACATCAATATTTTATTTTTAAAAATAGCATGTATTTTTCCCCCAATAGAGACCTGTTACATTTCCTGCAGCATTCAATACAATAGAGTACTGTTAAATATACCATTGGCATACAATCAACCACCATTTATTTTACTGTTGAGTGATTTGTTACAGTAGATAGAAACCATTCAATGTCATTGACAAACAACAGACAGTCCATAGCTCTGAATTACTGTTAGACTATTTTTGTAATGAATGGAGACTTAATTTAAGCTGAGTTTTCTTGTGGGTGCCAGACACAATTGTGCAGAGCAGAGCAACAGCTTTATTTATTAAGGCTTGCAATGCAGTTTTGTCTAATTACTGCTGACTTGTCAGACAAGAGTCAATGACCTTCACTGGGAAAGGTGAAAAAACTCCTCTCACCTGACACCTCCTGGCCAAACATCTTTCAAGAAAAACACTGGATTGCCTAATTGATTAGATGCATCTTACAAACTAGTAGTCTTTGAGAGGCCTTTAAGGTCCAGCTGTGTTTTAGATACAAACATTTCCCTTTCTATCACAATACTCTGGCAAAAAACTAAAGGTATTGTGAAGTTTTTAGTCATGCCTGTGTTAGGAGACTCAAGGGTCCACTCCGAAGTGTTGGTGTTGTGAAAAAAATTTATTCACACTAATGACTTAGAGAGATCAGACCAAGCATTGTGTGATTTATTCCATCCATACTCTGTAAAACAAAGGGTGTGAAGCACACTCTGCAGGTAGGTTGCCCTGGCATACCAAGGCACATCTGGCACACAAGTGTGGGATGCCTTTCTATTTGTTGGCTAACCAGCAGTGTTTACCTGAAATAGATGAGGGGAAAAAAGCAAGCAATAATACAGTTGTAGAGTTCTCCTCTATGTACTCTAACTTATACACTCGACTCTCATATACTGATAAGCCTGTACAGAATAACATCAGGGATTCCTCTGCAGTTCTTGTTCCCATCTCCTGCCTCAAAAACTTCCCATAAAAACTCAAATTTATTAAAGCATTCTCCATCCCGATTCATGCAGTAATACTCCTGTCTGGGTCTGGATATTCTTTCAGAATTCACTTTATCACTAAATACATCTTTGCAAAAGTCCTTATAACACTACCATCATCATTAAGTCTCAGTAATAAAAGCCTATTTTGAGTTCAGTTTTCTTGGGAAAACTGTAGTTTTTCTCTTAGGTTAGGGGAAGGATCGTTGACAAAGACTAGCTCTGAATCTATGGAACCATGGCTACCTAATTAAAAGACCTAAAGAGGGTTGGGCTGGGAATAGATTGCATGTGGCTGGGAAGATTGCTTTTGCTAAAAAGAAAAAGGTATGCCAGCTGTTCAGAATGATGACCTGGGTATGCATCCTCAGTTGAAAATAGTTTATTAATTCACAACTATTGAAGATATATTCTACAGATGTAGATAAAATGGGATCTACACCCAACCAGTGATCACTTTTATGTATTTTCAAGACAGCAAATGCAACAACCATCTTTACTTAAGCAGAGAGACTTGCTCTGGTATCCTGTAACAAGGAGAAGCAGGATAACATGGTCAAAGCTGTAGAACAAACAGAAAACCTCAAAATGCTGGGTTAGCAGAAGTCTTACCACAAACAGAAGCTATTAAAAATAAAAGTTTTAATAGTTCTGCCTAAAGGAGTATTTCATCAAATAAGCAGCTTATTGAGCCTGTAACAGTAGTAATGTTAGAGTCCATTATAAACGAGAATAATTTTATTGTCTGGAAACACCAGAGTTATTTGAAATTCCTTTTATTTCAAAAAATCCTGTTTTCTAACAAGAAACTGGATTTAACTATGCTATCGAACGTAATCTGTCAAATCTTTTCATACCTGCTTCTTCAGGTTATTGAATGAATTACATTGACTGTTGAATTAATAACACTGATAAGGATTGAAATAATCAGAATAACTGAGTTTCACTAATCTCTCACCAATAATATTTGTTTTCTGAAGAAAAAAACTAAGGAGATTCAGACTGAATGCTCCACAGGGAGCTTGCAATGATAGAATACTTTCCATCAAAATGTGGTCAGCTTTAGTAGCAGGATAGTTTTGGGATACATGACCACCCTGAGGGACATACTGGCTTCACTAAAATGACCCAAAACAAACAAACAAAGGAAATATTTTGTCCTTTAAACCAAAAGGAATTTGAATTAAATTATCCTTTAAACTGATGAACAAATGGAACAGTGAATGCAACTGGATTTTCAGATGTTGAATGACTTTAACTATTCATACAATTATGAAATGAAAAGTTATCTACTTCCAATATCTGTGCCTGAAGCCCAGCAATCTCCAGGAATAACAACTTCTCCAGCTGTAACAGTAGGAGAGAGCAGGTAGCACAAACTAAATCACACATTTTGTCCATATTGGGATTATCCACAAACATGACATGCTGAGGAAACCTGTTTTAATAAAACATGAAGACTGAAATATATATGAGAAAATTATAGAAACACCAAGAGGATAAAAATATTGTTAAATGGAGAAATAATAACTGCATTTGGTAAACAGTCTCTTAGAGATTACTTGATTTTACACAAGCATGATAGAATGAATAATTTTCTGAAGAAGGGAGTGTGCAGAGCTGGACTGGTCCATCTACAAAATAAAGGACAGGCAGCCTGGGATTCTCACAGGGAAATTTCTTGGCTCAGGTGACTGGTTAAACCTCACAGCAATGTGTACATCTTGGGATACATTAAAGGAGCTAAAGGAATCTTCATGTAACCTCTAGGTCCCAGCTTTACCCCAGGCTTCCAGCCACACACTTCAAGAGCCAAAAATCACTCACTGTCATCCAGGACTGAATCACTCCTGAGGTAGATACGTACAGCTGGGGCAAAACCTTATTTACCAGGATGTTTAATGTCCTGTGGGTCTATAAGAACAATTCAGAGCACATATATATCTATATCTAATCTATATCTGTTTGTATCTGTATCTTTCTTTCTCTATCTATATGTATATATTTATATATCTTGGTTGGTCCCTATCACACTTACCAACCCTTGACAGTAGGAGTTGATGTAAGTAAGAGTGAGATCCTACAAACTCATCACTGGAATTGAGAGGTAAAACCACACTTCCTACATATTTTCAGGTAGTTTTGTTTTATAAAAGCTTTGATAGAGAGAAGGAGGTACGCCAGAAAGCAATGGTAAGAGTGGAAATTCTCTTGTACGGCCAAGTTTTATCTTCTAAAGAGACGTAAGGGATTTTGAGGAGTAGTGGGGAGTTACCTGCTGAAGGAATGCTCACAGTGAGCCATGGACATTCAAATATAGTTCTGTGGAATCTATTGGGAACAGTTCAGATCCTCTTGAATGGCAGTTTCTGTTAGAAAAGAACCCAAAGAGTCAGAGTTGGTTGGGAAATCAAGGTGTAGTTCTATAGTCATGTTGTGTAAAGTATAAGACCGAGCAGGTTCAACTTAGGCACAGCTGCGTGCTGAGAGCATCCTTCTCCTGGAGCCCTGCTGCGAGAGATAAGACAAGATCTCGAGATACTGCTGCTGGACTCCAGGTGTACAGATGTAGGGTTTAGCCATGACTGTGGGAAGGTACAGTTTTGGGGTCCATTTTGGAACCAAAGCATTTTCACCTTATGTGTCAACTTTTATCCAAGGAAAAGTGAACAATTTTTCCTTCCTTCCCCGTGGGCAGTATCAGGAAAGATCAGGAACACTTTTCATTGTAGCTGTGATAGATTGAGGTAATCAGGCTGAGGGGAACACAGTGCACCGGGGCAGCACTGATATGGGTTTTCCAGACAGGCAGTATGTTTAGGAACCTATAGTTTTCTTTAAGAAAAAACACACTAAACAAAAAAAAAACCCCACCCTAATGAGCCATTGTCTGGGGTGAAGAGCTGTGACTGTATACACTGTATTACTTCATTTACTAATTGCAGTGGGGAGAAGTGCAGGCTGAATAAAGCTGTTTGTCATTCTCACTGGACCTGGATGGAGAAGGAATGAATACTGCTGGTTTGCTTAATGGAAAATTCAAAGTCCTCATTGCAAGGGACTGGCTGAAAAACCTACTGATGAGATAATCTTGAGCTATACACCCACATTTCATATGGTATCGTGGGCTTTTTCATTCATGAAAGAAATAAAGTGGCTTTTGAAAAGAAAAACAAAAAGAAAATACCTACCTTAGTAACTTCCATGATTTTCCTTTCTTCTCAAGGTCAAGTTCAAAGTAGAATCTTCTCCTGTTTGTCTTCTCATTTAATAATACCCTGAAATAAGTAACTGGGAAAACAAAAACTGAACATACATCAATGAAAAATACTGTGTACATCAAATCCATTTTGGCAGGATGAGAATTTGTAACCAGCTCCATTTAGCACCTACCTACTGTTTCTCACCCGCTCCTGCTGTCCCTGTCCAGAGTCTAACAGAATTTTTTTCATACTGCTGCTTTTTCTAAAATACTTTCCATGCCTCATTCACTTACCTCATTCACTTGCCTTCACTTTTCAACTGTAGCAGGTTTTTTTCTCTCTCCTTGATCTCTGCCTCCAAATTTCTTTCTCCCTATGTCATTATTTAAGCTGTGTGAATACTTCACCAACTAGTGAGCTGGAGGTTTTATTAAGATTTCAGTTAAAGTACAAGTTTTAGTCAAAAGTCTGTGGAAATGAGAGCCTAAAGCTAAATATTTAATTGTGGCATTTCAATGCAATATGCACAATTAGAGTCTGACATAAATGCCAATGAACTAGGGAAAAAAAAACCCTCTGTGATTAGGAATCTTATCTGAAAAACTACTATATTATTTACTCCTCATGCATCATTCTAGACCAGAGGTGAAAATTTTAAGAGGTTGTGAAATTTTAAAATATATTTTAATTTCTTAAATAAGATAGAAAAATATTATCTTTTCCCTCAAATTAAGTAAAAAATATAGTTGCAGTTTAATAAATGAAATAATCTCTGCTCCTCCCCACCTCCCCCACAATAAAAAGCAAAGTTTGAAATTAAAGCCTCTTTAGAAAGAGGCACTAAAAACTTTTTAATATAAAATAGGGAGAAAATAGTTATTTTTTAAGCAGTGTGATTTTCACTTCCTCTCTCAAGCTAACCTTCTGCTAAGTTGCAATGTGTGATCAAAGTTTCCATGCAGTCATCATTTTTTCTGAAGTTCTCACTGCCATTTTCAATTGATCTTCTCATTTTAAGGACAGGGATGTGGAGGTAGTAAAATGCAGTGTTACCTCCCTGGAAGTACTACCTGATTAAAACAAAAATACTAAGATGATCATTCCTTGGTGTTATATGAAAGCAAGAAAAGTCTTTCTCTGCATTTAATTTGACTTTCCCAGAAAAAAACCTGTCATGAGCCCTCCAAACAACCAGAATACCTCCAGCATGTAACATAAACCCTAGAGAAGCTCGTGCTGTGAGTTCACCTTCTAGCTGCATCCTGAGCTTTAAATTTATTTGGACCACTTCTTAGCATTCCAAAGAGCCTGAAAAACTGTTTTGAAAAGGTTGTACATGAATTATTGGAAGACATTAGGTTATGACTTTTTTGTTTGGTTGGTTTGATATTGTTTTTTTGTTATATCTTTCTTCAGTCTCACCAAACTCTTCCCCATTTATCTTGTAGCAGTAGGACCGATGGTTTGAGACGGGGAGTGATCAGAAGTGAAGGGAACCTTGCTGGTAAGCCATCTATTTAAGCTGCCCCTGAGGCACACCCTGTTCTTCATTTGTCTTTCCACCTTGCAAGGAGTCCTGCTCACCCTCCTCACTCAAGTGCCATCCTACATATCTTAGAGGCTTTGCCAGCATGAGGCAGCAAATTCCTGCGTTTGGGAATCTGTGGAGCAGACAGCAATCTGAACCAGAGCTTGAACAAGAGAACTTGAACCTTTGTGAAGCTGGGGGATACTTTGCTGCCAAGATGATGTTGACTGCTGTGTATCTCTTGGACATGTCAAATGTCTAGAATAGGAAATGGTAAATCTGTCCAACAAGTTTAATATCAGCAGAGTATAAACCATTAATGTGCTAGCTGAGATTATAATGCAGGCAGTATTGTCAGATAAATATGATGCTTTAAGGGTAAATTTCCTCTCTGGGAATTAAAGTGGTAGGTTTAGTAACTAAATGGGACACCTTCAGCAATATATAATCTACAGTTCCATCATACACCTTCATTATTTCCCCTGTAATTAGGATTTTAATCCTTGTATTTGTTCTTATAAAAAGCCTATTATCATTGTAAGGCATTCCTACTGATTTATTGATTTGTTATGTATATCGTGAATGACTCCTGAGGAGTATAATAATGAAGGAGAATGTTATTTGATTCTATACAAATATTTAGGGATGGAGCCAATATTACTGTGTAGCTTTATTATGAGAAGCCCTATTTCTTCTAATATCAATGTCACCTTACAAAGCTCCTCATCTGCTATGAGGAAAGAAGGATTATTAGAACTGACAGAGAACTTGGCTTTTCAAAGCTATTATATTTCTGTAATTATTCCTTTTTGAATTTCAACATGCAGTGAGACTTCCACTGAAAACCTGTTTGCCCTGTTAGTCTGATGGCAGTTTAAACAAACAGGTTGCTTCCTTCAATATTGAATTGTTGAAACAAAACTGCTATTAGATATTTAAACAAGATACCTGATATTCTTTTTATTCTTTTAATCTGGGAACAGAAGGCATTGGCATATATCTTCACGGGGCCTTTCATTGGGCAGGAGTTTTAACAGAGGTACTTACATTGTCATCAAATTGAAAATCTAATCTTCCTGTCTATGCTTAAGGGTTTTTTCGTAGTCAATTCCAGGGTATTCCTGGTTTGGGGAGAGATGAGAGTATTTAAAAAACAAAGGGAGGGGAAAAAAAAGGAAAACAAAAAGAACAACCTGTAGAGAAAAAAACCCCAAACATTTCCAATGGGCTAACAACCAGTGTTATGTTGTTCCTGTTCACTATAAAATTTGACATTTATCTTTTACAAGAGATGCTGCTGTTTTTAGTAAGCATAAATTACTTTCTCTGGGGTTTTCCATTAGAGGCAAGGAAAGGGAGTAGCATGAAAGCAGCCCGTATGTTTTATAAATTATGTGGGTTTTTTTCTAAAGAGAGCTGTACTAAGCTTCAGTCTCATGTGACTGAAATTAATTTTCCATATGTTTCATATACGTCTGTGTATATGTGCGTATGTTATGAATATATACTTTTTATTTTTTTTGTACATTTAGCTTTGGGTTATATTCACATCAACTGTCCAGAACTTGGGCTGAGCAGATTCTCTGAGAGAAATGCAGGATTCCACAGGAGCTGATTCAGTGGGTGGTACTCTTCCTTTTCAGTCAGAACTGAACTAATGCCGTGGCATGTGGCTCTGGAAGGAAATATCTGAATGAGAGAGAAAGTTGGACTCTATCAGTAGGGAAGTCAGCCGTGTTGTAATATCCCAAATATATGTCAGTAATAGCAATAGATGAATTTAATCTTGTGTAAGCCCTCACTTTTAAGGAGGTTTTTAAATCTCTGGCACTGGAGGGATTGCTTTGTTTTGATCAAATGAGGCGTCAAAAGGAATTAAAAGGTTTGCAACATTGTAAAAATGGCAGTGAAATGCTCTGTATTTGGACTGAACTCTGGGTTTCCAATCCTAATTTAAAAGAAGCTAGGAGCAGTTGCCTAGATGCAGGACTTGGTGTGTCTGTGATAGAAGGCAGAGGACTGTATTCTCAGAGCACTGAACATCTCCGAGCTTTCCAGTGCTCTTATCCTAGAGACTGTCTTTACCATGCAAATACTTACCCACAGGTCGTCTTCATTTTCTTACAGAAATTCAAAACCTGCTCACCAGCAGCTACTAAAAATAATTTATGTACAGCAGTCCCCAAGGTGGCTTTTCCTGTCTTTGCAGAGGCAACACAGGCATGGTGACCCGTGTGTTCAGGATGCACATGAGCTGGCAATGAAAATGCTGGCCTTGCAAAAAGTATCCAGACTTTTCACCTTGAAGAAACATAGCCAATAAAGCAAGACAGATAATTGTAACACTGTGATATCTGAGATCAGGCAAGCTCTGTTGAAAAAGAAACTTCGGGAGTCTGTCTTCAATACCTTCTTTAGTTGGTTTAAATTCTTTTTAGAACTAGTCTTGAAAAACAGACCTTTACTAGTCAGACAATATATATGAGGTGCGATCCCTGAAGATATTATATATCTTTTCCTTCAATTTAAACTATTTCCTCTGGTGATATAATAATAATAAATTACTAGTAAGAAAATCTTTCCCTTAGGATGAAAACTTCATTTTGCATCTTTACCACAACCTTTGTTGATAATAATTATTATGGATCTGCTTGACATCCATAGTTTTACAGAGTCTACATTTATACTCTAGATAGAATTCATGTAATGTTTTTAAATACTCAGATATCAAGGCAAAGAGTGGAGATCCAGCCTCACAGAATGATTATCTCACAGAATCATTGTATGAAGGAAAAAAAGCATGCTTATCAAATAAAGTATTTACTTTCAGGTAGCAGACATCTTTCTAGAAATATTGAATTTAAGTATGATTCCAGTGTGGTACTTAATACAGTGAACCAAGATATCATAATATATGTTGACGGCACTTCATTAAAGTCAATGTACTGAACCCAAGTAAACCTTCCATTGTACATATGAACTGAACATCTGCCTTGTGTTTAGTGTTTGTCACATCCTTGAAAGAAGAGGTGAAACCAAAGATAGACATTTCCGGGTAAACAGGCCCTCATTTCCAGTTATCACTTTGTGTAGTAATGAGATGTTGAAATTGGATCCAAGTCTACATTTCCAAACCTGAAAGTGAATAAATCAGGCTCTTTAACAAAATAGCTATGCCAGCAAAAACTCTATGGTGGGGTCAGAGAAGACCTTTCTGACTCAATAATCTCAGATAAGTAATGACCACACCAAAATGTAGAGTAAAATAAGTCTGAGAACATGGTATAACCAGGTATGTTTGTGCCACCGCTATTTAAAATGAATCTTGATTTGTCAAAAGGTCTTTTGATTTGCCTGGATGCACAGATTACCTTAAAGGTAATTGAATATAACTGGTGCTATTTCAGTGAGTAACCTGACTAGAATTATTTGACATTTAGTTCAAGGTTTCTGTGTTGTGTAGGAGAAGAAGCTGTGTACATCTGTGTTTCGAAAGAGCTCTGATGTATGCCAGTTGGCGTGGATTGTTGTGCTGAATAGAAGATGAGCTCACTTGGTACTGCTCTGTTAAAACTGGAGGCATGGATTATGTGTACGCTGACAATTATCCACAAACTCAGAGGGTTATACCATTAATCCAAAATTATAGAGCTTACATTGTGTCCTGTAGCAGTCACCATGCTGCACTAGCTTGCATCTGAAGGTTCTCTAGAATTTTATGAAACTGCATGATTTTTTTAGGAATTGCTTCTCTGCACCACTACCTTGATTGTGCAAACACTTTCAGGCAGCACTGTGGGCTGTAATGCATCTTTGCTTCTTCGGTCATTGCCCAGTTTACTCCGTTCATAGGAAAGGGAAGAAACAGTGGATTCAGTGTGTCAGCTTTAGAAGGTGATAGATGGTGTAGATGCATCAGCCTGGCTTGCAGTGTCTGCTCAGCAGACACTCAGCAATTCTGTGGTGGGTGGGACAGAGAAAAGAAATGGTGTGAATACTCTCTCATGTTAGCACTGAACTTCCAAGTGGATCTCATGGATATCTATGAAATGTGACAAGGGCTGACAAAGCAGCGTGTAATGAAGTCTGCAACTGTAAATCTCTATTATACTATTTTGACTTCTACTAGTGCTCTGTAAGAACTGTTATCTCCTACTATACAGAATGGAATGGGTCATGTTACTTTGAGAATGGACGAACATTGTCACTTTTTTTTTTTTTTTTTAGTTTTATTTTGTTTTGTTAGGCTAGTTTATACAAATGCTGTGCCTGAAAATTTGTGCAAGGTTTCAGTCAGTTGTAATGGAATCATGACTAATCTCAGTCATCCTTTTTAAATATAAATTCTTGAAATGAGATGGAAAGAGTGGTGGTGGTGGAGGGTGGGCAGGATACAAAAGGTTGCTTAAATTAACAGCTTCTGGACTTCATGGTATTTTTGTGACACTTGATCACAGTGTAGCCAGAAGCTACAACACAAAAACAGTGGACTTAAATCTCACAGAGAGGACTAAAATCAACTCTAATTAGTTTTCATTTATAAAGAGGAAAAGAAGGAAAGAAAAGTTTACAGACACACTCTCTCCTTCAGGACATTGCACACTGAAATGTTTACAGCCAGTAAACTAATAAAAATAGACAGCTACACACAGGGCCATCAAAATAAGGTTTGCTGGGAGGGAAGGGCAAACCTTATTTCTTTCACTAGGAAATGGATTCAGCTTTTTTGTTACATATGTTAGCCAGTCTGGGAGAGAAAATAGTTTCATTCAGCTTTCAGACCACCTTTGCACCACAATGCTCATATGGGTAGCATGTGGGACAGAGTATTATCTTAGCTCAAATCCTATCTTTTGTCATCCTGTTTGTCTTTAACTGGTCTGCAAATTTATTTGAAGCTTCCTGGGTTAGCTGACAGCAGCTTCTCCCAAGGAGATGATCTTTCCTTACTCTGACTTCATGTAAAAATACTGCTTCGTCTCGTCAGCTTGAGTTAAAAAAAGAATGACAACTACAAAACCTCCTCCATACCCCAAAAGGCAGCTAGTCCAGTGTTAACATGCAGCAAGAGTCTGACCCTTTAAATGGAGAGGAAAACTATGCTGAAGGGTGGGAGGGAGGATGCAGTTTTTTCCTGGATGGTCTGCTATTCAGAAGATAAATGTCATATATGTTCCCCTAAAACTACACTATTAATCCTGCTATTTTTCTTTCCCCTTTTTCCCAGTCCAAAGCAGGGGAAGTTTTTACATAATTTTCGTTCTGGTGTTTCTCATTTGAACAAAAGTACTATTTCTTTTAATTTGCTGTTTCCAATCTGTTTTGTTTCCCAGATCCCACCTTTGAAATCAGACTTGAATACCTAAATCCTTACCAATTTCCATATTGCTTTAAAAAGGCCTACGATTTCCACAAAAAAAAAAGTGTACTATGCAAAACGAATACTTTTGTATCCATTTTCTGCAAGCAAGTCACCTCAGCTGTTGCCCCTCCAATCTTGGCATGAAATTGATATGTTTGTGCATTTTTTATAAACCTCTGAACGTTTTTGTAATCTGGAAAGTCGAGGTCTGGAGGAATAACTAGGAGGCTTTGAAACAGAAAATCTACTAATGTGATTAGTGAGTTTGTTGCAGACTTAAGTACAGTTGCCAGTGAAAACTTCTTTAGAGGTAGTTTTTGGGTGCCTTCTCCACCATACAAGACTAGGATGAGGAAGGGAAGCAGTTTTGCTGTTTGTCTCTGGACTGTATGTGAGACTTAAGCCATTGTTGCCATAAGTTCTTACTTCTCATTTGCTCTGTATGAGTGGTTTTGATATATAGTGAACATTATAAACAATGAGTCCAGGTTATTGTGTTTGTTACAAAAGGACTTCAGATCTGCATTTAACAATAATGCACAAATTGTAGATGACTCCTACGTACTCTCACAACAAAAGGGACCAATAGATTAGAACTCAGCTGGTGATGGGGCTCTAGAGATACTGTATCAGTGCTAAATTGTCTTTACATTGCTTTTATTAAACAAATACTGCTTTGGAAAGTAAAGCTCTCATCTGCTTCCCACTGAGCAGATTTAAAAAACATTTTCCTCCTTTTCCCTGAAATCTTACTGTGCAAGCCACATAGTTCTCCCCACTGCGATCTGTTTTGCAAAAGAAGCCTATTAATTGAGGATGTTTTTCAGTATTGCCAAAAGGTCACTACAATCAATTATGGAGAATATTTGTAAAAAAGAAATCTTGCCTATAAAGCAATATATCCTGAGTTGTCTAATTTGTTCACTGTAATAAGGCCGTGCCCACTTATTGATTAATCAATCTTTGTTGTCTTTTTGCTGATTATATCAGGAAGTCTCTTAATGTAATGGAAAATCATACACAGAGATGGCTTGCAAAAATATTTATTTCTACTGCTATACTGCGTGTGTTCAACCTGAGGAGATAATTTTTCCAGGACAAATCGTTCTGATTCGTTATGGTAAGCCTAGAACTGACAATGGAACCATATTTGAATTTGAAACATGACTAGTAACGTGACTGAATAAGGTCACCAACGCAGAATTTCTTCTGTTTTAATCCGATTTGTAAATCATTACCTGATGTATTCCCTTCGAAAGTCTTAATGTTACGCAATTATACCGCATTGTGATATACAATGTGTGAATATAATTGAGCAAAATCAAACTTATGTTGTTTGCCAAAAAAACCTGGTTGTGGATAAATTCAAAATGGTTCTCAGGCTATATTTAAAAGTGTAACATTTGGTTACTTTTAAGAACCATATAAAGGAAGCCAAGTGTATTAAAATTAATTCATCTTCATATAATTAAGGTTTTTATCTTGTCATAAATCTTAATGTGATTTGTAGGACATAGAGTAGTGGCAGGAGCTACGTACATAGAAGATGTTTTAAGTTATAGTATAATTATCTCTGTTGGCATGGGTGCATCATTTCCACTAAATAATTTGCCTTATTTCGCTGTGACTCCATGATTCATTTCTGTTCTTTGTACTGTAGTTGATGTAAATGGACCACATTAGCTGCTCCCCTGCCTTACTTTGTGTATATTTAAGGATTTAAAATGTCTCAAAAATCCATTATCACTCTGTGTCAGAAAGATGAGAAAAATGTGTGAAAAACTTATACACAGGTAGAATTAGAACATGTCTAAACATTAATTTTTGACAGGTGCAACACAGCCAAAATTTCAGCTGGAATTTGTGTTGTAATTCATATAAAATATTGCAATATTTTAAACTGAGGAGAAATAATGAATTCGTGCTGCTGATGTTTAGTATTATTATTACAAAGAAGTAATGTTTTTTTAAAACTCTTGAATTTTCCAATAAATGAATATTTGATGATCTGCTGTTAAAACACTCAGTAGGACCAGAGAATCAAAAGGAGAAACACAAGAAAACAGAAATAATTTTCCATTTATCCTTACTTCAGTATTTAATGTGCTAAAGTTTTAGTGCCTCTTTTTGCTGTATAAAATGCTCATAACATGATTTAGCATGATGCACATCTCACTGTGAGTAGTAAAATAGAAAAAATAAAAATAGGCCCTAATTCTGCAAGCAGTTATGCATGTGTAGCTCCATTTGTACTACTTGTGTACACTAAAATTTACTGTGATATATAAGAAGTATTCAAAAACAAAGAACTTGAATGAGAGGACAGGTTTTTTTGAAAACAGTGGAACCACATCTCAAAAAAGCCAGGCTTAGCATCCACAACATGTGCCATGTTTGCAGTGCTTTCAAACTGCAAAGCAATGTTTTTACCAGAAGGGTACTTAAAGTCACAAGTTCAACTAACACATCCACTGAGAATAAGAATGTAACAGTTCTCTCTAAAAATTTTAATATGTATATTGATTCTCAGTTCATTCTGGAATGTAGATTTTCCGGCTCTGGAAATCTAATGTTCAACATATGGCCACCTGCAGCTTTACCATGGTAAAATTTTTGTGCCTTTCCCCAGGGAGAAATCAAGGTATCATAGATGTTTTTTTGTTTCCACATGCTATGTAGATTAAATACGTGACATACAATTTAAACCCAGAAGATTTTTGGCACTGATATTGATGACATGAAAGGTATCATAGCACAAATTTTAAACTCATTTAAGTGGCAGTTGCTGTCGTGGAAAATGCAACTTCTTTACTGTGGCATCAAGGCTTCATCTCTGAATCAGTGACAGCCAAAAATCTCAACTCCTCAGTGCTGAGCTGCTTTGGGAATGCTGCAATGCTATCCCATTCCTTAATTCTAGGGAAACTGAAGTGGTGAAAGGGTTGTATAATTCTGCTGTCATTACTGCCAAAACCAGGACAAAGCATCAATATCTCCATAGAGGGAAAAAAAGAGGGAAGAAATACTCCCTGCGTTTTTACAGTAAGGGCTGAAAAAAGAGGAGGTGGAATAGTGTCACTAAAATGCCCCACTGTGTCTTATTACCACAAAATTTCTTCCAGTGTTTCAGTAAGGACATTAAATTTACATAAGTAATATAAGGCTTTGACTTTTTTTAAGGTGGTCCACAAAAACACCCTTAAAGACTAATAAAATGATATATGCTTCTATTGCCAGAATCCTATAAAAGTCAGTTTCTTAGACACGACTAAAGCTTGGAAAAATAATGCCTTGTATAGTAAACTAGTTCCCATAATTCTTTTAAGCAAAGAATTGGGGTTTATTTCATTTAAATTGTCTGAATTATCTTAAGTAACAATAGAGCTTAGTGCCATGGTGTATTTAGCATTTCTTATCTTTCTTTGAGCTGTTTACTATACAGGGTTCCACTATGGCTTTTTTTGTCACTGCCTTGATGAGAGCATGTTGTTCCACATGGGCAGCTGCATAACATTTCCCAGCAGTTACATGAACAACCTCCTTGACTCCAGTATTTGTGGGGGCAAAGTATGCTGACCTAAAACAGCTTGTGGAAATGCATGACTGTCTGAGTGTGCATATAGGTAATACACATACAGCCAGACTGACAAAGGGAGTTGGGTACTTAAGAATTCTCTAATAAGGAGGAACAATATTGTTACTCATGATCTCCAGTTCTCTCCTTGTTGATTTCCATGCCAGCCTGACCGGGGGTGGTCAGACTGCTACCCTTAGTGAACTGTGGTGTAGGTTCAATCTGTGGACACTTGCATGTTAGCAGAAACTGAAATTCAAGTATGCACTTGACAGCTTCAGTTACTCAATTACAAGATTTTGAAGAATCTATGAGCTAAGTGCCAAAGGTGAAAAATAATGTTCTGTGTGTCAGAGAGAGTGTAGTAAACTGTCCCGTGATCTCTATATGGGGATTGCTTTGATGCTGAGTAAATGCACTAATTTACTTACCTAGTTGATCTAGTTGTATTATTTGAACTTGAAACCAGTTCAGTCACATACACATGGGGGTGTTTCAGATGTTCTCAAAGGTCTCTGTGTGGGTAGTAAGATATCACCACTGTGCAACATGGTGGTGATGGCAAATGTGTGGATGGCTGGAGGAGTGCTAGCAATGGCCACATTCACTACTGTGCTGTTGTAAAAATGAGAGTGAGCTTAGCTTGATTCCAAGGATTGTGATCAGCTGAGAGTGGAGTGACAAACACAGGGACAAACTGTAGTCCACATGCAGAGGAGGGAAACCTTCTAGGGAAAGAGGTACACAAGATGGTACAAAGATGTTACAAAAGATTTATGTCTGCCTTTCATCAGTCTTATTGAAGCTGCAATCCTGTGGAATGCTGAACTTCCACTCACTTCACCATCATTCTTCCAACTGTATCGAGGAAAGTGGTTGTAGTCTGAGGTTCTAAATTACCTTGAGGTTTTACAGTTCTCAAGAGCTCAAATGCAGTCTATCAGTGGTAAGACTGTAGCACAAGAGCTTTGTTTAACATTTGTTTTCTACCTTTTTTTTAGAAAATTGTGTTACCTACAGTAGAGAGACCAACAAATAACTTAGTGTCCTTCCAAGAAATTTAGTGCTGATTTGGTCAACGTGTATTACTTAGGAAAAAAAAAAAAAAAGCAGCTATTTTTGTTGTAGTAACACCTTAAAGATATTACAAAGATAGTCTTAAAAAGTATTTTTTTAATACTCCTCATTGCATTAGAGTTACACAAAGTAGCAAGGAAAATAGATCATGTTTGTACCCTGTGGCCTCCAGTCCATTTACAGAATGTGTTTCTGTGTACTACTGAAGAAGTTATAAAGCAGTCTCCTAAGGCTGGACTGTTGCTCACCCCGGGTTCTTGGGTGGCTTGCTGAAGCATCTAGTAAAGAATATTAAAGGAGAGAGGGCCATGAGATTAAATGAAACCTAGTCTGACTTGATATGGTAATTTCTTTGGTTTTTTACTTTTTTTTCCAGAAGAGTTTATTAAAGCTACATAATACAAAAGAATATTTAAACATTACAGGTTCTGATAAGACCTGAAAAGCCTGAGCTTGTCATATTTTTTCTGATTCTAGTTCATTGAGACATAACCTTAGCAAAGTAAGTTGTGAGTCAACTCTGAATCAACAGTAGCAGTAGATTTATTGATTCTTTTTATCAATACCTTTGGTGAGCTCCTGAAGAACTCTAATTATCTTAGAAAACAGAGTCTTTGCAAATGGCAAATGTGCGATTGATTTGTTGCCGCTCTTTTGCCTTGCCGTCTGAAACATGAATCTAAGGACTAAATCTGAAGTTGAGCCCTTCGAAAGAAGTCTTTGAATATGGATTGTTCTTTCAGAACAACTTCTGAAGCACCAGAAACATCCAGAAGCAGAAGAATTTTAGAATTTCCTCATTTCCATTTAAAGAAATTAAACTCAAAAGAAGCACTAATAAAGTGCTACACAGTGGTTGACCTGAACTGCTACACCCAGAGAAGGGCTTACAACATGTGACTTTGGACAAGAGAATACCTAATTTCCTCCAGTAAAGTTTTCTTCACTATACCATTTTATTTTCTGAAGCAGTAGGGCAAAGGGAAACAAATGGTTTGGTGGTTTTCCAAAGCACTTGGGGGTTGAGTAAGGCAAAACCAAGTTTCAGAACCTGTCAAGAAGCTTAGGAGAGCATCTGCCACGTTGTTTTGTTGCATGAAGACCGAAAGGAAAGAAAGTATAGTTTCTGGGACTCCATGGAGCTGATCAGGCATACAAGGGGACTTTTGAAGATGTCCACTCATAAAAGCACAACAAGTTCTGGAGGCGGGACAAAAGCTTGATCAAGTAAAATATTACTGTACCAGACTACCTTTTCTAGAAGTGCATACAGAGCATGAGTGTTTACACTCAGGGCAATGGTTTTCTGATGAGCCCATTAACTCTCTCATATCCTCCAGTGGGAAATCTGCCTGCAAGACTAATTTCAAGAACCTGGGTAGGCTGGAAGATAAGGACAGAAATATGAACTTTAATTGGAGATTTCACTGAGATGATAGAAGATAAATCAAACCACTGATGACAGCGGAAAGTTGAATTCTCAACTGGTTTTGCCATTAGCAAGTAATTTTTTGTGCTGCTGACATGACAAGAATAGAAAGCAGACAATGAAGCAGAATTATTAAACACCTATGGGTGATAAACCAGATTTTGTCTCTGGTTTTGGGACATAGTTGAGTTCCACTTGGAATAAAGAATACTCAGGAGTAACCTCATGGAGCCTTGTAAATCCACTAAAATATCAACTATGGTAGAGGTTAAAATGGATTTTTTCCTAATTTATGGCACATATTAACATCTTTTAAAAGGTTCACTTTGCCTTGGTAAGAGTTACAATGGAATATAAAAGAATTACTTATTTAATCACAATCCATTCTGGCACAGTAGCCGCTTTCTATGTCTGTCAGAACATGACAGAAGGAGTCAGCTTCTCTCCATAAATTGAGAAAATGAGATGAGTGCAATTGTAGAGATTCTGAATTGTCAGGTCTGCTGGGGGAAATGTGGACCACTCTCTCCCAGAGAGATAAGAGTGATGAGACCCTCTTATCACCCCATAACAAATTATTCCAATGTGGGCCACTCCCAAATGCTTCCATGTTATCTGCCTCGCTTTGCACGGGAAGGAAATACACCTCCCTGGATGGTAGTATACTCCCAGTGGAGAGTAAGGTGACAAAATCAGTGTTGTAATACTCAGACAATCCCCTGAGATTTTGTGGTGAGCTCAAAATAACTGCAGACCCATGAAGGCAGTGCAGGTAAGCTTGAAAAATCATGAAGTCTGAAAAGGCTACTATAGAGTTATGTGGTTATTAATTCTAGCTATAGTTTCTTTGCATAGGACAGAAATTGTACTCCCTTGCTTTAATTTTATTTGCTTTATATAGTCAACACCTACTAAGTTAGATTTTATGGAAAGTATATTTTACAGAAAACAACAGGACAATTTTCTCCACAAATAATGTTTTGTGTGTGAGGGAGAAGTATACTTCATTGGTAAGGTAGGATTTACTTTTTAGTTATATTCTGCTATCTGATAGACAACTTATTAATGAAAAAGTGGAATTCACACAGTTAACATTTGTGACTTATTCATTTAATCTCTCTACTTGGTAGCTCTTAACTTCTCCCTCTCTCTTACTTCACTGGTAAAAGATACCATTTAATATCTATATACTGCTCATTACTGTTAAAATTTATCCATTTTCCCCAAAAGAAAAACATTTTTCAGTGTGCAGTACTTTTTTTCAACTGGAATTTCTACTTTAGCATCAGTAATTGTGTTAATGTCTTCCAATTATCCCACTTAAAAATTCAACTGAAAAAAATGATTAGTGGATATGGATACTAGATTGTGTCATCTTTATTGGTTTTTTAACTTAGAAGTTCCTAAGTTAGTTTTCTTGATATATTTGGGCAGTGCAGGACAGAAATCTCTTTGTCGTGTGTGGTGCTCAGTGGTTGGTAAAGAAGGTTGGGCATATGAAGGTGCTGCAGCAAGGTGGGGAATGAATCCCAAGAGCTCCAGGCAGGGAGACAGGGCAGTCTTTAATTAACTCTGCATAAGAATGGGGAGCAACCGATTCTGCAAGTGCTGAACTTTTGAGTTTTTTTTGGTTTATTTTGTGGACTGATGAACACCATAGTTCTCTTTGCTTGAAGGCTTGAATTTAGAAGAGAACTGCCGTACAAACTGTGACGTTTGGGAGCTATGGGAAATCTGCTTTTGGCTCCCTGGCTCATTCTCGACACTCAGCCTGTCAGTGGTGCAATAAGCTGTAGTTTAGCTGCATGTAATCTATTTACAAACAGCAGTGTCACAGTCCTTCGTCTGGGCGTCCTTTTAATTTCTCCCTCTCCACTGTGCCCCTCAGATGTACTGGGTCATTAGAATTATTGGCCTGCACCAGTTTATTGCCCCAGGATTAGTGGTGGTTGTGATGTGAGGGGCTGGTGCAGCCTGTGTAGCACCCGTTGGGTCAAATCAGCCAAAACTGTCTTTGCCCTCCAAGTTCAAAGCCTATCCTAATCTCTAGTGATACAACTTTGCTTAAATCCTGAATATAAGGTTTAAATGACTTGTTATGGCAATCCCAGCCCAGGCCTGTTACCAAATAGATGAGAGAGCTGATGGAAGATGGGCTGGGGAGGCTACCAGGACCCCAAAGGGCCGTCTCCTCCCTCACACCCACGCAAGTGCTGCTGGACTCACACAAGACAGGCTTTTCCTGTTCAGCTTTACCTGGAAAGGATGGTGACACACAGCTGAGGTTCACAGTCACCCTCCCTCCTACCCTGGACCTCATCTGGGTGCATGGAGAGAGAATTGTGTGGTCAGGTGCTCCAGCAGGTTCCAGAGGCTGCCCCTGAGCCCTCTTCGCCCCCTCACAGGGCAGCGCCCAGGGGATCCCACAGGCCACAGCCCACAGGCAGATGGACACGGATCCACACGGGTGTGGGTGAAGCAGGACTGTACTGGGACTGCACCTGGGATGGCTGCGCTTCAGCAAATCTAGTGAGGCACCATCCCCTGTGGTTTTAAACTGGTCTTTCCTTGTGATTCACTTGGTGCTCTTGAGCAGTGTCGACTGCGCCCGTCCTCCACCTGCTTTGGTCTTTATCAATCCAAGGGATGTCACCCGAACACTGTTTTGAACATGCAGCCATGTTGAAGCATAGAACTGCCATCCAGTCAAGTTGTAACATCTCTTCTTACACGATGAAAGAAAAGGGCACAAGAAAATGGCACCTGCAGGGTAGCCCTGTGTCTGGCTGGGCTGAAGCAGGAGAAGCAAAATGCTTCGGTCTCATGCTGGCCTTGAAGGATGTTGAGCCTGGCTCCTCGGGTGCTAAAGGCTTGTCCTTGAGCAGGCTGGCCCACATGCCTGGGGAAGCTGCTGGCCCGGCGATGGCCGGGAACCCCAGCTGAGTTCAAGCCTGGAAGCGTTGGGAGCGTGTGGAGAGGAAGAGAAAGAAAAACACTGACCACCCCAGCATGCTGGTAAGGAAAGAAAACACTGGAGGGCTGTTGAAATATTCACAGAGGATTAGCACAATGTTACTGTGTTTAGCACAGGTGTTTCTGTAGCTGTGATACATTAGGAAAATTTACAATGTTCAGTGACTCACACTTTCTCCATGTAGTGTGGTGGTTTATTTTACTGGGCTAGAGTACAAAGTGAGGAGGAACACCTGCTGGTATTTTGGCTTTCCTGTAATGTCTAAGCTTTCTGAGCTTTTGTTTAATCTAGGTGTGCTTCTTTTTTTTTTTTTCTTCTTTTTCCCCCCCCCCCCCAACTGCATTGAAGCATTTTAGCACATAATGTTTACAAGGAAACAGATTTCACCAGAGACATGCAGAAATATTCTGTTATTTACGTCTGTGGAATTGCATAGGATAAGCAACTAACACTAGGAAAATTATGGACCTTGCTCTCAATATGTCTGCAATCTCAGTTTTATTTTGGTCATGCTGTTCAATTCGGGAGTATGAAAGGTGGGGAGAGCTGGTTATCGAGTGCTGATGTGTGTCCTGTGCTTTTGTCTCACTAAATTTGTCAGTCAAGAATTAATTATTATAACTTAGGAAATAGGCTGGTGTTTTAAACATGAATGTCACCCGTAGGTCAGTTTATCTTCAAATAAGATAAATTTGGGGAGGATGGTAAAGGAAATAAAATAAGTTGTCTTCCTGCTTTGAGATGGAAGAACTGTGTTGCATTCCTCTGGGCTTTGTGTCCTGTTCCACGGAAAGGCGGAGGGACCATACATGGCAGTGCCAAAATGGATGGACTTGAGGGTTTGAAGCTTCCATGCTCAGCCTTACAGGAAGAGGTTGGGTTTGGACAGGTTGGTTGTGTGTTCCTGACTGCAGCCTGGGATGAGGAGATCCATAGATCACCACAGCTATTGAGATGGATCTAGAAGTGTGCTCTTCTGTGGACATATCTGCAGGTTTACTGTTTCTACTGCATCATAAATCCAAAGAGAGAACTAGGTTAGCTTGAACAAAAGCTAAAATTTTGGAAGGATTTTCGCACTGTGAACTGAGATTAATTTTCCAAAAGTCTTCGGCTTTACTTTTAGGCATCTAGTTAAATAGCCAAACTTTTAAAACAGACCTGTACGTTGTGTATTGCAGTTCCTTTTAAAATTTTGTCAGAAACACCTGTTTCAATGTCCTATGAAGTTGCATATGGTCCAAACTAGTTCCACTGCAGAAGCATAGCTAAGAAAGATCCTTCATATGTTATAAATTCAATAGTGCTATTAAATTATTATTTAACATTTTTCATCATGATAAAATCCTCTATAAGAATAAAACTGTAATTTAGGGGACCTATACCAGTTGTAAGTTAATGACTTGTATTTGTCCTGTTTTCTCTCCTCTAATTTCCTTGGTTTATATCTTCTTTATTACGTTAGCATTTATGTTTTAGAAGGAGCATAATAAAAATACTGAATTTATGATGTGGGTGAGTTGCTGTAGCGACATTATCTGTAGAATTCCTTATATTGTGTGCTTGATTTTTTTTAACCTTTTCCATTGGATACACTGTATAAAGTACTCTTTGCATTTTTATTGTGAATTGCCATACCTGGATTGTGTCTCCTTATTTTCGACTTTCTTGCTTATTTTCACTTTCATTCTCTTGAATCAATTAATTCTCTTGAAGCAGTTAAGGACATTCAGTGCCTTGTTTTATTAGACTACATGGAAGCCGGCCCAGATTTAAAAATTCAATTGCTCTTGATTCGTGAAGGTCTGACAGCACTTTGTCTATCCATAGTGCCAGACACCTGGAGGGATTGTTTATGGTTTTCTATAAGTGCGTGTATAAGAATAGCTTATAGGGGACAGGCAGGCACTTGTGTTCAGATGCATTCCACATATGTTCAGTAATCTTACTTATATGAATAATGCCTTTTATGGAACTAACACAAATGGTGAGAATTTAAGAGAAAGAAGTTTTCCATGGGCTTTTTTTTTTTTGGGTGGGGGGGTCCATAAAGCAAGAGGAAAACATAACAGATGCAAGCTACATTAAAGGGTATCAGAGACATACATTAAATTCCTTATGTCTTTTTAATTATGCAATTGTGAATTATATTCTTGTTGCATTTGTAATTAGAGGGCAGAACAGATGGTAAAGGATTTTTCTGAAGTAATGTGTCTATTAAAATTGTCCACATAGCTAAACTGACTGTTGACTGTAAGAGGGTTTCATAGCCATTAAAATACTCTGTGTGCAGATATGTACCTGATTATTATAGCTCATTACATATGAACACACACAATATGTATGTACATATGCAGAAACTAATCTATGTTAGTTATATGCTGTATATGCCTTTAAATGTCACTTATTACAGTTGTGAAGGAAAATTAAGCCTGATTCTATAAAAAACTTTCCATGTGGGTAGACAAGACGTGCTGTTGTATGTTCATGAATCGTTTGTTTTCTTTATCTCCAATTTTAGCTGGAGCTAAAGTGTGAAGACAAATTTATCAGAGGAGGTGTTCTTATACTGGACATGACACTGACAGCTATGGCATTGTTGTTATTATTCTGCAGAAGCCTCCTTTATTTTTAGTCAGTATATTGGACTTATTATCTCTTGTTTATAGATTTATCTTATTTCAAGATCTGGAGATACTTGTGTTTGTAACCATTTTTTTCATGCCAGCTGGAATGTTTTGCAATATAAGGCATCCACTGAAATGATATTGTCTAATATTTGTGATGTCAAAAAGTTCTCTCCTGGCACAAAAACCTCCACATTTTAGGGAGTAAAGAAGAGAAAAAATGCATGAGAGGAGGTGATCCTAGTTTTTGCAGTTCTTATGAATAAGCTATTTGATGCACAAAACAAAATTATTCAGACATCTGTGTATTGACTTAAAATGGGTTCCCTGCAACATCCCCAAATATATTCAAGGGATGATGGCCCTTCTCTGACCTCTTTATATCTAAAATATCTGAATCCCTGATTGCTTTCTTGACCTGAAACCCTTTCCATAATAATGGTTATCAAGGAAGCTCCTTAGGGTATTTAATTTCAAACATTGAATTTCAGCGAATTTCTTTATCAGGGTGTGATGCTTTAGATCAGAGATGAGTCTGTGTGCTTGCATGTGGTTGCACATTTTTAAGATCATCATGGCTCCATAACAGAAGACATACAGTAGCTGGTATTTTCTTCGTGCTACCAACTCCAGCCAGAGGTGGAAGACAGGAAGACCACAATAAATGTCAAGCACATACACTCAGGAGGAGAAATCAGCTCATGGCATTTTTTAAAACCAGGATTTGACAGGCAAATGACTAAACATATTTCTTTAGTGATCCAACATTTCTTCTTAACGAGGCAAGTTGTCATTGACTCTGCTTGTTGTCTATAAATTCTGACTGACTCAATCTTCATAATGTCAGACTGGTCAAAGACATCAGTAAATTACATGAATAAAACATAATACTTGGTAATTGTCCTTAGCTGGTAACATACAGTAATTTCATTTGTTCAATAGCTGAATAGTTGTCCAAAATAGTGTTTCCTGAATTGGCTATTACTTTTACTTTCCTAAAACGGATGCCATAACCTCTGTAAACACTTTATCTACTTCAGTTTGATGCATTATGGTGTTACAAAGGTGTTGCAGCTAAAGGCATACCTGGTGAAAGTAAAGCAGGGACATTGACTGTGTGCTTAGATAGAACTGGCCTAAGTCTTTTCACAATGCTGTTGGTCTCTTGCCTAGCATAATTATAGTGTCTCCTAATTTTGTCATAGGAAGTGGAATCTACCACTAATATGTCATTGCTATTGTGACAGATAAGGCTTTGCTTACGTACTGATAAGTAGTTCATATCTCCATGTTCTCTTTCAAGAAAGCAAATGTCTTGCTTTTGGCTGGGATAGCGTTAATTTTCTTCCTAGTGGCTGGCATAGTGTCGTGTTTTGGGATGAGAATCATGCTGGTGACACACTGATGTTTTAGCTGTTGCTAAGTGGTGCTTATACAAAGTCAAGGACTTTTTAGCTTCTCATGTCTTGCCAGCAAGAAGGCTGGAGGTGCAGAAGAAGTTGGGAAGGGGACAGCCAGGACAGCTGATCCCAATGACCAAAGGGATATTGAGTATCATAGGACATTAGGCTCCGTATTTAAACAGGAAGGAGGAAAAGCTGGCCAGGGAACTGGCTGTACATTGGTTAGTGAGAGGTGAACAATTGCATCGGGCATCACTTTTGTATATTCTAATTTCTTTTATCACCATTATTAGTATTTTCTTCCTTTTCTGTCCCATTACACTGTCTTTATCTCAACCTATGATTTTCTCCACTTTTACTCTTCTGATTGTCTCCCCCATCCTGCTGTAGGGGAGGTGCTGGGGACTGAGTGAGTGACTGTGTGGTGTTAGTTGTCAAGTGGGGTTAAACAACACCACCAAATTAATCACTTTTCTGTATCTCTGGAGACTTCAAAACAAGAGTTTCATGCATCTGGCAAATAAAACAATAAGCACAGTTTGTTATAAGATTGGTTGACTCTTGGCTTAGTCTCAGTTACCATAGAATCACATTTTCTTTGCATGTGAAATGGATCCCCTATTATGTCCTACCCACAGAAAAGCCAGAAATAAAAAAATGAGAATGCTCCTGGCAATGCCTTCTGGCTTTGGAGACATATCCGGAATCATGGATGCATTGTTGATAATGCAGTAAGTCCTTGAGAAAATCAAAATGTATGCCTGTGTTTTTTATTCTTACTTATAACAAAGAGAAGAAATAAAGACAGATTACTGTCTGTCAGGCACTATGTTGACTGATGGCATTTCTTTCTTATCCTTAGATATGCCTCTCACATGCAGATACTTGCAATTTCATCTGCCAAATGGAATTGTTGTGAAACAGACCTTTTATTTTTCTAAGTTCTTTTGAGAACACATCATCCTAACGTGCCCTCTGACAAACTGCCAGGAGAACAATTTTTAACATTACATGGGGTAGGAAAAGAAATGATCCTATAAGATCCGCTTATAGCTCCTTCCTACTGTGCTCTTTATTCTGCACCTGGAATGTTCTTGCTCGCTATGTACTTAAGAGCTTTGCTGTAATGTACATATCCTCTGGTTTCAGAAATATGCCTCAATGCATCCTTTTCCAGTCAGGCAGAAAAAAAATGTCAGTCCAACCCTAAAGAAAAGAAATCAAAGCTAAATAGATAGCAAGCCACCTTTCTAGTTGAAGGACCTTCGAGCAGTGAAAATGTAAAGCAAAAGAGAGTTCTGTGTTGATTATATTCAACTCATTTTGCTGGACCAGCAAATACATCAAGCATCTGACTAAATTCCAGCAGTTCGTTCAATATTTGGAAAGAAACATATAATCAGCGCACAACCTGCAGTGAGAAGGAAACATGAAACTAATACTGAAAAAACAGCTTTAATAGAGATCTGTTCAACCAGATGGAAATAGCCGTCACTTTCTCCTTAACTGTGTATTTCATACCCCTGTAAATTTACTGGTGCTGATTCAGAGTTGCCATCTCAGAGTCTCTGGTCAGATTCTTACAGGGTGTAAATCAATTTAATTCTATTTATTTGTGTGAGCTACACTAAGGAGCTGACCCATTAAGGGTTAACTTGACCTGATGAATGCTTCCTTATTTCCACCCAAAAATTAGACCACAAAAATTACTCAGAAAACAAATCTAGAAGATACAATGTCAGGTATATCTCCTTAGCCTCTGAAAAACCTAGTTTAAAGTAGGATAAACTAAAAGTCTCTTTATTCTGGAACAAGTGTTTATGATATTTCAAATGTATCAGGTATAGAGTATCTTCCATTAATTTTCAATAATTTTAAAAGTGCCTAGAAATAGTTATTACCTAACTGATTTAGATAGCTTGACATATCTGAGTAGGAGAGCAGATGTTTCTGAGTTTGCAGAACAAAGGATGACTAATAGGAAAGACCTTTTTTAAAACAAAAGGTGTGATCATGCAATGACACTTAGCCTGTGCTACTCTTTCACCCTGTTTTTTTTTTAACTTGATCTATCTAGTGAAGTATTACACTGGAAAATATTGTGGCTCTATTGTTTAACTATTGAAGATTATTAAGTATTATGAGAATCTTTTGATCAATAATAATTTCGGACTTTATTCAAAGCTTGGATAAGTTGCTGTGGTTTGACCATCCCAGAGCTTTAAATAGGGAAAGAAATTATACTAGATTAGAGAGTAAATAAGCAATTAGTACAGAGAATAGCTAGAACCAAGCTGGCACTCAGTGAACTGGAATGGATTCAATGATTGCATGTGTCATCCTGATTTACAGATGTGTTAAATATGTTTCTGTTCCGGTTTCTGTTCTTGGCTAATAAGCTAAGATTTTCATCAGAAATTCAGAACCCATTAGTTCATTCTTCAGCGGTGTCCCTAGTTGTATGCTGCAAGATAAATTATATCCAAATTTGGTATTTGAAAAATTAAGTTTTTATTTAGGTATCTGCATGTCTAAGAACACATCCAGGCTGCTAACTTCTCTTTCACACAATGCTGCACTGATTTGTACAGCAGAGTCCTCCCTCCTTTGCTCTTGCGTTTTCCCCTTTCTTTTTCCTACTTTCTCTCTATCTTTTAAAATTTAATTATTTCCCCTCCAAAGGCACCACCTAAGTCATGTAGTTCAGTTTAAAATCGCAAACAGGCAAAAATCTATGTTCACTTTTTCTGTTGGCAAGGAAGGTGAAAAAAAAAGCGGCTCTACAATGGAGGAGGGATTAAGAATAAATCAGCAACTTTCTGCCATTTTTTAACATTTTAAAACCCAAGCAATGAGGAGAATGATTGATATGCTCAGATACCAGTGGGTAAAGTTTGGCAGAATTTCTAAGGGGTCCAGTTATTGATAGGTCCAAAGTACACCATTGATCCATCTATCTATTATATTGCTTGTAGTTTGGGTGCACTCCAGCATTTAAATGAAAGATTTCTGGGTTTGTTTGTTCATTTCTCTTCTACTGAGATTTCCAAGATCCTTTTAAGGCCCATATCTCTCACTTATGAAAAAATATTTCAGTCATCCTTCTAACATTTTGATGGATTGCTTCAACCTTAGGCAATATGCTCAGCTGCCTGCTCTGTACTTCCAATTGCTGAACTGACACCTTTCACCCACCAGTTGTGTAGAGGGAGTAAAGCAGCCTTTAGTCAGAGATATTCAATTTTTAATGTTGTAAAGGATTTCATAAAATATGTGTGGGTTGAGTCAAAAAAGGACATCCCATTTTAGATATCATAAGTCATTGTTGATCAGTGTTGGAGCCTGAGGAGAAATATCAACATTTAATGAACTGTAGATTCTACAACTTTTTTGGTTATTGGTTTTGGGTTTGCCTTTTTTGGTTGGTTGGTTGGTTGGTTTTTGGTTTTTTTTGTTGTTTAAGTGATGAAGTATAAATGAGGAAAATGTAAACTGGGAACAAGACAATTTTTTACCAAAGTGTGGCTTTGGTCTTCATAAATGAAGGTCGTGGTGGTGTTAGTGAAACAATTTCAGAAAATTGAGCTCTTCTTCACCAACTCAATCTCTCACTGCTGATTTTGTTAAGAATTTGAATCCTGCTTAATCAAGCCTTCTGATTTTAAGTTGAAAACTTTTGAAAACAGTTACTGCACATCAGCTGGTCTGTGGAAAGTGTCTCCCTAAGTGGGCCCTTGTGGTAAACACAAAATAATTTGACTCAGCCTTGTAGGAAAATGAGCAACGAGACTGCAATTTTCTTGCAGATGACGAGTAAATTTGCCCGCATGTAGGATGGAGTTGCATAGCTAAAATAAAAATTAATTAAACAAAGTCTTTTTTTTAAAAAAAATTTAATGTATTTCTGTCTCTGAAAGGTAAGTAAGTAGTTAACCTTTGGACTGCTTACGAAAGATTATTACACAACAAATTTTCTGAACATCCTCAATATGCACTTAGTTCCTGGAAGATTGATGATATTCCCTTCCTTCCTCTCTATGGAAAATACATAATTTCTCACTCAGGGTCAATTCACATAGAAAGGCTTGATGTAGGACTATTGTTGCATGTTATATCAGTAGTGTTATTTAATCCAAGTTATCTTGTGAACTATGCCTGTAGGAAACACACAAATATATTGAAATCAATAAATGTGAACTATTACTCAACTTTTTTTCTCAGCAAATTGGGTGGGCTGAAATAAAAACTGAGGTTCTTATTCAATAATTTGACAAAAAGGGTAACATCAAATACCTTAAATCCTGTAACTCAGTTTTGAGAGTTATGTTTGTGTGGAGTTAAGGATGAGGAAGGCAATGCAAA
Source organism: Oxyruncus cristatus (assembly GCA_013399855.1). NCBI lineage: Eukaryota > Metazoa > Chordata > Aves > Passeriformes > Cotingidae > Oxyruncus > Oxyruncus cristatus. The sequence continues at coordinate 751,300 of VXAY01003150.1, read as the reverse complement.
TGACAAGAGCTGTATTTACAGAAGGAAAAGGAATAGGACTAAATAATAGTTTCCATCTGTTTGTTCCTAGAGAAAAAGATGATATCCTATTTTAGACACCAGAAGCCTGGATGTGAAGTACTTAGACCCACCAGCCATTAGGAGTTCTGTGTATGTCTGTCCCAGTATAGAAACAATGGTTTGGTAATATTGCAGAGTTATGTAGTTAATTTTAAAATAACTTACTACCATGTTTAGAAAAGTCTCCAGGTAATGTAACTGTAATTCTAGAGGCTTAAAAGTCAAGAAAGTATTATTGTTAACATATTCCTAAAATTCTGAAAGAATTTCTGAAATAACCCTTAAGAATGTGATGATATGACTAATTTTACATTCAAAATGTGTGATTTAGTGTAAGTTGCTGATTGGTCATTAGTCCAAAGATGTTTGCATCTTTTGGGCTTTTGGCCAGTATTGTTAAGAAAGAATCAATCTAATCTGGGCAGGTGGAGAGCCAGGGTAGGGAAGGAAATTTGTGATTCTTCTGTTTTACTTTCAAAAGGTTTCCCTTGAAACTGCTTCGATTTCAAATGATAGCTGCAGGACTGGGAAATGAATTGGAAAGAAGAGTTTGGACTAAATGCCCACAAGAGAGGTTGAAAAGTCAAAGGTCCATGATAAATGTAATTTATAACAATGTTTCACCATTTCCCCATCACAGCTGTTCCAGCTTGTCAGTAATTCCTACTGTATAATGTGAGAATAATAACTCCATAGTTAAAGTTGGATTCTACTTTCCTTTCACAGCAGGAATTGCATCCATGATTTAGTATAGAAGAATATTGTAGCCATCAAATTAATATGCATGCTCTCACTGCTAAAAATTTGTTTAAAAAATCAACAGGTCTGGGGTTTGACTAATTTTGAGCCTTTTTCTGAAAAGCGGCACTGTCCTTTTCACTGTGCTGTCAATGTGCTGAGTCCTATGTCAGGAGCACACCTGGGGTAAAAAACCAATGGTGTTACTTTGATAGGTGCAAATAAAGTACTGGCACAAGCACTTCTGTTTCCTACAGGCCAAATTCAGTCTAAAAAGGCTTTTGATTTTTGCTGTTGGCTTCTTTATCAGCTTTTTCATTTTTCTTTAGCATGACAAGGGACTCCCACTACAATTTTTCTTTTCTTTTCCCAGTAAGAAAGTATGTGTAGGGCTCACTGGTAGTAACTATACTGCTTAAAAATATTCCCAGGCAGCTATTAGGAACTGGAATGCTTAAAAATCTTCCCCAATCCATCTTCCAGTGTAGCAGGAATTCAGGTCTTTTTGTCCCCTTTCCTACATTGTAGTGTCATCACTTTTTCACTCACCTTCTCCAAAGAGCCTTTATGTTCTTGCTTTACTTAGTGCTATTTTGATAATGTCATGAGTCAATGTAGGAATTGCCTTGTAATACTGCAGACTATTGTAAGTTAACATTTACTGCATATTTGACACTATTTATGGTACATTTGGGGGAAAAGCATGATTTTTTCCTTTCAGCTTACCAAATCACTTTTATATAACATGTTTTTGGGCGTGATAAATTATGAGTGGCTGAAAAATCTTATTAAGTACTCAATGAAGTTCAACGAGGCACATTTAGAGGATTCTGAAAGCTGAAGAAAAATAAGGTTTATGTAAGGTTTTGTATTAAAAACATTTTAATTGCAAAAGCTATTACATGGGACTAAATCAATGAGTCAAAATTGTCTGTAATTTTAAATACTCCTTAGAACTGTTTTTTCCTAGTGAAAATATTTTTTGAGCAGTGGAGGTTAGACGTTAATACACTGAATGGAAGCAAATGACTGGATTCTGGGCCTCATGGTGGATGAAATGTAGGAAATTTGGTAAACCAGGAATCTCTACAAGTCTGAAGACAATGAGCTGACCATGGTAACCTTTCAAACATCAAATGCAACTATGTATTTGCTACATAAGTTCAAGGGAAACTCGGAGACATTGTATAAGTTAAAACCATGTTTTCTGGTGGCCCATAGTTTCTATTGTTTATATTCATTAATGAAAACAATGATTAAGAATCTGAGTGAAGAAGCATCATGTACTTGACTGTTTCCTTATAAACACTGTAATTACTGTAGTTGACTCATTATAAAATATGTTTAAAATACTGCAATGTTCAGCAGCAATACTGCACCCTGAGCTATTTGATTCCTAGAATACAGTGCTCAGAGAGAGTCAGATGACCACCTCTTCTTCTGTCTCTGTCTCTAACAGTGTTAGTGGTTCCTACCATGCTTCTGAGTGTCAAATCATTGCTATCACAGCACTTTGGTGATTTAGTAAGAAAAGATCACCATAACTTCCTTCTTATTTAAAAGCCACAATGATACAAAATCCTTGAATAAATCATTGAGAAAGTCTAAATAATCACAAAGAGAAAATATGAAAACATCTGCAGTTGCATATAATAGACTAGTTTTATCCTGACTTCTAGGTCAAAGTACAGAACACTGAACATCAATTTGACATGCAGTGTGCTTTCACATAGAGCTGCTACACTTTGGTGGTAAGGGTTTGACAGAGAACTTCCTTGACATGACCTTTGTGATATACCCTCATCAAGAAATCTTTGTTGTTTAATGCTTTGTTTTTTGCCTTTCTGAGCTTTTATTATCTCTTTTAACCTCACCATATTAAAGTTACATCTTCATTTACTGTGATCAGCTCTGTTAAGAAAAAAAAAAGCACTTACTAACTAAAAGTCCCAAACACTGGAGTATATTTAGTGCATAGCTGACACATGCTGCACATTTTTCTGTGGTGGCAATTAAATAATTAGTTATCAGTGACTGAGTCAAACAAACAGTATGTCTCAGACATAACTGGTTGCAAGTTCTCAAGGGCGTTACATAGATGAGATTTTCCTGATAACAGTGCTGTAGGAATGTTCCATGTATTTCACCTAATGTAATCTGCTTGATTTCTGAGAAACCACACAACTTCCTTCCGAGAAATTAAAAAGGCAAGGATGGTCCAATGACCAACATTCTACTAAATCAGCTGGGAACAGGCTTCACCTTATTGTACAATAATATGTCTGTGTCTGCTGCAAGACAAAGCTTAAAGAGTGTAAGGTAGAGAGATACTAGAAAGTGTAGGGCTTTGTGATTGAAGAAATTGCATCCCCAAAATGTGTGGAGGCCCTCAAGTGCTGCTGCCAAATGCAGCTCTGAAGTGCTTCCAGGGATCTGCAGATTTTTCCAACGGAAGTGGCTCATGGGGCTGCAGTAGGTGGTCCCTCAGGACCTGAGGGAAGCTTTCCTTTCAACTTCCTCAACTCAAGGGATGAGGAGAGTATGGATAGACATCTCTTCTTCTGTAAGTTAGAAGAGCACTGGAAGAGAACTGTCTGTAATTTTGTATGAAGTCCAGTGGCTGGAATCTGTGGAATATAAGGAATGCAGGTGGAAGAGAGGTTCCCAGGAAATGTCTCCTAGGCACATGGAAAAAAAATGTTTTCTGCAAGAATGATTAAGCCTCCAGAGAGCATTACTGGGGAGAAAACAGCCTGATAAAGTTTTGCATACGTGGCAAGGAGAAGCAGAAATCCATTTTTTGGGTTTCTTTTTTTGTGAGGTTGAGATAGTAATCTCTGCTGATTTTATTATTTGAAAGAGTTTTTTCAAAGAGTAGGTTTCTCCTTTTGGGTGCAAAACTCTTTTGTTTTGCATATAACATTACCATTGCAGATAATTTTTTCCTATGTTGAGGACTAATGAGAATGGAGTAGAGACAAGAGGATTATTGAAGCATTCATCATCCTGCTGTTCATCACAAAGTTCTGAGGTCTGACAGAGTTTGTCAGGGGTTTTCACATTTAAGAACAGAAAATAAATTTACAATGCAGCCTAAATCTTCTGTCATACAATTTCTGAAGGTTTTTTATTAATTATTATGAGTTCCAGAAGAAGTTAAAAAAATTCTGTTCTCTTTCAAAAATCTTTGTCTACTTCCTAAGCCCCTGTGTAACTGCAGAGCTGGTTAAAACTGGTCCCAAGAACTTTTTAGTGCTGGAGAGACAGATTCAACAACAATGGAGCTCTCTGAGAAGAACACGTTGCTGTTCTCTTATCAGTCCTGCAAGGACAGACAACCTGCATTTGGCCCCTTGATTGCAATTAATATCCCAGGAGACACAACTGACCGGTGATCTCAACGAATGGTGGCTTAACTCATCTTATGTTAAAAGGTATCACATGAAGTTGCTTTGAGCTGCTAAATATGTGGATTGCCCACAGGCATTCTCCAGGTTCTTGTTCCCAAAATATTACCAACTATATTCACCATGATTTTGTACTTTTTAAGCATAACAGTCCATCTGACTTTGAGAGAAAAGGTATGAAAACATCCAGGAAGTCCCGTAGCAATCCCTTCAGCAAACTATTTCATTAATTTTGCTTATGATTAAAGGAAGTTTTAAGGTTCTTGTTGACTTCTACAGAAAGATTTATAATGAAGAGCTCAGGAGATTGGATGTAGCTTATCCTGCTCAAGCTATTTACTGGGAACTGAAAGTTCAGCTTCTGAAGTGGCTCTTAGCAGTGAGATACACCTTCAAAACTTAAGCCAAGGTGACAGTAGTCACAACTGGAAGGTAGAGATCCTCTAAGAAGGCTAGAGGATCTTTTTTAGAGTGTTTGGAAGCCTTGAGGACTCAGGCAAGTCATGGGAATAGCGTAGAATAAACAGGTTATTGTGGTAGTATCTGCAATCAAATATTAGATATACCACATAATGAACTAATGTGATTATTGAAGTGACAGCATGGATTTTTTTGTGTTACAGAAATCACATAAAATTTATCTATGAATTGTGACAGTGTTTTGTAGCTCAGTAGAATGCCATGGAACTTAGTAGAAGAATTATTAGCAGAATAAACTGAACTTACCAGAGTAAACAGCACTGGAACAGCCAACAATTGGGCTCTTGGAGTAGGAGAATTATATTCTTGCTATTTAAGGTGTCTCTAGGTAGTGTTGATTGTTTTGGATTAATTTCTGAAATTCCATGTGGTGTTTGTACAGTTATTCCATCAATTAGAACTATGAATGCAATTATATCAGCCTATGAATTTTGTCTGTTCAGGTGGAACAAGAATGTGGGGATTAGAAGAGTCTTTGACTAAAGTATCCAACATCCCATCTGTTATTTCTACAGGCAATGTCAATAAAAATCCCTTGCCACTCCCAAGTCCTGAAAATGAGTGTATGTTAAAATACTCTGATCTCTTCAGAGTCTTTGTAAACAATCATGATTTGTTTTCTGCTTCCAGTATCTCCCATGCAAGTTTCTATTTATTTACATTCTGTTTTCTATTTTGAGACAATTGAATTAAAACTCACTTCATTTCTTAATTATAAACATCCATTTTCACTAACTGACAAAACTTGCTGGAGTTTTGTTCCCAGAGCTATCATTCACCAAGACATACAGCAACAAAATTTATTTGGAGTCTATCTAGTTTCTTTACATTTTCTTCTTTGGAATTGCACAGCATCTATTAATTTACATTCACTTGTCTCCCTTCATTCCTATGTGATTTATTGATTATTTTTTTTTATTTTTCCCTACTGTAATAGAATTCAGTGTAGATAGGAAACACACAGGAAAGCTAGAGAAGCATCTTTTACTTGTTACCAGGTACTACAGAAATTTCTTTCTTGTAAAGTGACCTTTCACAGTAGATGGCAGAAGTTTTTAAGGCTTCTGCTAAACCTCATCTCAACATAGGAGTTATATGATCAAGGACAGGGTCTCATTATCCTCTGGAAGGGAACTGAGCTCAAGTGAAGTTAATGGAAACAAGATTATGTGTACAGAGAACAGGAACATACAAAGTTGCCATGTGCCTTCTATTTTGGTTTCTTTTCCTGGGCAAGTGGGAGCAGGGAAATCAAACATGCTATGTAAAAAGGTTTTCACCACCAGAAAGTGAGGAAAATATAAATGGAGAGGAAATTGTAAGGCTGTTCCTTGCAACAGCAGCTGGAGGTGAGCATCACAAAACAATGGCCCTTTGTGATGTGCTGAACAGTTAATTGTCACCTCCTGCTGGTAAAAGCAAATGTGGAGATGTCCATCCCTTGCATCAAGACTCCTGAAAATCCTCCATCTACTTTTTCTTCAGGTGATGAAGAGAAGATGAAGAAAGACTTCATTTGAAATACGGGTCTCATTCCTGCTGAAGGGTTGAAATCCCCTGTTTCATCCAGGTGCTGCTGCCAGCATGTTTTGCCTCTCATTCCTGTCCTGATAAGGTAAGAGGTACTCCAGGTTTCCCAGACACTCCATATCGCTTTGGAAAACTCGAGAGCTATAGAATACATTTTAGTCAAGAGGAGTACAAAAGAAACAGCATGAACTGAAGATGAGTTTGAAGGGAAATATGTTTGGCTGACATTCTGAAGTGTTATTTGAATATTGTTTCTTTTGCATGCAAGGTACACATAGGAAATATGTGAACCTGGCATCTAGAACACCAGAAACAGTGGGATTAGAAACCTGTAGGAAAACCTCAGATTCTACTTTCAATTGAGGGCATATAAAAATGAAGCATAGAAAGGTGATTAGGAGGAATGTTAAGAGATTTACAAGCCAACTTTATAGTACCTGATATAATATTCATTTACATTCACTCTCTTTTTAGCACTTGTGTGTAGCAGTGAGGTCTGGAACCATTGCATGCCAAAGCAATTCTAACTTATGACTTACAGACCATCTCTGAATGGGCTTTCTTGAATGAAAAATTTGAAAGACCAAGGGATAGAGAATTAAATTCAAAGCACAGGTGAACTTAATTGGGACAGACATCATAAACAGTCCTGGGGATTAAGAATGCCATGGGCCACATTATGTCCTTGTGTGAATGAGTTAAGAAAAGATCCTATTCTAAATGGAATTCCTGGGTAAATCTTGAAAATGCACTTGAAAATCTACATATTATTGATACACACTAACTTGATGGGTAATATATTTCTTTAATTGATTCATTTCACCTTTATAAAATTTTAAAGTTCCATGGAGCAGGTTTCTACTTTCTTTTTTTTTAATTATTCTTTTTTTTCTTCTCTTTTGCACAAATTATGTAGATGAAAATCTATAAACTAACCTTACTAAAAGAATATCTGTAGAGCTTTTTTCTTAAAAAGAATGTCGTATTTCAGCTGTGGAATTTAAAGAGCTCTGGCAAAGACTGTATTCCAGAGAGGCCTTGTGAGACAGTTAGGTAGAAATCTGTGCTTGTAGTTAATCATGTTCACAAGCTTTATCATCCAAATGAAAAAAATGTATTTAACTGAGATACTGTCCAAATACCTTCCCTTAGCCTGAGTGTTCCCTCTTCCCTCAAAATAATGGCTATCTCCTCTACTTTTTTGTTGTTGGCTTGCTTCACTTGCTTGTGAATGTTCAATATTGATCAGCTCTGTCCTTCACTCTGGGATGTCTGCCAAACACCTCAAGCTAGCTATTATAGGATTAGACATATTTTGTCTAACTGGAGGAAGATTTTTCAGTCTCTGTTTTTCCCTGGCACCCAACTTACAAGGGTTGCTTTGATATACCCTGCTCAGGGCCAAATCACCATTGCTAATAACAAAACCTACAAGAAGGCCACCAGCAGGACATGCAATTTTGTGTGGTTTAGAGGGATGAATATTTTAAACATCACCTACCCGAGAAGCAAAGAGTTGGAGTGTAGGCTGCCAGCCTTACAGTGCCACAGAATATAAAGAATCCTATAGACACTCATCCTTAATTTTCTTTTCTGCCTCACCATTTGCCTTTCGTGTGCTGTGCTGATAAATGCAACATTTGCTTAGGCTCTCAATTACATTACTGTGTCCTTCCTGGAAGGGTGGTGCCATAAAAGTACCAGATACCATATTACCATTTGCTCTATCACCCTGCTGTTTCTCAGCAATGCCTCAAACCATATTAATGCTGCTTACATCCAGGTCTTTCTATGCTTGCTTGAAGCCCTTCTGGTGAGCTCCTGACCTGGACTGATCTGATCAGTCTGGCTGAAGAAACCTGGCAAGGATATTAATCTGCTTCTTCACCTGAGAAGAGGTTTATATACTCCCCCATTTTCACAGAGGAAGAAGTACGTAATCAGCCTCTTCAAGTTATGGCTGGAACTTCCAGTCTTTGGGTCAATAGGCAGAAATACACTGCACTAAACTACTACTCTCTGCCATGAGAGCATTGGCTCTCAGCCAGCGTCTAGAAGGAACATTACAGCCTTGCCTAAGCACTTAGCTGCTGCTCTGTCCCATTAAAGTTGAGGTATTTAAAGCAAGGACAGTTCCCATTGTAATTAAAGGTCTTGATGTGGCAATTGCCTGCTGGATGCAGTATCTTGCTTCTTAAATGCAATGTGCTCTATTTCTGTATCCTGGCACAGAGCTGTCAGATTACTATTTATTTATAGCCAGAGGATCACATGTGTGTCTTAAAGGCATCTTTCTATCTTCCTTGGAAGAGCACTGGCCTACTGAACGCAAGGATTGAAGAGCAAATGCCACAGTACTTTTAAATATTGAACTAAACAAGTAGCTTCAAACCTTTGGGTCACTTAAGGAGTTGACATGGAATAGCCCCTGCTACTGAAACCACATTGTTGGTCTACTTGCCACTACCCCTTGCAGCCAGATGGATCGTAGAGCAAAATTGTGCCTGACATTCTTCAGCCAAATCCTTGGTCTGGAGAGCTGTTCAGGCTAAAAAAATTACCAGCATGAGTGACTAAAGGGAGGGTACCTTACACTGTATGTTACACACCTTTATTAAAGGAGACGGCAGTGGTGGAGGAGCCTGATTTTTACCCTGAAGTTTCTTCAATTTTTCTTGTATTCATATTTGCCTGTGCTCACATCTCTTATGGCCCCTGCAATGTTTCAGCAGCGTGGAACTCAGGATAGGCTAATCAGCTGAAAACATGGTTGTGACCACTTGCAGCAGTGCTGTGACAATGTTGTTGTTCTGAGGTTCCCCTATCAAGGACAGAGAGAGCTCTCCCAGGCAAAGCAGCAATGGCACTGAAGCAGAGGTGCAGGCACATCCAAAAAGACTTGAGTGAATGTTTGCCTGACTCATTTTCCTCTCTCCATTCCCTCCTACTAACCACTTCCCATGAACTGTTGCATCATATCTAAGCTCAAACATAGTATAATACACCTGCCTTCTGAGGTCCCCAGAGAGCCAGACAAGAAGTAAGACATCACTGTGTTTCCAGAAGCTAATTTTCAACAGCCAAAAATCTGATACAGATTAGTTTCCTTCAGTATTAACTTTTTTTCTTAGCCATTTTCCTTCCAGAATTGTGTAAAACGTTGCATTCCTGCTGAAATGGTCTGAGCCTGAAGCTACTCCCGGTGACTTACAAATGTTTCTGACTCACTGTGCTCAGACTTTGGAAAATAAAAATAATCTGAAAAAAAAACAATTTCTGGGAGGTTCTTCCTGTGGACTTCAATAGGAGGGGTGACTTTTTTAAATGTTTGTGTTGTTTGTTTTGGGGTTTTTTTCATAGTATTGAAATGCTTTTACAGCCTTTCAGATAACAAAAATCCTGCTTTGTGTAAATGTTCCTTCATAGAAATTATTTTATTGTTTCTTTTGCATTTTCTATTGCTAATAATTTTACCCTTCTGATCCCTTTAGTTACCCTATTACACCATATGTTATTTTTTTACCTTCTTAGGTCAAAAGTGGTGTTCGGTTTTCTTTACTTTTAAAAGTTGCCTTCATTTCTCTTTCTTTTAATTTGCAGATGAAGCCTTTCTAAGATTTGCATCCCTTTAATTTTTCTTCCATTTCATTGTTTGTATCTCTCGCATATGATGTCAAATAGGCATCTAAATATTTATGCAATATTGTCTCAGTCGCTTTCACAACCATGAGTTGAAGTAGTCATTGCAGCTCCTCCCCAAAAGGTATGGCCTTAATTCAATGGATGGAAGGAGTACTGCACAGCAACGTTTTGATCAAGACTAGTTTTTTATAAAGACAGGAATTAATTCCAGAGTATATGCGGTGTCTAGCGCGTGAATAATTTTCTAGGGGTAAGAGTGTGTGTGAACTTTATCTTGACTTCATTAACCAATCAGTTTTATTGCCTATGGACATATTCCTCTGGTTCAGAATTGTATTGTAAATATCAGGGGGCTTATACTTTTTCATTTCTTTCATCATTTGCAGTTGCTAGGGAATAGCAGGAATACTAGAAGGTCACTCAACAGCTTACCTCATGAAAACAGTCCATGTGTGTGTTTAAATGTGCCTTCAAATGGTGAGGTACACAGCTTGCATGTGCCTTTGTTCTCTGTGTCAGTGCTGAATATGAATACTTTACTTAAATGATATTTCTCTCATCTTCCTTGTATTTATTGGTATGTACACGTGTGGATGTGGTCTAGTCTGTTTACAATTCTGTACACAAAAAAAATGAACATGAAAAGAGAATCAAGCAAACATATCTGCCTCCCTACCTGCAAAGTTTTGCTACAAGTGCTTACTGAGCTCAAGTGCTTATAATATCACTGTAGAAGACAATAGAATATAATGGCATCTATCTATTTTAGTGGGTTTTGTTAGGTGACATTTGGTAGCTAAGAATTTGTTTTTCATAAAAGGATACACTTCTTTTTTGAGCCCTGCAGTGCCTTGAAATAAGAAAATATAAACTATTGAATTCTCTCTGTGCAGAAAATTTGATTTTGGTTCCTAACAGAATCATTATTGTCACCAGGTACTAGCAGATGCATCTTGAAGAATAAACTTTTACACTTGAGGGGAAGAAATAACAGAAATATTTTGTATCTCTTTTACATTAAAAAAGCTGAAAAATTGTGGCATTGTGAAGCTGATATACGAGTTTGGAGGTTAAATATTGAGGGAGTTCATTTTTTGTGTATGGTTCAGACGAGTCCAAATAAATATAGTCACCACACATGTACCATGGATACAGAATTTCTCATAGCCCAAAAATTTATTTCATTTCTTGATTGCTTTGTAAATGACAATACATATAAATTCTGTACATTTTTAATTTTATTATAACTTCAGTACTTTTACTGTTGACAAAACAAGGAGTAAGAAATTGTTTCTTAAGCCTATTGCAGTCAACAGAAAAATATCAGATTTTCTTGGCCTAGGACCAGTCCCAAAGCAAAAGAAGAATAAATTCTTTTGTGTTGAGTTAGCTTCAGTGGCAATCCGTTCCTTCTCCATGGGATAAAAATTAATTAACAAGATAAAATGGGTTCTTTTAAATTCAGCGTGGATTGGAAGGCAAAGCGTGCACACACCCCATGAATTTTGGAGAGTTATAGTCCATATTTACATTATCGGGTAGTGTGGACCAACAGGAGTGAATCTGAGCACAATTGTTTGTGAGGAGGCCCGTGGTTTTTCCTGTGCTCTTGCTTGGCCATAGCACAGTCTGTGAGACTCACATGTGACTTTCTCAGCAGTGTGGTGGTGCAGCCAAAAGCAACATAACCCTAGAAATCACAGAAGAGACTGGAGTTTTGGACAGGTGTAGAGAGAGTAAAGTGATCCCACCTTGGTCATACTTGCTTTGCCCACAGGCCACTGCTACTCTTACCTGAGTATGGGAGTGAAATTGAGCATTTAATAAAACACTAATTAAAGTAAATACCATAAAAACATTAACCTCCATAAGGTGTTTAAATTGAATTCCTGGCTACTTTGGCATCATTCCAGCTTTCAATAAGTTCCGATCTAACCGTAGCAGATCACCAATCCAAAGGCTCTGATTTTAGTTTATGGAATATTCCTGTTAATAATGATACCTTAGACATCCATTAAGTCTGGAACATTAATTTTATGGAAAAGTTCCAATACAACCCCATTAGATTTTTTTTAAAGCTAAATTAGCAGCATAGGCTTTTAACAAATGTCATAAATAGCTATATTTAATGGAAAGATTACCCAAATTAAAACCAGACCAAAATAGAAAATACAGCTCCCTCTGTTTAAGTCTTGACCTTCAGAATCCACTTAAAAGTACAAGCTAAACAAAGGCGTGAGTGTTTCAAACTTGTTGTTTGATTGTCGTGTGGACCAGAAAAATAGAGGATGACTTATGAAACACCAACCTGCTTTTTCTTTTCTGGTAGGTGAAATCCCTCACTTACAATGATTGATACAGTACTTTTGAAAATGCAGTTGTCTTATAAATGTGTATGAATGCCATTTAAAATACCATGAACATCTACGCAGTATCCAGATACTCTTTTAAAATATACACCTTCTTCCTTTTTTTTTTTTAAATTATTATTATTTAGATCATATATAGGACGACTTCCCAAACAGAATGGCTGCAGAATGAATAACTGTAAGCTACTGAGCTTACCTGCCTTCCACACTAATTTCTGACTCGTAAGTCACATTCAGCCGGTTGCAAGAGACAGGGAGGAGGAGCATCATACCTTCCAATTTCATGAGAATCAGTTACTGGGGAACAGGAGAAAGATTCAAGCTCATGTTTACTGAGGAAAAGCTCAGGGGAGCTCAGACATTACGTGCTCTGTCTAGCATAAGCTGCATGGCCCAGCAGCAGACACATAACTCAGCTGGCAGCAGAGCTTTAGCCTCCACGAGCTTCTCTTGCTCACTGAGTGCTGTGGGATGTGGAGGATGCTGGAGTTACCACTGTGGTGGACTTAATGAGGCAAAGGACACAAAAAAAAGAAACGCACAGGGAACCAAGTTCCAGTCACTTCACTTCTTCCATCTTCACTCGTGATCCCAGTCAGACCACCTGCTGTTTTTCTGTGAAAGGGTCACCCAGAATAAAGGTGTTCAAAACATCCCAAAGTGCTTTAGTCCTGTCAGGTTAAGCCACTGTGATGTTTCAAACAACTACTATCAAATGTATACAGGACTAATGTTACTGAATCAAATTCCTTCAAACTGGACTTCTCTATTATATCTCAGTGAGATTGAAACTATAAGCCAAAAATAGAATATGTTCATTTTATATGTATGTGTGTCAGACTGTGAGAAATGTTAAATTTTCCTTATAACGTGAACACAGAAAGAAACGTAAAATAACTCAAACTATGTGATATATTTTAATGTACAGAGCAGGTGGGGCAGAATTAACATTGAACTTTTGGCTTCAACTCTGTATTTACTGGCTTCCAAGAACCAGCTTTTAGCGATGACGTGTTCTCAGCTGTTGCTTGTTCATTTTTCAGTCATAAGTTTCTAATAAGACTAATCAGATATAGAATTTTTTCTTTTTGTATAATGAGATGTTTTCATATATGTCACATAATGCTTTTTTATTATTATTTTTTTTAAAAAACAGAGTTTTATAACTCTGGTCCCTGTCCCTTAACTGTTGTCAGTGTTTGATGTGAAGGGAGACAGGTACTGAATCCTCTGTATCCATGCAGCTTTGGAGGTATTTGTAATTCTTTGTGTTATGGGGAGAAACCAGAGTCACTGCTATTGAGTGCAAAGTAAAAATAACAATGGTATTCGCTGGATTACAGTTCCTCCTCACACACGTTACAGTACAGTGACCATTCCTGTGTTGAGTATCTTAATTCAACTGTATTCATATTTCCCAATACTGGCATAAGTACTACTCCTGAACAAAAAATTCTCCATGGAAATATAACCTCCCTGGTTTGAAATATGGCTGTGAAATAAAGAGTTGCTTTCTTTGAAGTACGTCTTCCCTGAAGTGATAGCCCCACCATGTAGGGAATTGTATTAATGTGAGCCACTGAGGTGATCCACTTAAATTTATAAGCCGCATACTCTGAAGACAGGAAGTCAAATCTGTTGAAAATTCAATAAGAAATTTGTTTTTTCTGTCTAAACTCCATGACCATAGCTACACTTCGTGTCTTGAGTTACTGGATAATTAAGATACACAAGCTGAAGAATCCATTCCCTTGGGAACTTTTAGTGTTTGGCACTGTTTCTGCCTTTCCAAGGGAGGTGATTTGTTTTTGCACACAATAGGTCGTATCCTCCACTCACATCACAGATAGAAGACAATTTATACACCTATCATTCTAGAGATTAAAAAAGGGTTGAGAGTGCTGTTTGTCCCTCATACAAATGCACACTGAGCAGAAGGTTCAGGATTAGAGTCTTGAATGAGACAAAAAAGCCCAGGTTTTAGTAGGCAAAGTGAGTTAACATTAAATAGTATATATAATTATTTGAAGTCCTCAAGCAAGGTTTGGTAAACATGGAGGAATTGTGTTATTTTATTAGTATAAAAATCTGTAAGGTGTAAATGCTAGTTTGAAAAAATAAATTCACTTACAATAGTGACTACAGATGACCACAGTTCTGACTGGTCTCCCATGTACAGTGGTTTAAGTAAGCCTTCCAAAAACTCATCAGAAATATGGCCATAGAGTCTATACCTTTAAACTTCACTAGAACAAAAAAGAGGTTTCTCACAGACATTGGATTAAGTTTCTATCTAACCCTAGATTTCAGTGTTGTTTTGTATGCACACACAGGTTTTCTTGTCAATAAAGAGACACTCAACCTACATGAGACAATAACTCTTCAATACCATAACATCATGTTGTATCTCAGTAATCCCAGTATTGCCTGAAATTTCTCTAACCTAAAGCTTCCAATTTTACTTCAACAGGAGGCTTGATCCAGATCTCGATGGAATTAATAGGAGTATTTCTGTTAACTTAAACAGGAACAGAGTCAGGGCCAAGGTCAGCAATACTAATTTGCTTTAGCTTCAGGCAGACTTCCTCCTTTTTCAAGAGTAAATCTTCGCTCTACCTTGTGTGAAATTCAATAACCATGTATAAAGCTGGGAAAGTTACAGTTTCTCCTAATGACCTGGGAGCACCTAATTTTGGTGTGCATCTCCTGTCCTCAAAGAGACTTCAAGGTCATCTTGGATAGCATTTATTTCTCTGTAGATGGCATTGGGCAGTCCTTTGGGCTAGAAGTTGATAAAGAATTTTGTTACCACCTTTTTCTTTGAAAAGTAATTCAACATTTTTTTTTGCTTGTCCACAAGATCTTCAGTAGGTGGTTTGCATTTTTGGTAATATAATTGCCTAGGCAAACTAAATTGCAAACAGAAATGATGAAAATTTTTTCCTCCCAAACTTTCAAATCTGGTTAAGATTCTGTCTGCCTGCCCCTCTCTCTTTTTTCCCTCTGGCCTTCCTTTGGATGCTGTCTGCCTTTTGGCAGACTCAGAGATTCATAAATCTCTGTACCTTTAGCACATCAGCACAAAAAATGTAACCAAGATGATGACAGATCTTTCCCAGTTCCTAAGATTTCAAGGACCTGGTTTGTTAATCTGTGGTTTTATTTTTCTTTTTTCTTCTACTTCATGTATCTCTTTGGTCACTAATACAGAAAATTACCACAAGTTATTTGTCTGAGTAGAATTCATAAGAATAAGGTTATGCCAAGACCAACCAGTCTAAGATAGAAGTAATTACAATGTTTGAATGGGGATAAAAGCAGCAATTATTCTGTAAGTTTGGTAAATACAAGGAACATATTATAAACTCATACAATATTCCTAAGGTTAATCCTAATTCTCAAGGGAAAATAGTAAAGGATCAGAGAGAGCATTTCTTTCTTTTTACACACTGGAAGAATTTTTGTTTAATATTGAAAAAACACACCTTAAGAGTAAAAATTGAATGTTTGTATTGAATGTTTAAATAAGTGGTCATATATATTTTTATAACTGAAGTGTAAAATATTGTCACAATCTATGTGAGCCTACAATTATGTCATAGGCGTCTGTCTGATTGAAAGTCAGTGAACTTTAAGTTCCTAAGTTAGATGGTTCTAAAATTTTCTCCCTGCTTTTCACAGAATATTCTTAGGACCACCATTAAAAGTTATGACTGGAAAGATATATAATGACAGTGCCTTTGGATAAAGATAATGAGCTCTGAAGTAGTTATGAAAAAAAGCCAGGGAGCCAGAAGGGGAAAAAATACAACAAGGTGGCCAAGAAGGAGAAAATATAGATATCAAACAAAATACCAGGCAGCATTCCTGGGCAAAACTTTCCATATGTATCAAGGTCAGACATCACAAGTTTTTTTTAAAAATAAATCCTGTATATGAAGAAGGAGATATGTAAACAAGCAACAAAAGATACCTGCTCTCTCTTTCCTGTGGATATTGTGACTATTAATTAGAGCATTTGGGCAGTGACTGAGGCAGCGTGTGCCAATTAGGCAGTTACAGACACTGAACAACACTGGGATCAGCAAATGTGAGCTGCAGTTGGCAAATTCGCTGCAGTCACCCAGGGGGGACCAGGCAAACTGTGGGAAGAAAAAGGCACCATGTGACCAGTTCCATGTAGGGTGGTCCTGGACAAGAACCTAAAAATAGTAAAACAAAACTTTCATGTCATGCGAACATCAAATCAGCTGCCTTATGCTCTCTAACCCTCTGTTACATTTAATTTGTGGAATTACAAATTTATTTTAAATACAATTTCTTAAAGTAAACGCTACAGAAATGTCACAGAAGGTGAGAGGTTGATAAATATTCTGTAAATTGTCTGTCCTCATGTGTGGCATCTGTAATGATTAGTTCATGTTTGTGTTCAACATTTTATTTTTTAAAATAAAGTAAGGATCTAATGCTATTAATACAGACTTCATACTGTCCCTGCCTTTAAGAATCCCATTCCTTGGAAAATGACAGGAAATGAAGCTTTCTTTATGCATAGCAATTCTTCCCATCTCATCTCCAATTTTGTGGTTCCCTTCAGAAATTTTTCCTTTAAAGTACTTCCACAAAGAGTCACTTCAAAGGTTGGAATCAGTCCCTGAAGTAGAGATGAGGGAGCTTGTATGAATAAGCTGGGGAACAAGGCAAACAGGGGTTCATGCTCTCAGCCAGCAGTAACTATTTGTAAGGGCTGGGAAGTATTGAAATGATTGTAAAAGTGGTTCATCTTAACATTTATAGCCTAGCAACCAGGTGATAGAGACCTGATTTGATTACAGTTTTCCTGAAGTAAGTATCGTTCAGTAGGATTAAATGAGATTATGGAATTTAACAATATAGAAACTGGTCTCCTCTGTGGTCTCCTTCATTATCCCCTTGAATCCTCTGTGAGTTCCCTCTGAGGTTCTCCAGTCTTCTTCTCCTATTCCTGTCTTTTTCTAGCATAATTTATTTTGTGTAAATAATTTCCATTCAGATACTCCAACCCTGACTGTTTGGGAAAGTCTCTGGCAGTCTGAATCTTTACTTTAACTTCCTACAACTTTAAATTTATCTCAGAACATTGTAATTTTTCTGATTCTTCTTTCCTGAAGCTCTGATCCCAAACACATGCATGAAAATAATATTGCAAAGCATCTGTCCATCTGTGATTAGGAATTTCACTCTTTCAGGTGCAAATAGTGTAATAGCCTATGTTGTTACCTGCTAGTGAGGTAAGAAGAGGCAGTGGTTTGCAGAGGCACCTTCACATAAGGCCAATAAGTGAGCTGTCTTAGTGTGATAAAAAAATTTAGGTATGCTGTAACTCAGAGTACCTCACACACGCTCTGTGATGTTAGAAAGCAGTTTGGGGTCCTGAAAGATTCCTACTGACTGTTGGTAGGGGAATGAGTGGCTCCTTGTGCTGCTGAAGAGCAGAATGCAGCTCTAGGGATCACTATGCAAATGATCAGAGCGTGAAAATCTGTCTGCACTAAGTTACTGCTGGATCTGACTTCTTAAATATCAGTCATCAGTTTGTTGCCTGCTGGCAAAACTATCTTGATAAATGCAATACTTGCACCTTACAGTCTTCTTGAGTCCTTGATATTATATGAGCTGTGCAATTTAAGTATAGAAGTCATAAGCAAATCTACAGGACCAGTCTTCTCTGGTTTATACAGAGGCTAATCCATAAAGCAACGGCACAAAAAGATCTGTAACTTGCAATACTTTTTTGGACATGGATAGAACTTTTGCTTTTATTTTCCTAAGTATTATCAGTGTTCATTGACTCTTTCCAGCAATGAAGGAGTTAATGCAAGTTACAACTGAAGTGGTAGAAAATTGGCCCAGCTGTAGAAGATAAAAGATGAGCAACAGGTGAGGTAGATTTTCCTCAGAGAAACAAGATTGGAAGGCACAGAAGCACTGTTGTCTGGTTTCAGGAAAAAAAAACACAAGAACTTTCAGCTTCTGAAGGATAATTATGGGCTGGAGGTAAGTTGGATTCTTGAGAAGTATTGGGTATCTTCTTCAAAGCAATGGTTTATATTATATGGCCTTTGGAAGACATTTCTTCAACCATTTTCTTGAATAATTTGAAGTTTGAGTGTTTGTTGCATTCCAGGACAATGTAAAAAGATTGTCCTTGCAAACTTCTAATGTGGCTGTAGAGGCTCTGGAAAAGCACCACTGAGCGTGTTGTACCTATTACCAGTGCAGAAGTGGTGTATTGCTGAGTTATCTGAGAGCGCCTTGATGTCCAAAATGTAAGCTTGGTAATTCAAACTATTTGTGGTATTAGTAGTCTGTGTTGTCTCCTGAGGGGAGAGTAGGTTCTTTAGAAATCCTTAAAAGCTGTAAAGGATTCTTAAAGGATCTGAGGCAGACTAAGAGCTTTGAAGCTGGCTGCACTTAAGAAGCAAAGAATTTTTGGGAGCTAGATAGCAATTTCTGTTTCAGGAGGAAGATTATTCTTTTAGACATAGTTTTTAGAAGAAACTGCGAACTGGTCACGTGATTTTGCTGCCTGTTATGCTCAGACTCACTTGTGATTTGCTCATGTGAAGCTTTTCTGGACCCCTTAACTTTAGGAAGTCTTAACTCTCTATCTGGGAACAGCTGGCTTTGCTTTCCCTCCTTTGCTTTGCCAATACCTGTTTTTAAAGTTAAAACTTTTGTATAAAATGTTGAAATTCAAAAAAAAAAAATTTAAAAAAAGTTTCTAACCGTTTGTAATTTTGGATTTTTTTTCTGTTTCTGCACATGTCTGTATCTTTAGATGTAACTTGTAGGACTGAAAAAGTCCTAATTACAAACAGTTGAATGAATTATTAAAAGCTTCTGAAACAGTTTTGAAGCTGTTATATGGCCATGGGATCATGATTTTCATCCTTGCATTCAAAATGGTCCAGTTGGGCATGTGACCTGAGGACTAGATTGGCTCAGTAGGGATCCCAAAGCTGGCTGAGGTGTTGGGAAATGACTGCACCAGTGCAGTGTTACACCTTGACTGCTGAGCTGTGACACATGTGGCTTATTCTAGGCTGGCTGGCTTGTGCATACTTGCTTGGCAGTATATTCTTTCTTTTAGGTAGATTTTTAAGACCATCTACCAAGAGATCAAGTAAATAAGCCTCTTTAAGATGGAGAGGTGTTGTCATTTATTAATATTCTCTTGACCAGGAGTCCCACAGATGGATCAGAGTATCTCTTGTTGAGAAATGTTGATTAACTCCATAATTAATCAAACCTAAAGCTTAAAATCTAAGTTTCTATCTGTTGCTAGCTTCTGTAGTGCATGTATCTTATGTGTACATTACTCATGTAGGTATGAAACTGGAAAGGTAGTGAGTAGGCATGGTAACAGTGCTTTTTAGCATAGCTATTTATTATATAGGAAACACTTGTTCACGAATTACAGAGAGGATTTTGTTGTAATATTTTTTTCTGCATGATATCTTTCTTGTTCAGAATATATTGACTAAGTTTTAGCTTTTCAATCAAGAAATATAAACATAGAAGTGTCCATAGTCTGTGACTTTGGAGAAGTTGTTTGACCTACTTGTGCCACATTCAACCCAACTGGAAAATTGGATAACACCCAGGGCTTCAAAAATTCTCTAAAAGTTGTAGTGAAGCTTATTTCAACTGAATTCTGTAAACATGGTGTACAGGTGACCACTGCAATGATCAGTGTTCCAATGTGCTGATCTTCTCAGCAAATACAACACCGCAGGTAAAATAAATGCGTTAAGAAAGTTTTGGGGTTTTTTTGCAATACTTCTACATAAGACCCGTGTATCCCAGTATTATCTGTGAAATAAGGCTAGCATCTTTGGAGCCAACCCTTTATGCTTTTTCTCCCCCCCACCAAAACCTCCTTCATCTAACAGCAACAGAGATGCTTAGTGCATATGTTATGACAGAGAGATGATGTTTTCATACATATAGAGGCAACTTTCTTCTCCAGAAAAGTACCTTCATAGAAAGTAGTGGAAGGGCAGGACACAAGTTCTTAAATGTTTCTTTACCTAAGCAGTCATACACACCAGTGAACAATAACTGAGGTTGTTGACTGAGAATAGCACATTTACATGGGAGTTCATCAATCACTCTTGCATTTTTTTTCTTGTCTCCTTTTGATTGCCACAGTTCTTTAGGAAGGCTATAGTGAGGCTTAGGAAGGAGCAGATTATTCTTTTTTCAGCTCTGTTCCTTCTAGGTTCCATCTGAAGCTTTATAATAATGCTTTTGCTGGCTTGTGTTATTAGAAGATTCTCAGAATGCTGAGAGTCTGAGACCCAGAAACAGAGCTATGTGCTGTGTGTGGGAATCATGGAGCTCACTCAGTGGTCAACAGGAGGCAAGTATAAAGCAATACCTTATCCAAGGAAGCAAGCTTGAGTTAAAAACCGTGAAATGGGATCCTTCCCTGGAGACAGCAGAAGGTAGAATAGATATCTGTTTGCACCAAAGAGGAGGAATTAAAGCTGTGTAATTGAGTGAAACAGGGCATTATGACTGCTTGATGTTTGGTTGGGATCTGTCTGGGGCCTTTTGAGCTGACGGAGGTGCACCGCTCAGTGAAGTGCCTGCAGGACAGACATGGCAAGCATTTGGTGATCCAGTCATGGCAGAGCAGGACCAATAACAGCTTTGGGCAAGCAATTTTGTTATTAGCTACAGTTGCATAGCTGTTGTAGAGGAACATATGCATATGGAGCACTGACATTTTCATTTACAGAAGCAAAGACAACAGAATGTGGGCAGACCCTCAGCTGTGTATTTTGTCACTATCCATCCAGTTTATACCAACTAAACATCTGCCCCTGCATTAGTCAAAGTAAGGCTTAGATTTCCGTATGCTTGCCCTACCACCTAAATGGCCCTATCACTTCTGTGTTTTTTGTGGCTGATGGACAGGATAGTTTTGTTTTTCACTCCCCCAGAATGTGTCATATGAAGACACTGCCAGCTGCCACAGCCTTGAAGAGTTTTTCACTCTTAGACCTTGCTCTGTTTCAGTAACTTAGTCTCTTTGCTTGCGCTGTGTAGGAGCCTTGTGGAAACAGCATATAAATGGGAATCTTTTTGTGCATCTACACAATCAGAGAATCACAGACTATCCTGATATGGAGGGAACCCACAAGGACTGTTGAAGGCCAACTCCTGGCCCTGCACAGGAGAGCCCCAAGAATGACACCATGTGCCCGAGAGTATCACCCAAATCCTTCTTGAACTCTGTCAGATTTGGTGCTATGATCTCTTCCTTGGGGAGCCTGTTCCAGTGCCCAGCCACCCTCTGGGTCCTGTCCCTGGTCACTGGAGACATCAGTGCCTGCCTCTCTGCTTCCCCTTGTGAGGAAGATGCAGAACATGATGAGGTCTCCCCTCAGTCTCCCATTGTCCAGACTGAACAGACCAAGTGCCCTCAGCTGCTCCTCGTACAGCTTCCCCTGCAGACCCTCCACCATCCTCATGGCCCTCCTTTGGATGCTCTCTAAGAGCTTAATGTCTTTTTTATGTTGAGGCACCCAAAACTGTCACAATATTCCAGGTGAGGCCACCCCAGGTCAGAGCAGAGTGGGACAATCCCCTCCCTCACCCAGCTGGCAATGTTTTGCCTGATGCCCCCAGGACATGGTTGGCCCTCCTGGCTGCCAGGGCACTGCTGACTCAGATTCAACTGGCCACTGAGCAGGACCCCCAGGTCCCTTTGAACAACACTGTTCTCCAGCCTCTTCACCTTCATATGAAGGTGAAGCCCCCATATGCACCCCAACACTGGCGGTGAGGAATCTTGCATGTTATTCCTATGTTAGCCCAACTGTGTGTAACAGTTTGACTGTTCCCAGCAGAGGAAGTGCAGATGGTGACTCCTGGCAGGCAGTGTTATTGGAAGACATTATGCTGTATGTGTACAGGTTGTTAAGCTAACTGACAGTTTCTATGCAGCATAGACTGCTGAGATTTTAAAAATCAGAAAATTACCATTTGCAAGTCAGAGGTCGACTGGTTCTCTAGGAGACTTAAATATCTTAGTCCTGTAGCAATGGTGCCATATGTTCCTCACTGCCTGTTGCCTTAAAACCATAGTAGCGAGACTCAAAAGCCAGTTGTCTGTTGTAATCAGACTGCAGTGAAATATAGATGCAGTCCTGTGAGCCTGTTAGACATACAGGATGTAATGCAGCATCAAACCAGTCCAAATCTCTCCTAGTCAATACTTGGAAAGTCAAAGGAGCTTTCTGACTGTGAACGATCTATTTTGGTACAAAAAGAGGGAATTTGATGTGCCTGTTCACAGTACATAATTGAAAGGGACCTCCATTGGGGATGAGGTATTCCAAAGAGGTACTGCTGGTAATGGGGTTAAATCCTTTTTTGTGATTAAAAAGAAGTAACCAGCATACTAGTGACACTTTCAATCAAAGAAATGGCAAACAGCCCTTTGGACAGAGCAAACTCTGGTGAGGGGAGTTCTGGTAGTGAATACCATTCCTCATCTTTCTCAAATCCTGGGAAAGAGGAATACTTGCCTCATGTCCTGCTTAGCCCAGTGTAGAGTGAAGCATCATGGGGCCTAGATTTTAATAAGCTGAAGACTGTAGCTCTTAATTAGAATGATAAAGACACTAGAGCAGATTAAACTAATCTTTTCAAAACTGTTATTTATAGTGTAGATATGAGAGAACATGAGTTATATACAACTATTTGTAAGGTATAAAGTTTAAAGAACCCCAAAGGGACAGAAATTGAAGATAAAAGGAAATCTGAGATGGACACTAGAAGAAGATAAATATGTTAGACCTTTTAAGGACATGGAACAGCTCCTTGAGAGACAGAATGGAAGAAACCTATTCTGAAGACTTTTGAAATGAAATAACATTGGCACAAAGCTCAAATGTATATACACAGGTGTGTGAGGAACACAATAGATGGATTAAAAATCTGTAATACTGATGATGTTTAATTTCTATGGCATACATAGAGAACTCTGTCATCCTGATTTTGAAGTTAGTCCTTTAAATGGATCTAATAATATTTATCTTCATGACAAAGATAAGAAACCACCATCTCATAAAGAAATCAAGTTCTGATGAGATGCAATATTGTGAACATTTATTTTTTCTCTGATCTAATACTGCACATGAAAAGGTAGAATTCAAGGCACACATTCTTCCATCTAGATATCGTTATTTAGCCTGTGAAAAGAAGGAAAAGATGTTTCTCTCCTGCAGTGATTGAGGATGTATCCAATCAGCAAATTCATAAATCGGTGGTTCTTTGATAACAGAGAAAACTAGGTGTGGAGAAATCTGGTTGATTAGGCAATAACTGAGTGGTCAGATTATTAGCTCTGTAAGAAGATGCTGCTACCTGAAACAAAAATTAGTTTTCAGTGGACAGCATTGCTTTTTGTAAGTTGTATCTCAAATTGTATGTCTTAAGAACCAATTTGGGTGATTTTTTGGGGGCTGGCTGATTAAACATAGCCTTAAAATTGTCTAAGATCATGTGAACAGGTCACAGTGGAAGTTGCAAAGAGTCTTCAGATTTCCAGAGTTTCCATTCTAATCGCTACCTGCCAAAAGGCTTTTCCTTCATATTTTGGAGCACAACTTCTCTGACAAGCCCCAAAAATCTTTAGGTTATTTATTCTCCTTTGTGATGAACCTGATAACTTCCACCTATGACTGGTGAGAACTTGGTATAGTTGGCTTGGTATTCCAAACTCTACTTGAGTTGAAATTCTGTTAAATAGATTTGATAGTAAATGGAATACAGGGATCAAAATTTTGAGTTAAACCTTTAACCTAAGAAAAGTTAAAGGTTAATTAAGTCTGATTGTTTTTCTTTACTGATTGCAACTTCTGAATGAGTGAAAATTTGCATTACTGTCCTCTGGACTCTTTGCTATTGGGACACAGCTCTCTTGACAGATAATGTTCCAGTGGAGGCCTTATCAGCACTGAGGAGAGCCCAAAGACATTGTGCATCTGGCAGGCTGTGCTCGTGTTTAGATATTCCATTGCAGTGACTGCCCTTTTGCAACAGCATGACATTTGCTTCTATTCCCCAATGCAGCTACTCAAATAGGCACTCCAGGAAAATATTTGGATTGCTGATAGTATAAAGGAACATGATTAACTGCACTCCACTTACAGTGTCCATGGACACAGGACTTCTCGTTTTTCAGGGCTCTTATTTACAAGTTGTTATCTAAATAACTTGAGGCATTATCACCCTCTTATTTCTTCCCTCTTAATGAGAAACTATTTTTGTGTGTTGGATGCTGTCTCTGACTTCTTTGTTGGACACAGATTCAAACCTATATTAACCTAAATCATGTGCAATTCATAATATTAAATGTATTTATTTAAATTACAATAAGCTAAATGAAGATCTTCTATGATGGACTAGAGGAATGCAGAGGGGCAGACCCATGGTCAACTCCAGCCATTACCTGTAGAAAGAGTACTTCAGGAAACCACTGGGCACTAGAACAGACTGTGCAACATCATCCCTGATTGCTTCTGGTGTTGAGGAGGGGTTGAGATCAAAGAAAAAGTGTCAGCATTTTGTTATTTTGTTACTACTGTGAAATTATGGAACTACTGAAAAATTCCATAACACATGCCCTAATTAAGGGTTGAAGTTCGAAGATAATGGTCTGCATGTGTGCACTGCTGCCACATTCTAGCAAAGACAAATGCTCTGTTTTGGTTTATCAGAGTAGCTCAGGCATGAATGGGAAGTACAGACAGTGGGCTATGTATGTTCTCCTTTTATTTTTTTTCCCCCTTTTTTAATTTTTTTTTTTTTCCAATGATCCCTTGGAGATCTCTTCCACTCCCTGTTATCTGAATAAATGACTTACATCCTGAAGTAATTCTTCAGAGCATAAAGTTATCACTTGAAATACAAATGCATCATATCTGAAAGTAAATAAACTCAAATCTATTTCCACTGTATAGTCAGAGTGCAGAAATAGATATAACTTGACTCTTCTCTGGCAGTTACTGATCTAGTTTACTTGTAGAGCTGAGTGCAGAACAGGGCTCTCAGTATATTTATTTTCATGCTCTCTTGGCCCTGTAATGCAATTGGCTGACAGATTATGAGATTTTTTCAAATGTTCGAGACATGGGGTCTGGCAGTGGAACTGAGCATAGTCTGAATCTGGTGCTCCTCCTCTGCATAGACCAGCTTCATTGAAATCTGATCACAAAAATGAGTTAATGATTTCCCCTACCTATTAGAACAAAGAACAACCTCTGGTGCATTTAAAATATTCATTATGTGACATTATGATCAGCATTCCCATTGTCCTAAATGCTTAGAAAATTGGTTGGAAACAACTTAGCTAACAAAGTCTCTCATCTACTCTACTTCACATAACTCAAAAAAAAAAAAAAAAAGAAGAAAAAAAAAGCCCAAACCATTCCTTTTATAAACCATTTAGTATAGTTTATGATAGCAATAATCCCCTTGAAATTGGTTATATTACTATAGTTTGTTATAGTGTTAACTGCCCTTGTCTTCAGCTTGGTCCATTAACTGAAAATCCAGGCATTAACTTATAATGGGATGATTTCTTCAGGATTATTACCTGATTCTTAGTTTGAAGATTAATATTCTTGAAGGATAGTGAAACACTGATGAAATGCAACAAAAGTCCCCCATTCAGCTTTTGCGTTGTAGTGATCTATTTACACAAGATATCTCTGAGGCTTACATGTAGTTTCTCTCGTTATCTGTGCCACCAAAGTTGGAAACATGCAAGTAGCACATTTCTGTATGAAAAAGAACACTTGTTGGCCCACATAATCAGTGGCAGATAAGAGACAAGGAAGGTGATGTTCACTGTGGCAGCCTAATAATGGAGATGTAAAACTCACTCATTGCTACTCTGTTCTGTGGGAATTTTGCCTCTGGCTTCAGCGGAAAATGATTCAAGGCCAAAAAGACAAGGAGCAAATTATTTCATATCTTTTTGAAGATAGTCACTAGATGTCAAAGGGGTGGGAAGAGGGAATCATAAGCAAAAGGCTTTTACAGCTAGTGTAGGTGATAGAACTTCAGAGGATGGAAATCCTACAAGAATTCCTGAAAGTATGTCCTTAGAATACTCCTATGACCTACATTTTCAATCCCCAAAGTAATCTCTTTGTTTGAGTAGTGCAGTGCCAAATCTGAGAGAGATTAATTATTAGCTATACAGCATTATTAATTAACCCCGCAATCCACTCCAACAAAATATACAGTTATTAATAAAATTTTGATGTGAGCTCTGGAATTACTTTGCTGCTTCTTCCAGTTGATCAGAATTCATTTTTTGGTGTTTTTTTTTTTTTCTCACACCCTTAAATTTTGTCAGTTCATCTGCTAAGAACAGTCAGACAAACTGATATAAAGTACACAGTATCAGTAGGCTGTATGAACAACCTTTAAAATATACCCATACTGGCTTCTAGCAGTGAGGGTTTGATCTGGGGCATGGCTTTCTGGTGTGGGACTCCTGGTGGGAAAGAAGGTAAACTCAGAAAATCCTTTTTCCTGCTTTGTACGAGGTAGGAAAATTTTGATTACTTGTTCTCTGAGGCTAAAGAGAGAAAGCTGGCAGCATAGATTCCCTTTGAAGAAGGAAGGACATCTGGGTTCATTCTGTCACCCCCATACAGAGCCATTCCACAGGTGTATGGTGCTAGGAAACAGTCCATCTGCCCAAAAGATTACAGGAAAACACTGCTTTAGGCAATAATAAGAATGATTAAATTGTAAATTTATTGCTTAGAGAAAGTGCCATTAAGTGGTGTTGATAAGACTGCAAATATTACTGAGGGGGAGGGGTGTCAGCATAATTTAATTCCAGCAAAAGGTTTGCAAGTGCAATGGCAAAATAAGAATATCTGCAAATACCAACATATCCCACAGGCAAATATCTATTCCACTGGCCGAGTGTCTGGGAGAAGGGCTGGTCCAGCAGCACACACTGAGAATGGAGGCTTGAGAGAGCTGGGAGAGGAATACATTTCATCTTACAAGTTCCTGTGGAGAAATCAAGTGCACATTACTGTTTAAAAAGAAGGGACTGAAAGTTCAACACATGGATTTCCTCCCCAGTAGTACTCAAAAGCTGAGGGAAGTAGTCTTCCTGGTGAAAGGAACCTGTTGTGATAAAATCAATGAGTGAAGCCCAGCTTCTGAAAACTTTAGAATTAGTGATGATTCTAGGCATAGGTGTAAATTATCTGAATTCACTTTTTTCAAAGTGAATGTGGTGTTGCTTTTGCCCTCTTTTGGGATCCATGAATGAAAAATAGTTGTATGGCACCAATCCTGGAACTTCAGGAACTGTAAATTAGGAAACATAATCATAAGTGGACCTGAAATTAAAACAGATGAAATTCATAGCATCTAAATTAAAAGTCTTCTTTGGTGTGTGATTACCTCACTGACACCTCACTGACACCTCACCTTTCACACATCAGTGGTTGCTCAGTCTTCTGGAGGACATAATAGTAAAACTACTCATGACTTCAAGGAATGTGAATTGCTCTTTTTCTATATGTTCCCTTTGACTGGGTGAGGTGGCCCTCTTTGCCATTCTCTATTGTGTCACTTTTAATGCTAGCAAAGATCAGAAAAGAGATGTAATGAAAGCTTTTAGAGCACTAAAAAGAACCATGCTCAGCCTAACAAAGAGCAAATTCTATTTTTTTTAATTTTTTTTTCTATTCTTCATCCCAATTTTTTCGATTGTACTTCAGAATGAAATGCATAACATATTTGTAAGAATATTGCCAAAAAGACATCATGATCCTGTCCCTCAAGTCTTCCTTTTTCTGCAGTTCACTTCTGTTATAAAAAGATAGAAAGCCAGAAAAATTATTAAAATCAATACGGATTATTTTTCAATTTAATGTCATGGTTCTTGAATAAGATCTATGGTACGTTCACTTTACTATTTAAACATTTTATTCCTCATTTGATTTGACATTAAGACTGTAGTCTGTTTCTGTCTGGTGTGTTATCAATCCTTTTCACGAATGATATTGATTATGTTTGACAGTACAGTGTATACTTGTGTCATTTCAAGAGAAAATACTGTTCAGTCTGTGAAGGACACCTCTTCATTTTCATAGACAATTTAGCACGTGCAGCTTCTATGTAGAACTGTCCACCTGTGTTTCCCTTCTTGAAAGATGGCAAAATTGGAAAAGTCTTAAAAAAGTATTTCACTATCTCTTTTTTTTTTTTTTTTTACATTCTGAAATTATAAGCAGATTTGCAAGGACAAGTATTTATATGAATTTATGCCTTCAGAAAAACACTTGGGATATACAACAGGTGTATGTTGTACAATCAGTGCAAGGTAATGATTGCCACTGTCATAGTCTCTACATTAAATTTGTTGTTAAATAACTTGCTTTGTAAAGGGCTGTGAATGCTTAACCTGAACTCTCAAGTGGGACCTGACACAGGTCCCACTGGTCCCACTTCAGACAAATGTAGTCTGTTTTTAATAGTTTATTAACTTCCAAGATTTAAATTGTGATAATCAGCAAGATTTTATTTTGAGGTGGTTCTGCTACAGTCAAGAAATCAGACTGTCTTTATGGCCTGTTATTACAACATATTGCCCATGGTCAGAACTACCAGAACTGAGGACATAAAATGAACTTGAGATGGTTTTTCAAAAGCTTATTAAGACCTATGTTGGTTGGGTTGTCATTGGTCATGAACAGTTTGTTAAGGTATTTGACTGAGGCTGCAGAATATTCTGTGAGAGGTACATCACCTGCCTTGGCAGGAGGACTGAACATCCTTGTGTAGTTGGACTGTGTGCACAAATGTGTAGGAAGTTGTAGTGTTTAATGTCACAGGGACAGAAAAAAGCAGATGTGAGTGTTATGAAAAAATAGCACTGAAACTATTAACCTCAGTCAGACCTAGAGCTGCTCTGAGGGTAGGAAAGGCAGAAGAATCTTTGCAAAGGGTTTTGTTTGTGTTTTTTTGCTGGATTTTTGACCTTCTCAGACCTTCATCCTAAACTGCTTGGCAAAATATTTATTATCATAAATTCTGATTGTTACTGCCTATCCTATATTGATACTAATCCATGAAATGTGAACACAAAATAAATAAGGGCTTACCAAGGAAAAACATCACTCGCTTGGTTTATCAGCTTGGGCAATAACAGTCAGAAATAAAGATAATAAACTTTCTCTGTTTCAACAAAGTAAGGCCTAAGATAAACTCCTCTGTAAGTTTCTTTCATTATTCCTATTTTCAAAGAACTTTAAATATTGGTGACACCAATTACAAAAGAAGGGAAATGTGTTGACTGTTTCATTTCTATCATCTTATCAAATTATAGAAGTCTGTGCTGGAAAATAATAGTCTTAAACTGATTGAAGCAGCACTAGACTAGTTTTATGAGGTTCTAAAAAATTATAGTATGACATTATTTTACTCTCAAAAATATTCAGAAACTAAAATGGCATATAATTGAGCAACTGTATAGAAATAGAACTAATTATTTTGCAGGCTACTTTGGGTCCTTTGACAACTCTAAGTTAGATTCAAGTTGTAAAACAATAAGTTTGTAAGTGGTGTTAATTAAAAAAAAAAATCATCCTTCTCTCCCTCCTTTCATACAGACATTGCAACGTTTACTGTAAAACAGGTACATTCGCTCTTCACTATCACACTTTCCCCCCCAAGAAATACGGAGTTTCCTGAGTGGATGCAGTGATTTGAACAGAGTCAGTAATTTTGAAATAATTTGAGGATACGTGTGTCTGGGGTTTTTTTGTACTTTTAACCCAATAGATAATCTGGAATCCATTATCATCAATAAATCTTGTTGAAATGTAACACTACGGAGACATTTACTCCTCCCCTTCTGTTTGCTTGTGTCTTTCTGCAATGCAAATCTACACTGCAGCTGAGATACCAAAATTGTATTTGTCTACTTCAAAGTGCTCGGCTGCCACACATAGTGAAAACCAGATAAGGGGAGAGTCTGTGCATTTATATCCCATACCACAAAGTATATACATTATGATTTAACATTAACAGAACTAGTGATGCATATTCATGTTTATCATTCCTGTTCTAATTAAAACTACTTAGTGTTAGACATTTACATGAAAGGCCAAACTAGATCTCTTGAGCTGTTAAAATATATCGTTTTAACATTCCACAGATTATGTGGGTGTCTCATGCTGGCAACTTCTGTGCTAAAAGAATTAGTAAAAACAAACCCAATGGAAATTAGGGTAAAATGGCCCCAAAAAAACATTTTAAGACTTCACATCAGAGCCTTTTATGCTGACTAAGAATGGTCTACAGTCTACTTATCCTCACAAGAGCATTGTGAAGTTAAATGGTTTCAAGGGTTTGTGGGTTTTTTTTTCTTTATTTTTTTTTCCCCACAGAGAGAATATTAACACACAGAGGAATTAAGAACCATTTTGTCCCCAACTATTTGGTCCCCAAACACTCCAGTGGTGCAGGTCCTGCAAAAACTGTTAACAGATGCTTTTTTGGCATAAACTGCATGATATGGTAGGGAATCGTTTTTGCTGCTGAGCAATAGAGAAAGTTTGGGCCTTATTCTTGGTACTGAGGGCAGGCGATGAATTAAAGAAGGCAGGTTCTTAAAGGCAATGCTTAAAGGTAAGGCCAGTCCCTTACCAGCTGAATGGGCTGGAGTCAGTGTTCCCAGCCTTCTCACTGCCTCAACTCCTGCCCCTGGGAAGATGAAACACTTTGATTGCAGTTTGGGCAGCACTGTGAACTGCTCTCTCCAGTCCTGTTAAGGGCTTTCTCCAATGTTCATACAGTTATATAAAATTTGGAAAGCTGTTAATCTGCTTTCCCCACCAGCGCCTCATTTCCATCCTGTTCTTACTGACCAGGACTCGCTGGTACCACTGACCAACGGAACTGCTTTGCTTTTGCTCATGAGCAGCATTGTTTCAAATTTTCCATTCTCTCCCAGATAAAGTATGTTTATTCTGGCAAAAGTTTCTGGCAAAAATTCAAACTTGGCTGAGTCCATGTCAGTGTAGGGTGTCTCAAGCTCTCCTCAAACCATTGTTTGTAGTCTCTCTGCCAGTTTGGAGAGCAGAAACCTTTTTTTTTTTTTCTTTTTTTTTTTTTTTCCCCTCCCCTGTAGTAGAAGATAATTTAAAAAATTGCTTCAGGCATTTTCCTAAGATTATGATTTAAAGTTTTATAATCTCCTGAGATCCTTGAGAAATAGGCCAGTCTCTGATCACTCTTGAGCAGTTGCCAGCTTGCCAGAAATACAGGGAGAAGGATAGGATGTGTCTGCTTTTCTAATTAGCTTTTTTCATATAGCAACTTACATAACCCTCTTTTTAAGTGACGAAAAAAATAAACTGTTCAAAAATTATGTATTTTCCACTTCGTTATTTTCCACTGAGTTATTTCAAAATTATAGGGAATATTTAAACTAAGCTTTCCACAGCAGAAATTATGTCTTTTCAGAAGATACCTTTAAAAACTAGGAGGTTTTAATTATGCAGTTCTGAAACTCCTGTATAGAGACCTGATTTGGGTAACCTTAAATCATTGTCAGCAAGAAGTTGGCAACATACTTTGACCATGGCATTGTAGGACAGAATGCTTTATTTTTTGTAATTTATTTGAATGGTTTTTATTTTCAGATGATGGATCTGGATTTTATGCTATTTCTGTAATACATTTTCAAAATAATATTTTCAAACCAGCAGAAACTGCTTCAAATGCTTTTCTTGATCTGTCTTTTAGGGATTAAAATTTGGCTTGACTGTACTAGAAACAGTCTAATGGCCTTCCTGTGACACTTTCCTGTCACCAGCAGTGAGATCAAATGGGGGGTGAAAACAGATATTACAGTTTTCAGGTGCTATTTTACCATGAACTTTGTCGCTGTTTCACATCTAGAAGTTACTGTGCCAGTGTTTGAACTGGTGTAGGTAATGTCACAAATATTCCTTTATCTATCACACTGCAAAATTGGCTGTGAAGTAAATAAGCTTCACCTCCAGATAAAATCAAAAGTGTGATTTGTGCCAAAATGCAAAAGGATTGATGCTGGCGCGTGTGGGCATTGGTAAGTTCTCTTTCCTTCTGGAAGCTGCGAGAAGGAGAATTTCTACTCAGTTTTGACCACTTGTGAATATTTAGTCTATCAGATATCCATGCTTTCTCACTAAGGAACTCTCCGTCTTTGGTTGCAAGTATATGCAGGCAGTCAGCTGCATTTCACCCTGTACTAAAACATGTGAACACAAACCTGGCAACTTCAGTCTTCAACAAACCAAACTGGTGAAAAAATGAAAATCAAACTGGGCAAAAAAACCCAAAACAGTACTACTGAACTTTTGTGAATGTTATCTTGTGCCTCCAAGATGGGAGTTCAAGAAGATGTAGATTATATATTGACTGCTAAATATCTATTGACTGGCAAAGCATCTAAACAAAAAATGGGAAGAAAGTTTCCAACGAGTTTGCTACAATTAAAAAGCCAGTGAACTCAGCTGAGAGGATCATACATGATCCTATAGATAAGAAAAAATGTCTTTTGGATATGGCAGTATGATTAAAATGCATCCATCTAAATGCTGTAGGCAAAAGTTAACAGAATGAGCCAGTGGAAATAATATAAATATTCTTCCAATGTTTCTAGATGAAAGCTGCCATATTACTTAATCTAGTACAGATTCATTTATCTTTCACTAAAGAGAAGAATAAATAGACCCACATGCACTTGATTGCTGGATATAAATCTGCTCAGATTACTGCTGAGCTTAATTGGTACTGTTTTTATGAAATGACATGAATAAACATGGGGATCCTGTTCTGCTACCCTAGAGAGAAACTACCAGCACAAATGCTAGTGGGTAAAGTCTAAGGAAATACGTAGTGAAGGCAGAGGATTGAAATGGAGGAAGAGACGGGAGAATTTGAGTAAACATCCATTGCTTTCACTGTTGTGCATCATTCACAGTTGGGTCAGGGAATTCAGTTTCTGTGATTATTGTTTCCAAATTATTAAAAGTGAGCAAACAAAAAAACCTGCCACCCTTAGGCATTAACACACAGAAAATACTTCATGTTTGAGAACACTCAGGTAGCCTTTCTGCCCTGGCTCTTTCCTTCACTGGCTGATAGAGCACATCTTTCTGAGCAATACGAATAGATTGAATTTACTTTTGCGAGGTCTTGCTAAAAGTACTTTCCTTCCTTTTTCAACATCTGCTTGATTGGAATGTGACCTCAGCCTTGCAGTACCTCCTGCTCTGTCCTGGTGTGTTTTGGTTGCATGAGGCGAGGGCGGCCGTGGGAGGTGTGTTTCTCAGTGATGAGGTGTGGAGCAGTTTCTCGGAGCAGAGCGAAAGAGCAGGAGCAGCCAATTCCTTCTGACCCTGTGACCCTTCAAGTATTCACATACGCTGGCTCCAGTCCCGGCCCTTTTGCAGCTGGAGTGGAGCAGCATACAATAGGGCTGGAATGCCTCCTGTGAGAATTCCATAAAAGTATAAAGAGGTAGGAAAAGAAAAAATTAAATTAATGTACGCTGTGCACTGGGGTATTAAATGAATCCTCTGAAATTGGAACGTTGCCAGTAACAATGTTGTTCACTCAGCTGACAGTCTTTGCAAAGAGGGCAGTTATTATTTATAAGTATGTGTGCACCTGAGGAAAACCTGAACTGATAAAAAAGGTATGCGTTTGTTCAATGTAAAATGTGAATAGGTCAGTCTTCACGTAAATATTGTGCCTCTTAGCTGGTAGGAACAGTAAAATTCTCATAATAAATGCAAATATCCACTGTAGTATTTGTTCAGCAGTTTGATCAAAATGTCAATATTTTTATTTTTTTGCTTTTTCTTCTGTTCTCATACCCACCTGATAGTCAAACCAATGTTTCAAGCTGCAGCCCAGTACTGGAAATGGTACAAGGATGTCACTAAGTTTAGCAGTTTTGCTTGTAGGGATTTACATAGGTTGGGTTTTCTGGCCCATTAACAGTGTTTTAGGTGTTCTGTGCCTATTCTGTCCAGTTCTGCAGACAGCTTTCCTAGCAAGGTAAACTGGGCTTCAGCATGGGCAAAGGCTGATACTGACGTAGCACATCAGCCCACTAATTTAAGGAGTTAGAACTGGATAACAGGGATCTTTCTCTGAAATAAACTATTTAAGAAATCCTACTCCAAGAAAATAGAGACCTTTTCTTCCCTTCTTTTTTTTTCTAGTAAAGGTTATGGAATAATTTGGAAAGTTGATCCTACAGCTTATTTATTCATTTCTACGCTAGCTGTATCCAAATAATTTGGCACTTGAACAAAATCATAGAATTAAAGTGGTTCCAGCTTCTCCCTTGGCAGTGAAAATGAAGCAATGTTGTTCTACAAACATCTTCCTTGAATTTGTATGGTCCAAAAAGATTTATTTTTCCTTTTCTCTGAAGAAGGGACAAATTTTCATTTCCATCTCAGCAACTCCTACAATTAACCCCCTACCTGACATGGTCCCACCAAATAATATTCAATGACTGCTCAGTATTTTGTACAGTCCCAGGCTTTTCTATAAATGGAAATGCTCTTCACCGTGTTGTGAGCTCCAAAGGGCTGTTACTGACATGTGTTATGTTACTTAGTCTAGGATTTAACTCCATTGCTTGAAAAATTTTTGGTTTTATCAGCTCAGTGAGCAGAACTCTGACTGAAATTTTGTCCATAGAGTTTATGCAACTGCAATACTGAGGTGTATTATCAACAATACTATGACTGACCAAACCCCTATTAGCAGTAGTGACTGAGGCTGATTCTTTATTACAGTGATTAACAACAGAACAAGCTGTGTATATGTCAATCCTGATATGGAATAGATCAGAAAAATATGTCTTACTGAGGAACAGAAATGTGATGCCTGTATATGAGTTCTGTGAAAAGATCTATTTGAAAGATATCAGTGAGCTGGCTTTTAACCAAGCCATGTAATGGAACTTTAATCCAGTGCAGGATGTTTGCAAGGTTGCATCAAATCTACCTTATTCTCTTCCCGTATCTACAGAGTTTTGCTGTGTTTTGTGCATGTTCTCTGTAAATATTCATTGCTTGCCCTTTGATCTGGAGAGATTCCTTAGTTCTAGCTGACCTGTGAATAGACCAGCAGCAATAGAGAGCCATAGGAAGGTTCTCTTAGACTGTTCAGGTTGCTGCTCAGGTTTTTGCCTGCTCTTGCACAGTAAAGCATTTACATAGACTTTTGGAGGTTATGACGTGAAGGATACTGGTTATGCCACGTCTCTGGAACTGCTCTGGAACAACTGAGCTATGTGGAAATGCCTTTCTCTGATGTAATTGTTACCAAGGAAGTAAAGGATTGGGAAGGTGACTGTTGGAAACTGTGGTACTTTAGGATTTCAGGCCAATCAGTTCAGGAATAAAGAACATAAGAGGCCTGCTGACACATGATGACTCCTTGGAGTAAACTATATGAGAGCAGCTCACTATTTTCTTAGAGCAGCTACCTAACTCTTGGAGCAGCACCTTCAGAGAAGTGAGCAGTTAGTACAGCACAGAAATGCTCAGGTACAACCTGCCAGATACCATGAGTGTTTCGAGGAGGTAGTAGTGACTCTAAGTGATCTTTTTGTTTAAGGGGAATTTGTACTCAAATATTAAGAAGGGTTTGTTTTATTGTTTGGGTTTTTTTCTAAACTTTCTTCCTTTTTTCCATCCACTGGGTGGGCTGATTTTAGAAAGCATCCTACCTCTTGGAAACTTGTCTCATTAGGGAAATGGCTGTGGCTTTGCCTTGTTACAGGAAGTTGTTATTCCTTGCTTATCATGCAAAAATAAATCATAACAGTATTTCTTGAACAATTGTTTCATATGACGGAAGCGTGTTTTAACGTGTTTTTTGTGGACTGATAAATACTTTTGATAAAGGCCCATCTGGTGTTCGTGAACAAGTCTTGCCATGTTTTGTAGAGTACCAAAGGGTTTCTAGACATGCTATTCCTTCTTACCCCTTTCACTTGGACATTTCAGAATATTGGGATTCACACAGGCATGTATCAGGGAAGAGGTGATTATGGACTGAGGGTGTCATTCTTAAGAGTGATGGCTCAATAATTGGAGCAAATTGGTGACTCAATAATTGAGAGAACCCACTTGTCTCCAGATGGCTGTAGACTCTGCAAATTGCTACACAATTTGTACTGAATAGATTAGTGGAAGATAGAATTCCCTTAAAGCGTATTTGAAACAGGGAAATTTGGAACTGAAGGGTTCGTCTCTTCGGCAGGTGTCAAAGCCTTAGCTGTGCAGTGCCAACTTACTGTTTTGGGGAAATGTTTCCTGATTTAAATTTTCAGGTAAAATGTCAATGTTAATGGGCTATTGTGGGATCATTTCTGTTCTTGTAGTTTTATACACTTTAACTTCATTGGGCAAAT
Source organism: Oxyruncus cristatus (assembly GCA_013399855.1). NCBI lineage: Eukaryota > Metazoa > Chordata > Aves > Passeriformes > Cotingidae > Oxyruncus > Oxyruncus cristatus. Next base: position 714,545 of record VXAY01003150.1, on the reverse strand, counting down.
GAACTGAAATATGGAGAAGCGATGAAAATTCTGTGCTTAGGCTGAGATATTTTAAAGGACTGTATGGAAAGACCTGTCTCTGGTAAACATTTCTCTAATAATTTCCAGCCTGTGTGTTTATTTTTAGAAGCACTCTTGTTTTGCTGTCTAAAAATTCACTTGTTAAATGGTTTTAATAAATTGTCAGTGTTTGGATTAACGTAATTAGATCACACAGTCCTTTGATTTGTTCAGATGTGTTATAGCATTTCCACTCTGACTTTGACACCTGTTTTGAGCACTTTCAGCTCTTAGACACGCAAGTAATTTGTTCAGGTAATGCATTAAGAACTGAAATTGATGTGCAGTCTGGAAAAATACCTGTTCCATGACCTAGCATGCAAAGGTGTCAGAACAACAGCAAAGTGTTTGATGGGAGGCAGAAAATATGACGCTTTTTGAGGGAAAGATTGGTTAATCCAACAAACACTGCCAAGCTTTGACTGGCAAATGGTGTTTGTTTCTCACCTCACAAAATAAATGCAAGCCTTCAACCATGTTTTTACTCAGGAGATAGCTCAGTGGTTTTTACCCTTGTTCCTTTAACCTGAACTATGTTCAGACTGTAAGTATTTCAAGAGTCTCTTAAATTCCTTAGACTGACTGAACACAGTTATTTGAATATTTTATAGTCATAATTTGAACTATTTGGGGAGCAATTATTGTTCAGAGGATCTAAGTGGTGCTGTTTCTGGTTCCTGCTCAAATGATGGCATCTGATCAATGTGTCTTGGAAGGTCTTTTCTGTGCATGTTCACAAGAATATTTGGGCCTGTTATGATCAGGGGCAGCAAACAATAACTCATGCTTTTAACCCTGGAGATTCAGTTTGCTGTGTGTGAGCTGTATAGTGACTATTCTATTATAAGGTGTGATGTGTCCATGAGACCTTAAAGTGATCTATAGAGACCACAGCTCACAACTTTGACATGTGCTTTCTGTTTACACCTGTATTTGTGAAACTTGTTTCAGTTGTTTGTTTTCTTTTTTTAACAATTGCAGTACAAATAATGGACCTCCAGAAAAGGTATTACTGGGAAAGCCACTTGGGAACGTTTGTGAAAAAGATCCCAGAGTATTTGCTCTACTTTAAATCTTTGTGCAGTTGAATATCCTGCCCAATCCATAGCCTCACTATTTTATACTAAACATGAATAAGGTTTGGTTATATTTCAGATTCTGATGATGTAACCTTCTTCTGCCTGAATCCTGCTAGGCTTTATCACCCTTGCACTGCGCGCAAAACTTACAGCTTTATCCTAGGCTGCCTCTCCCAGAGCTGCCTGTAAATAAATTGATGCTCATAAATAACTTGGCAATGGTTAGAGGGCTAACATGTTAAGATCACTGCCTGTTGCAATTACTATCATTCCCTTGGATTTTTCATTGCTTTTTCTGTCAGCAGTGCTCATTTACTGTTCCTTAGCACAGGGTATTAGCATTTTTCTTATTATTATAGATAGACATCATGTTTCTTCAAAATAAGTGGTACTGTTTTGAGACTCAAGTCCCTGTGCATTATTTTATTATCAGAAAGAAATTGTTATTAAACAAACTCCTTTTTCAGAATCAAATGTAAATCTCATCTCCAAGTAAAGCATACTTCAATAACATATTTGAACACATGCACAGCATTGTTTCTCACATAGACAAATAAATAATTAAAGGGCATTAATGATTTGTCCTACGGGTCAGTTAAGAAGTCCCTGATTGGGTCAAAATATCCTTACTATATCCTGTGACTTTATCCCCCAGGTTGGTTTGTTTATTTTTCAACATTATTGCAAAGAGAGAAAATTATATGACATGAGCCAGCCCCACTTATGAATAGTGCAGAGTTTTCTGAATGCTGATGAGCACACAAATGTTAGATGATTGTTCCCATCCCCCCAGTCCAATGGGTGATGTCCATTGGGTCCACTGCTGATGTGCTCAGTAATGAAGACAAATTGAGCTGGTTCTTCTGTTCATTAGCTGCATAATGCCTTATAAACAATAAGACAAAATTTAGAAAGTGGAATTTAAATGCACAGTATCAGGTTGGATTTGTAGTTTTGTTTAATTGAAGACCAACACAAATTTTCCTATACAACTTCCAGAATATAAAATTTCCAATTGAAATGAATTTTTAAACAAGCATTCCCACGTGGTGCATATAAGTCAAACACTGTGTTAGAACCAGAAAATGAGGCTCATTCAAAAGTCTAAACAATTGTATAAATGGCTAGTTTATTTTCACTTCTGAAGCAAATGGGAAAAGTAAGCAAGCAGAATTATTGGCCAAATGGAAGGTCAATTTACAACATTCTTTTAAATTCAGTAATCGAAGGTGATGTATGTGATACAAACAAGGACAGATTTGGGGTTTGGGGGTTTTTTTTCATGTTTTTGAAACCTGGCAATTTTCCTGTAGTTTGAACTCTATAGATATCCAAAACTGAGAAATGCTGAATGTGTTTCATTTTGAGAATTACAAGAAAATTCAGGGGGTTTTGCCTTAATTAGTGTAGTAATTAAAATGAAATCTAGTGATGCTATCCATGGCAATAAGGCTTAGAATACTGATTTAATTCCAGGCCCAAACTTTAAGAAGAAACTGCTTTAATCTACCTAAGACCGTCTGCTTCTTAACTGTAGGGTTGTCTTTGACCCAACTAGGTCTAAATATAGGATAGTTGCAAGAATTATTTGTATCCAGCTCTATTTTACATATTGTCTTGTGCTTGAGGACCAATGAAGTCTTGAAAGAAGTATCCACTTCAGTGAGTTGCCACAATTAAACAAGGTGGAATACACATTGTCTAAATAAGCAGAAGTCAGTGGCCGGTGTTGGCAATTCTCCTCAGCTGCACAGCCAAGAAAACAAAAAGTCTTCAAATTCTGTCGGTGTGTTTGCCACACACTAGGTATGCAATTCTAAAGACACAGATCCTTTCTAAAGACACAGATTCCTTTTTGGCCTGGCCATGTGTGAAAGTTGGTCATGTAATTTAACTGTTTTGTCTTTTAATTTATATGCACTGGAAGGAGTTGGTTGTTCACGATAACGTTACCAGGGGAACCAGGTTGTTTAGGTAGATGGAACTAAAGCAGGGAAGATGGCCACCAGATTTGCCACCAAAGATAGAGGATAAAAATAGTGGAGAAATTGGTATTCCAGGATAAAGAGCAGAGCAATTCCTGGTACAGAACTAAACTGGGCTCTATGTCTGACAATGAATTTCAGGCATTCAGCATAAACTGAAATGATACTACTGACTCATGGATAAGCTAAAATCAGAATTGTGTTCTTGGGGATGAATCCAGGAGGAGCAGTATCTGGGCTGTTAGTGTCTCGTATCCTAGGATCTAGGCTGCTGCCTCCTCCTACCATCTCAAGAGCTGCAGATATGGAAAGACAGAGTGAGGCGAATTGTGTCTCATCTGTCATGAATTTTAAAGTATTCATACATTTATTTTTCTTTTACTACTGAATTAAGTGATAGTCACTACACATTCTGTGACTTGCCTGATAGTATCTCATCTCCCAGATGGGGTTATCAAATGGCTGCTCCTGAAAAGATTGCTGTTTACACATTTGTTCTATTCAGGCACCTCTGTTTCAGCAGCCTGTTAAACAAAGTAGTGTATTGATCTTAAAATTACTTGTTATTAGGGGCCTCAGAACTGACTGTATTGTATTGACATTCCAGTCTTTATTTTCCCGATCTAATTTCAAATTTGACAGAAGGGCAGGTTTGAAATCCTAAACTGCCTGTTGTGTGTGTGTGGTTTCTCTGCAGCTACAGAATGAACAATCCATGTTGTGTACTCCTGTCTTCCTGTCGTACTGGGTATCATCTCGGTTTGCAAAAGGAAAAATAAAACAGTATCTGGTTGCAGTGGTTTGATTTTTGCATTGCTCCCACTAAGCCCATCCATGTGGGGCTTCCTTTGTTCTTATGGTGTGTATGCTTTAATTTATGCCAGCTTTATTGAATGTCGGTTTATGTATCCACAGCTTTCAAGCAGGGAGTAGTGAAGGATTGCTTTTTAGGGGCTCAGAACATCCCCAAAGGGAGTGGAGCAAAAAATAAAATAAAAAATAAAATAATTAAAAAAAAAAAACCACCATTGAAAGATATTTCAATTTCTTTGGATGGAGCTACTTGAGACTTAAAAGGTGTTGAGAAGTTTTGCTGTTCATTGTTCTAATAAGGTGCATGTCGGTGATGTCAACATAATGTGCTGAGGAAATGTCACACATGTCTGCAATTGGCTACTTCTGGCTAGCCAAGCACAGCTGAAAACCTGGAAAACAGATGTTGCTTTCAATCAAGCAAGGGTCAAAGCAGTCTTGGGACTTAGAATGTCTATATTTTTCCATCCAAAAATGATCCTTGGGTAGTTTCAGTGGACCAGTAATTATTTTAGCAGCTTTTGTATCTTTTTTCAAATGTGCAGCATTATGCCTATAGAACAGAGGAACAAAAAACAGTGGGCAAGCATTCAAGGAATATGGGACAATTATTGAGAGAAGGGTCCAACAAAAAAACATCGTTGGCTTTGCTCATTGAGCCACACCTGGTAACTCAGTAATACTTAACAGGATATACTAAACAGTTTTCTTCTGACTAAAACATTTGAAGCCACCTGGCCAAAGTCTGCTTTGTAGGACTGAGAACAGCAGTCATTTTATGACTCTTTATTCTAAGAGAATTCTCTGTCCTATATGTTTTATTCTCTGTATATCATCCTCAAAAGATTGAATAGGGTTGCTTTGTGACTGGCACATAAAGATGAGAACTTGGAAACAATGCACTGCACAGATTCCAGTATGGAGTACACAGAAGCTTTGAAAGAGAACCAAGGCTTTGCTTCCTAGCTACAACCATGTGGCTGTAAATCTAGACTTGGTTCACAGAAATTGAAGTTAAATTTCTTTCCCTGCAGTGAAAGGGCAACAGCATACGGAGGCTGAAATCTAGCCCTGGAGTGTTGCCAAAACAAGGCCTTACTCAGGAAAATCAAGCAGAAACCTGGTAGGCAAAAATTGGGTATTACCTCTGCAGCTGAGAGTAATACAGGATGAGAAAAAACTAAACTGTTTACACCTGAAGTTTTCTCCCAAAAGGGAGGCAGCCACCCATGGGTAGAGAAGTGGAAGACCAGAATTTTCCCCTTAGAGCCTTTTTCATCGGAATGGAAGACTGGACTATTTTAGTCATAAATGAAACAGGATTCCCCTTTTTGTCTTTTCTTTTGTCCTTTTGTGCTTTATTTAATGTGCAGTCAAGAAGTAAATGGCAGCTTCAGTTCACTTACTGTTTACAACTCTCTGAGGCTTTGTTGGTTTTGTTGTTTTGGGCTTTTTTTCTTTGTTAGTTTGGGGTTTTTTTGTTGGTTTCTGTTTGTTTTTACAGCAGCTCTGTTCAAACATCTGAATTAAACTACTTAGGTGGGACACTGCTACCAATGTAGCCATAGCAGTGGAAAAAATTCTCCTCTATGAACTTGCTGCTGCTGCTGCCCACAACTGTAGTTCAAACACATCCTTTATAAACTTTTCTAGAATTTCTTTTTGTCTCTAGTGAGGATAGCTGTTGTTGATGGAGTTTACTTCTATATCCTCTCATGTATGTTTATGTCTCACTCTCCCCCTGATATTAGTAGTTTACTTGTGGTGTACAGGGCCGTTATCCCATCCCATATCCGTTGTCTGTCTGTCTTCACCTCTTAGCCACTTAATCAGTGCTTTGTTCACATCATCATAACCTTTAATTCTCTTTTCACTCTACTTTAGATTGTGACCTTCTACTTCAATATGTGGTCTCCCGCTTTCATGCTTGTGGGTTTTGGATTTTTTTTTATTTATTATTTTATCTGCAGATGATACCAAAGCCATCACTGCCTGGGTACAGGGGCCCTATTTCATGAGATCACCTAAGCAAGTGTTTTGATCCATCCTGTTAATGTTCATGTCCCCTTGCCTGCCTGCTCTTAAGCAACTCCTTGAATTGGAGCCTCCATGCAATAATTCAATCAAAAACAATCACAACTCAATGAAGGAAAGATGACAGAAATATCATTCATAAGAGATGTTTGCAGAGATCCTGTGGTGCAGACTCCCACTTGAGGCAAGACAGTCTCCAACACTAGATGAGTTCAGTTATAGCTTTGCCTACCTGAGTCTGGAAATGCTTCTGAGGATGGAGATTCCTCGGCTAACCAAGGTAACTTTTTGCAGTGCTGCATTAGGATCCTACAGAAGACATTTTGCCTGTTTTCTCTAGTTTATTTGTTCTTTGCCTGATAGTGTACTTATCAAAATATTACATGAATTCTGTCCTGTATGGTCTGACCTAAGGTAACTATTTCGCAAAAGAGAAACAGTCTTTAGGCAGTTAAAAAAAAAAAAAATCCAATTTTTCCCATATAAGATACAGTGCAGCCTCAATTATCTGAATGTCATAAGGAACAGTGATTGTGGTGTGTTCAAATAGCCAAGGGAATTTTCAGTGTAATTAATAAATGCCAAGGGACATAACCCTATTTCAAATGACTGACACTAGACTCTTGCATGAAGAAGAACTTTGTTTCTTTATTGTAGTGTACTGACATATGACACTTGTGACAGATGAAGAGATTCTCTGTGCAGGAGTTCTTGCCTTTGAACCATTCTGGTTTATGAGACAAGTAACTGAAAATGTATTAGAGAAGCAAAATATTGACTATGTGTTATATCAGACAAAATAAAAGCATAAATAATTGGATCTTCCAGAGATTTTGATGCTTCTATCATTTCTTTGGAGATTTGCACCCTAAAGCGTTTTTGAATAGGTGCCATACTGGCAGAATTAGAGAATAAAACTTCCAAATCTAAATTTTATTATTCACATATTGTGATTTAATGTGCTCTGATGGAGCTAGGCCATTTATACAGTATCTCTTTAGTTTCCACAATTACTCAATCCTGTTACCAGAAGGATGCCAATATATTCATTAAGCCTCATGTGTTTTTTGAAATGAATGTGTCACTTCTAGAAGCTGCCCAGATTACCTACTTGTTTCACATATATTACAGTGCTAAGTGGAGGTGACTTGAATTCACTATTGACCTGCTTGGGATTCTAACCAATAATCAAGCAACAAAAACCTCCATATCCCACACCAATTTTTGAAGCTGCTCTTCTCTGGAGGTGAAATATTTTTAAACACTCATTCAAGAAATAATTTAATTGATCTTTCAGCTTCTATTATTCCCTCTCCTCAGGAACCAGTGACCGAAATTGACTCTATTCCCATTTCAACCACCTTCCTTTCATGTTGCATGCAAGAAACTTGTCAGGCACTGGGTTGAATTACTGAAAGTCTGTCTGGAGTTGAATTAGTCCAGCAATGTCAGAAATGAAGACAGATTTTGACATATTTTAGTCTCACTAGTAAAAATGGGGGGAAAAAAAGGTAGGAAGAGACGATAATTTCAAAAATATGTGTGGTTAACTTGAAAGCATTACACTTGAACAAACCCTCAATTAGAACTTTTCAAAAATTGTGTTGGTTAGTTGCTACTGATTTGGATTATTTACCCTTCAAATTCAGTGCAAGAATACGTTTCTAACTTGAATATTTAATCTTATTGTTTGAAGCTTTAAAATACTACTTCTCCCCTGTTCTCCCACCTCTGGTTGGATTACTGTCCAATAAATCCAATATAGTTTATGCTCAGAAATCTCAGGTAGTATAAACTTTGGAACACAGTTTTCCTTCAGAAGACTGTTTATGTTACGAGTTTCTTTGTTTATTTGTGGTTGTTTCATTTCTCTTTGACTTGTATACAGAAGACAAACCCAAAAGTAATATATTATTTTGCTTCAGAGGTTTCTCTGGCTGTAGTTTAATTTGTTATTCTTAATGAAAAAGTTCTTTTTGACTTCTAAAGTTTATGGGAGATAAGCTGAACGATAATGGGCTTTATGTCAGGTTCAAAATCTGTCTGAAGGTAGGCAGACCTTTCTGCTCGAGGGATGATCTATCCCTAGCAATGTAACTCAGAAAGTAAGATTTTCCACATGAAATTTCTGAGATATTTTTACAGGAAGAGGAGATAGCACCCATACTGCAGTTTGGCCTGGATACCAGGGTTAATAACTTTATTCTATTCCATAGTAATATAGTGGCTCTGAAACCTCACACCTTTAAGATGTTACACTTGTGTTTCATTGAAAAGTGGCACCTGAAATATTCAAAGCCAATAGTGTAGTTTCAAATACTGGGGGACTGCAGTATGCACTGATGACTCTGGATTTCAGCTTTGAATCTTTAACACAAATAATTGTTTACCTTCATCTGTGCCAGGATTGAGTTGGTCTGGTCTTTGCTTGGTAAGATTACGTAGTCAAAAATGACAGAAACAACGGTTATGTTGTAATCAGAAATTACATATCTGTGCTCTTTTTTTTTTTTCCTTCTTCAAAAGAAGATAAGTATTTATTTATGAGTAGGGCTGGTAAAATATTACTTTTGCATAGCAACAGAAATTGTTGAATGTGTTATTGTCTGTGTTTAATTAGTCTAGTTAAATTAGTGATGTAAAAATGGGGTAGAAATAGAAGCTTTTGCTGCTATCTAGAAAAAAAGCTTTTTTTTTTTTTTTCCCTACTGAAATGTGTCAAACTTTCTCTGTATCTTCTCTGTATTTCTGTATTTTATTTTTCATACAGTCAAAATCCTCCCTGTATAATAAAAAATGCCCAGACCAGCATTAGTGGCAGAAATGACCTTTACAAAGACGTTGTGCTCGTTTTGGTGTCTTTACGTAGCAGTAGTAGCAAGAGAGCTCCAGCAGAAGCCCTGTTGTACCTACACAGCCCTTAGGTTATAAGGGACTTCCCTTGGCCCAAAGAAGTAACTCCAGCCATAGGAAGCACCAAGCAAACATAATGGACAGAAACAGAGAAATGCCTGAGTGAAAATGGGTACACAATGTGTACTTTTGAAAGTTAACTCACTAAGTCATGTTGTTCTTTCCTGTTAGGACAGATAACAATTCTGTATAGTTCCCATTCAGACATTTAGAAAGTTCTACCTAAAAAGAATTTTGAAAAGAAAAGAACAGAGGTTGCTTTCTGATTTTCTCCCACCAAGGGCAGTTTCAGCAGCAAGCTCCCCCAGAAGAGAAATGCTGCTCTAATTTTTAGTATTAATGGATTGGTCTGATGCCACATAATAAGCACTGGCCCGGATGCACTGAGTTACTGGCCTTTGGCAAGAAATATTGCCCAGGACACATCTTGGCAGCATAAGCCTGGCTTTCCTGTATTTTCTTCTGGTATGGGCTGGGCTCTGAAGAGCCTGCGTGTGCCAGCTGTGAGGATGTGCTGCCCCTACTTGATAAGGGTTAGACAACATTGTTCTCATGGGGAGAACACAAATTTCGACAGTGATTAAAAAGTATGTTAAAAGAAACAAGCTCTTCTACGTGATATTGCAAAATCCTCCACAGAATGCATTTGTTCGTTCAAGTTCGGCTGCTGTAGAAGGAGCAGGGATGTTTCCAACTTGTTAGGGATATTTATAGCTTAAGCCTGTTGCATGCTCAGCTGAAGGAATCAGGCAACACATGGTAGAAAGTACTGTGTATCAAACAGCCCTGTTGGTCAACACATTGCCTTTCACAGAGCTTGAAGGCACCGGCATTAACAGAGTGGAAAATGAGAGCTGACAATACTTATACTCCACACTTTTACGCAGAATCGTAACACAAATGCATCACAGAAGCAGCACCTGAACTAGTGTCTTCAGTGCTGAATGAGAAACTATTTCATTTGCATTCAGAGATTGCACAGATTTGTTCCACTTTTTAAATAATTTCAGGACTCCAAGGAGGAGTTCATTCTCAGGTTACATCTCGCCTGGGTATCACAGTCTTCAGAAGTAGGTGGGTTTTGTCCTGCAAGACCTTCCTATCACAACAGTGCTGTGGATATGTTGGCTTGTGGCCTTGGAGCAGGCTGTCTTTGCTGGGAGAGTCTGAAATATGTCAGCTTTGCCCAAGGTGCTTTTTTCACATGCTTTCACAAGGCCAAAGGTGAACAGTATATCTGAGTAGTTATAAATTGTCTTTCAAATAAAATATACTTCCAGAAAATGTCCTGAATCATAGAATGGTTTGGCTTGGAAGAGACCTTTAAAGGTCATCTACTCCAACCCCCTTCAATGAGCAGAGCCATCCTCCACTGCATAAGGTTGCTCAGAGCCCCATACAACCCTATCTTGAATGTTTCCAGGATGGCACATCCACATCCTCTGGGCAACCTGTGCCAGTGTGTCATCACCTTCCTTAGAAAAAACTTTTTTCTTATATCTAGTCTGAATCTACCCTCTTTTAGTTTAAAATCCTTGCCCCTTGTAATCACAACATGCCCAATGAAAAGAAGTCTGTCCCCATCTTTCTTAAAAGTGCCCTTTGAGTATTGAAAGGACTATCAAGGTCAATTCTATTCTGAATTATGACTTTGTCCAGAAGCAAGTTAAAGAGGGATGAAACCAATTGAAACTCTCTATGCTTTGTGCCTTTTTTAGCTGTTCTTTGATTTCTGCTAAGGGTCAGGCTCTGAATCATTTACCATAGCTGTGCTATTCATTGCAGCACTCCTCTGTGTGGATCATCCTATACCTGGTAAGGGGTAAACTCATGCCTTAGCCATTGTATCAGTAACAAAGTGAATAGGAACAGGCAGTAGTTTTACACGGGAATTTCAACCAAAATTAGATTTGTGGTGTTTGGGGTTTTTTATCTGTTGAGGCAAAGATTTCTAACTGTGGCTTGCAAATAAACAGACATTTTGTCTTCCTTCTGTCTGCCAGCTCAGTGAATTCCTCTGGTTTCCAACAGCTTAACTGAGTTAGTCCAATTGTGGCTTGTATCATCAGACAAAAAGATTTCAAAGGCTGACCACATCAGCTTGCACGACCATCAACATGGAAAAATGTAATGCAGTGGGACTAGTCAAGAATTATGTAGACTCTGACTGATAAAGAGACATGTGAATTAGGATTTTGAAAGAATGGGAAGGAACCCTGGCAAATCCTTTTCTAGCTACTGTAAAATGAAACATTCACATAACGATGGCTGCAAGCTTAGAACACTGGCTGCAATCTGTGTGCAGTCCTCAGTTGTGAATGTGTCTTCCACATTTACCAGACTGACATAGCTGCCTCCAGTTGAAATTTGTAGGAATGGAGATTTTATTTGGGTTTCCTCATCTGTTAAATCAGGGTGCCAGGTCGCTTTGGTGGTTGAGTACCAACTAATGCATAGGAACACAGAGATATGCCCAGTCTTTCAGTGAGAAAGAACGGGGAATGTTTGAGTCCTTTATACCAATTTGATGAGTTTACTTATGTAATGCTACTTTATTAATTTAGTATCCTGCCCTGACAATTTGTTTTTTGAACACTCCCTATTTAGTTGGTATCACGATACCATTTGACATTTGTGGGCCTGTTTGCCTCTCTCTCCTTAAGTGCTTGAGCACTGCTTCCACAGCAACACCATCCTTTCATCTGGAAAGGCAAATTAACAATGCAAGTTGCTAACACTAATTATCAATTCCTACTGCAAACATTGTGTGGATCTTCACTCTAGCAATGTTATATATATTGCTCTGTTTCTTTTAAAGGGCAACATATTGCAAATAACAAATAATGTTTATAGTATGTTTAGTAACTATGGCAACCATAGATTGCTGAGTTTTAAAACATAGGACATATTCCACTGCAGATTAATTGCTATGTCCTTTTATCAGACACTGTGGAGTAATAATGTAGATATGTCTAAGCTCAAAGCACCTTCATAAATATCCCTAAAAAATTACTTGGATAAATTTTGGAATCGTGGGGATTCCTTAGGCACTGTGTCTCACTGATGTCCATATTGAAGTTGCTCAGCTGGTAAATAAAACTCTTAACAGCCAAACATTCTGTCTGAGCTCTGCCCCACAAGCTGCACTCTTTGTTAGACATTGTTACCATTAGCAAAGGTGAGGAAATACAGAATGGGGCAGGGCTGGAGAAATTGGAGAGGGTTTGCACTCTTTCTGATATCCATGAGCATCCAATGTCTCAAGGCTATTTCCCTGAATGCAGTAATTTAAAGGGTGGCAAAGCTGACCACTAGAAAAATGATGTTCAGCTCTGTCTTAGGTTCCTAATACAAAGGTAGTCTTAGTCAAAGGCCATCACAAGGTATAATTGAAACAATTGAAATTAAAACATTTACAATACTGAATTTCAGATGTGCAAATCAGTACAGTTCTTGTTATATAGTACAGTCATATGTACCTGCTTTTAAACTGGCAGATACTACCTACGTCTGATCTCCCTATTCAAGGCAGTTCTGTTATGCCTCATACTGGTCTGTGAGTTTCTCAGGTATTTTTTTATTATAAACCATGAGCTCTTGTATTTTCTGTGTATTTTGAAAAAGCTTTTATTTATGTTGTTTGTGGTACTAATTTGAAAGATACAAAAAATCATGCACTAGTTCTGGTAAAGCACTAAGAACAATACATTTTATAGCTGCTTAGGGATATTTTTTTTACCGAATATTCCAGTCCAATACTAAGATCTGGATAGATTTGGAAGATCAGAATCACAGCCATTGTAGAGGAAAACTGGATGAGAACATACATTCTTGAAGGGGGGGAGTATAGTAATTAAGGCTGTATGAACCTGGATACCTGAGAAGGCTGTGGTTATCAAGGTGCTTAGTATTTAGCTTCTTGCAATGAAGAGAAAAAAATGCTAAATAATTTTGAATACATATTTGACATTAATATCTCTTGGTTCATGCTTTCATATTATAGCTCTTTCTTGTGCCATAAATAAAAAAATTTCTAAGAGACCCATTGTTAATGTTATTTCTCATTCTTATTTACTTTGGAAAACCACGTATTTCAGTGAAACAATTGAATAGATCAATAAAACTATCATATCAGGTTATCAAAAGAATGAGCAAATTTTGAGTTACAATACTATAATAAAACACATCAGATCAATTATGTTGGTTCTCCATCTGATCTGTGTTCTTAGCTAGGCAGTATTCTATAATAGCTATTGATTGACTGAGAACTAGGTAGATATATTGTGGTTTTTTCTTTGTTTGCATAAGTCTACACCTGATCTCTGAAAGGTGAAGGGCTTCATATGTGTACATATTGGGATCACACATGCTGTTCAATAATGATGGATGATGAACATAAAATAGAGCTCCTGATTTGGAAGACTGGCAGCTAATTTTTTTCTCAAACAATAAAATCCCTGATCAAAGCATTCAGAGAGATGAAGATACAGAATTCTAAGAGATGAGCTCCTGACTAAGATACTGAAAATGAGCTCTCCCTACAAACAGCTGCAGAGGAGGAAATTTTGTTTCAGTATTAATTATTATTAATATGGCAAGAACTGCAAATTAAAAAAAGAGAGAGGGAAATGACAACCAATCCCACCCCACTCCACTATCTTCCATTGTGTTTAAATCATGGCTTTTATTCAGGCTTCAGGTGTCCATGACCAAAACTGGAAGCCAAAGCATTACTATCCAAAAGACAGCTCTTCCCTGTGCCTCCTCTCCCATGTGCCTCATTTGATATGAAAATTAGCAGATGTCCATGTTCATATGCTCAAAGCTGCCTCACACAGCAGCTTTCTCCTGCTTGAACCCCACCTGCTTTCTAGTGAAAGGTCTGATTTAACTGCAGGTTCTGAGCTCAGCAGAGCCACTACCAGAAACGTGTCTCACCAAAGCAGTTAGAACTTCTTTCTTTAAACTGAAGAGAAAGCAGTAGCCTTCTTTTAAGCATCATCTGGTCCCCGAAATGGGTTGCCCGAGAAGCTGAGCAGTACAGTTCACTGTTGCCCTCAGGCTGGAGACATTTAAATTCACACTGTTATCTCTCAGGGGAAAGTCCTGACGTGGAGTTAACAGCTATCTGGGTCCAAGTAGGGCACTCTTTTAAGGCACTTTTGGCATCCAAAACAATTCTGCTTCTATCTCGTTGAATCTAGGTCACTATGCAACAAGCAATGCAATATTTAAAAGGGGAACAACCAGCAGTGACGTCTTTGAGTTTAAAGTGCCCAAGTGAAAGCAGTAAGTCCTTGCTGGCAAGCCCTGCCAGCTGGACTGATTTCTGTATTTTACATTAGAAAGTTCTTGAAGAAAAACGAGAAACACTCCTGATATCATGGTCTAGAATCCAGAGGTATGTCTGTGCTCAGCATTTCATACTGGATAGTTCTAAACAGCAGCAGCATGGGGAGATTTAGCTGCTTTACCAAGTATGTAGAAAGCCTAGAAGTCTCTTATGGTTTTGGATTTCACTTTGGGGCCAACTTCCTTAAATACAGACTTTGCAATGCCTAAACTGTAGGCAGTGCAGACCTTTATTGGACCTGGCCCCTTGCCTCTTTGTAAGATGGTCATGGTTTTATTCCCAGCAGAAACCAGGTGTGTTTACATCTGTGTATTAAATTTAGAGTCAAAGAGGTTATGGGAGAATACATTCCCCACATATCCTATTTCCTTTACAAAAACTTCCCCTGACTATTAACTCAATCATCCTTAAAAATAGCGGATGAGGAAATGTATTGACGCAATCCTATTTTTACCATTATTTACCACTGACATCATTATGTATAGATATCAGAATAAGCATTAAAACAGTGACTAAAAATGAGATTCTATCCATGGTAAGAAATACATACAGTAGATCTGAGGGATGCTGGACTACAAGTTTGTAGGCATAATTACTTCTTTACTTCATTCCAACATTTTTGGGAATTTTATCTCTGGTTACTTGACGGGTTATAAAGAACAAAGAAATGTAATACTGATTCTTTGTGAGAGCTGATGGAAGATCTAGAATATCGATTAGGAAAAAGTGCTTATTGTTCCCAAAGCTGCTCTTTTTCATTGATGAACCCTAATTTTACATTAAGCCATCTGTTTTGATGAACTGATTAAAGGCCATTATCTTGTGAGAGTGAGACTTGAGTTGTGCAAAGGACTGCAGCTTCATTTTTCCCCCCAGCTGAGGATCTCTTCCGTGTGCTTTATTTGTTGTTGCTCAGCCATAAAACCTTACTAACTCACCGTGTGTTTCCATCAGAGCACAGCAACAGCAGTATCGGGTCGGACAGAACATCCCAACCCTCTGCCCTGTCAGTCACAGCAGCTGGCAGAGGGAAGGCAGCTACAGGGCAGAGATTGGCCTTTACCAGCAGTTTTCTACCAGGCATAAAAAGTTTGAAGCCTGAGGACTTTTCTGATCATGGATGGGTTGGGTTATTTTTACTGTCATTGTTCTGGATAAGGTTTCTGATTTTTTCCCTCCACTCTCATATGGTAAATCTTTCTGAAAGCATTAAACAACCCCCAGCTGCTGGAATTCTCAAGCAGCTCAAATCTCCTACCTAGGCCAAGGCGAGTATCGGGCCCCTTAAAGGAAAGGTCTAGCCCAGGGGGCCTGCATGTGGTGCCAAATGAGGGCTTGTGCAGGGCCAGCTGATACATAGGACAGCACAACATAAAACTGAAGTACCACTTAGACTGTCTGATTAAGCTGTGCTGGTCTCTGAGACCTGCTTGATACGACGAGCGATACCCGGAGTCAGAGAACAATTGAAACAGGGAAGTGAATCAAGTGCCGTTATCTCAGTGGTAGCACCTGTGACTTGTGCTTGTTTCTCCAAAGGTCCTGTGGAGAGGCTTTGCTGATATACCAGAGGTTACAGTACAGTTTTCCTAAGCACATAAAGAGACAGTAGGAGATCAGTGAGTGTTTAGCGACGTGTATTGTTGTTCTCTCTTTGGGGTTACAAATCTTGTGATACTGAAACCTTTTGACTGGCCCAGTCCAGTAAGGTTTGCCTTTTAAGGAGCTAGAATTTATGCAGTTTGTATACCATACACCTTTCATTCTTTTTTTCCTCAAATATAGCTTCAGTATGGGGGCTATGGTCCGGAAGGAAGGATTCATTCTCATTTTCATTTCCTTTTAAGAATGTATAACCTGGGCCTCTGTAGTCAGTGCAAAGTTTTCACTGAGCACCATGAAGCTGGAATTGTAATTCTTACATTTAGCAAAAGAAACCATAATTGCTAAAAATCTGAGTGACTCATGCTTTATGCTTCTAATTCTACGGGCCCTGTGAACATCCCCACTTTATTATGCTTTAAATACCAAGAATTTGAATGGTTTCTGACAAAAGGTCACATAATTTTACTGTGTGTATAAAAAATTTCCATAATGGTGATAATCGGTTTGCACCTCCTGACTTTTCAACGTGTTGTCAGGATTGGCACCTGCCATGAAAACTTCAGCTAACCTGATTTGTGTAAGTGTAGCTTCAATGCAGTCAGGAGACATTGTGATCTGCTAGACCAGGGATTTAAAGGGCACGACTTTACCCTTGTGAGCTTAAACCCATAGAGTAACATAGGAAGAACACCTCTTCCCCACAAGTTCATTGAAGATTGAGTAAATGTTGCTTAGCCTAAAATCTCTTCTGAAAGAAAGGGAGGTTTAGTTCTAGATACTGTAATTACCTATCTATAAACTTATGCTTTCCATGACAGAGAGCTTGAGAATGTCAAAACCCAGCAGGAAGAAAATCCCTTGCCAAACCTCAGGGAGGTGAAAGACACCTGGAGAGTGCTTCCCCAGGCCCTTCACCTGCTCCAGTGAGTTCTAGTGGCCCAGAGAGATGTGACATACAAGAATTTCTATGGTGATGAGTGCAGCTGACCACCAGATGAGAGAACAATAAGTGCGAAAATGCAAAGACTCTGAGCAAAAGCTAATTCAGAATTCTTTGCATTTTCTAAAGAAGCCCGTACTTCATATTCTGATACTGAATGTTGGCTTACTCTCAGACATGGAATGATACCACTTAAATAAGGTGATTTTTGGAAGGAGACTTATAATGGTCATGTGTTTGCTTTATTGCTTTTTTCAGACAGATGAATATGATTTGTTAGCACTTACAGTTAATCACTTGTGGCTGTCTTTTGCAGTATTGCAAACATATGCAGAAATGCTGAGTTTTGAGGTAGAGATACTTCTCAGTACCAGAGGGTAGAGGGAATTTTGTCAGCTTAAACATCACAGCAAATCTTAAAAAAAATGACATTTCTATTAAACAGGAACTCAGTCTAAGTAATTAATTTTTTTTCTTCTAAGTAATTTATTACAGAGATGAATATAGCCTGGTCACAATGTCTTATGCATCCCCACTTCCATCTATTCCCTTTGATTTTCCTCATCTCTACTTTTGAGTCTCTCCTCACGTATGTGCTCTAATAGCCACCCTTGGTGTAAGCTGCTCACTTGCAGCTACTGCAACGCTGAGGGAATCACTCACAAATACAGATTTCTCCTATAGGAGCTACTTAATGACATAAAGAGGATTTTCAGTGTTGGCTTTTAAGCATCTCAGGAAATAGACTGTGATCCAATTTTTCACGTACCTATGTAATTCCATAAATTGAATAATATTTTTGCTTTCTTGTACTAGATGGGGATGAGCAACCACTCTCAGACATTCTGCTTTAGAAAATGCCCAGAGTCTCTAACTACGTGTATATTGTTTTTATTAGATAAATTGTATTTAACTGCACCTTTATCAGCAAGATTTTTTTAAATGACCCAGTTCCCTTTCATTTGACTAAATCCTTGTTGCTGCTATGTAAGTTATGCTCAGCTACAATGCCAGTTTGTTCAAACATACCTTAGTAATTTCAGGTGTAACCCCACTTCCCCTGACAGCATAGAGAATAAAATCACAGTCTGAGACTCTGCCTGAGGATAGTGAGAATCACAGTGAGAGAATGTGCTGAGCATATATAGATTCTGCAGGGGGAAGAAAATTAATAATAATAAAATGCCAAAAAAAAAAAAAGGAAAAAAAAAAAAAGCCCCCAGTTGCTGTGCTGAGTTTGGAGACTCAAGGATCCCTTGGGGGATAGTGGGAAACAGAAGGGTTAAGCAGGGAAAATAAAATAGACTGTGCAGTCTCTATTTTCTGCCTGACTCCAGAGGCACTGCAGACAGCTGTTGCAGATTGAGGCAGACTTGTAATTTGCCTCTTGGGTCTGGCATGGAATGAGGAGCAGTAACCAGCCTCCTATGGGGTATCCAGTCTCTATAACTAGCACAAGCAGAATGTGAAGGCCAGACCCTCAAAGACACATAACTGTTCTGTGAAAGGGATGCTGAAATACCTGTAAATTGAGGTCCCCACTGTGTGATTTTAAGCACTTTAAAAAAAAAAAAAAATTAAAAAATCATCACATAAAACATTGAATAGAAGTTCACTATTTCAGCGCTGGCGAAGGGTGATCAGAGAACCTGATGTAACAAAAGATGTTTTCCAAAGAAAGCCTAAACATTCTGACAATGTCTTCTGCAGGGCTCTGCTTGAGCCTTTGTGTTTCCTGTTCACTGACAATGTCTGAGCTGGCCCTCTGTGAGAAGAGAATACTAACGTGTGCCCCGGTGTGCTGGAGCTTGGTACTTATCTCTTGCCCCAAGTTACTTGATTTCTGTCACTTGGGGTAAGAGCTTGAGCATAGTTGCTTTGGAAGCACAGTGCCCACTCAGAGCAAAATCCCCAGAAGAAAAGAGACAATATCGAGAATCTTGTTATTTCTCAGGACTGTGTTGAAACAACGGCTGTTCAAACTCTCCAGTGATGTACAAAATCTGAGAAGCTCTGGAGAACTGAGAGCAATTTGTTCATTATAAACCAGAAGTGATAAATTACAGTAACACACGCAAACCTGATTGCTTTGGGTTTAACTTTCAATAATACAAATATTATATGTTACAGGTAATCGGAAACATTATATATCTTGCTATAACCATGAGGTCAACTAGCAGCTTTCTTCTGCACCAATTATTCCTTGAGAAGCGCAGTTATTGCTGTTTTAGGTTTTGTGTTTGCCTTTTTTTTTAGATATGTAAACTTTTATTTATATATAAACGATGCCTAAAGCTTTGAGTGGAAGAATCTGAGGCTTGTTACATCGCTGGGACAGGATCAGTTTTGACTCTGTCATTTTGTTGCTGATAAGGTGACTTTTTTCAGTTGACTCTGACAGCTCCTTATGTATAAGCGCCCCCTTCTCACTTCTACCACGAGCAGATTCTCATATAGCTTTGATTTTTCTGTTTGTGAGGCATATTTCCTCGTAGTACATCAGGAGCAGACATGCTGAAAATTGGCTTTTCCAACTGGACACAGCCATATAAATAGTTGGCATCATGTGTGGCAATTATCACTTCAAACTCCTTGAAAAGTCTCACTTCCCGGGAGTTTGAAAAGCGAAGGTCTGCTATTCTCCTAATGTGCTCTGTATTTAACTGCAAGAAATCCATCTGCTTTATGGAATTTTGTCTGAATTTCAGCAGTATCTTAAAGACGAAGAGTGGGATTTTGTGTTTGCTCGTTTTTTAAAGTAGGCAGCAGAAAAGAAGGCAGGAACACCCACAATTTTACATCTCTTCTTATTTGATCAAATGTCAAAAACACTGCATTTTTTCTATCATCCCTCAAACTAATTTCAATCCATATGATTTATAGAGGGCATATTTTAGGGAAATCATCACTGGAAACTTTATTATCAAAATTAATACGATTTTTTTCTTAATAAGTTATCCCAGTAAATGATCATACCTTGCAATCTTTGTATGAACATTCTTCCAAGCTTTTGTGTGGTCACAGGGGATGGGAAGGAAAGGGGCAGAACAGTAGTTTGCAATTGTCACCTGTGTTTCCTCAGTATTTTTCTATTTCTTCCTTAAGAATTAGGTCTTGTAATAGTGAAAAGGGTTGTGCTGTTTTCAGGGCCTGCTTCTGAGCAAGAAATCCTTCATATACATGTGCCATTGGCTGAAGGAAAGAACTGCTGAACATCTTGCAGCAACAGGGTTTTAACATGAGTTTTGGGGTAAATGTGACAGTTTAATCATCTATAAAATGGGTGTGCTGAAAACAGGAGTGTTTAATGACCTGTGATGTCTAACAGATTCAGATTTTTAGTGTCTAACCTATTGTCTGTGTAGACTCTTTTTCTGCTCTTTGTTACTTACTGGTTATTCAGTAAGTAATGTGACCAACATGAAGCATTCTGTACAAATTAAATGCTTAGTTACAAATATTCATTTATTAATCACTCATTCAGAATAAAAACTTTAACCTTTGTAGACCAATTCAAAAATAGTCTAATTCAAGGAACTTAGCATATTCAGATTTGGTTAACAGAGTTTTCCTTTCTTCTGAGATGAATATTGAACTGTAAAATCCAAGCTAATCTTTACTGTGTTTTCCCCTCTTATCACATAACAGACAAATGTTTCCTGCAGCTCGTGTGTTATACCAGAGCATCTGCCTCTGTATGAACCAACTGCCAGATAGCCTTAGCAAGCAGTCAATTTATGCAGTTGACAGGTTTATTACTTTATCAGTTATTTGCTCAAGGACAATTTTATTATATGCAAATCATTGACATAAATTGGGGAAGAATGAATTTATTAAGGGGTCTAAAATCATCTTTCACCATTTGGAATCTGCATTTTCATTATGCAGTATATTTACTTCTAGAATATTCTTTTTTTTTTTTTTTTTTTTCCTGAGAGATGTGCCGTAACTACAGGAATTGTCAGGCTTGGGTTAATGCTGATTTGTGAGTTTTGTATTTTTTAGCAGGCTCTACCTTGTTGCTGGTCACAGCTCAGACTACATGGGGCATAGAGAACTTTGGCTTGAGATAGGGAGTTAAAAATTCATGCACGTGGTTTTACTGGACTTGACTTTTTAAAGTCCAAGATGGAAAGAATTCAGATCTCTACTCATAGAAGTAAAAAGATTGTCTCCTGCTCTGCAGAACGAATCTAGAACCTGGTCCATTTAATTTCCTGAGCAACTATTTTTTAGGTATCAGTAAAGAAATACTAACAAAAAGTTCTGATTAAACACAAAAAAAAAAGCAAGGAAGAAACCCTACAACATCTGAACAGCGAATTGGAATAAATATTTACAGGGAAATTGGGGAACGTTTGGGGGTGGTCCATTTTGTTTGGTTCGGTTTGTTTTGTTTCTGATCTCATGTGTTGGCTTTTTTCTTGCCCTTTTTGGGTGTTCTATATGTTCACATTCATGTTGAATCATGTTTTCACAGATACCCAGAGCAGATGCCTTTATGTTGGCTTCCTCAGTGCTGGTGTCAGGAGCTGCACACTTCTGTGCAGGGGAGGACAGTGAATATGTCTGTGCCTCACCCTGGAATGAGACAGAAGTGTGTCTTCTGCTGAGAGGAGTCTTAAAATAGTTGTTTGATCTGGGTGTCCTCCAACTGTGCAGGGAAAAGCTGTTAACACACTAGTAGCAAATATGGTATATTTTCTTCCTTTCTAAAATTATCTTGGAAAAAAAAAAAAGAAAAAAGAAAATTATGCTGGGTCAGGAATAATGGCATGTCTAAAATCTTAAGATTTTGGGGTGGGAGGAGTTTACCTTTTTCTTAGATCTACTGCTAGATGAAGTTAAAGGCTTGAAAAAGCTCTGCTCAAATCTTGGTTCTATCACAGGACTGAGCATCTTATTCACCATGTCTGTGCTTCAGTCCCCCTCAGTAAATTGGGATTAAAGTAAGGTTTTGCAGGGATGAACACTCTGAAAGCTGCTGGATGATCAGATTTCGTGTTGATTGGGGCATAAAATTCTTAGATATAAGTTTGTAAGACTGAGGAAACATAATAAGGAGTCCAATTTATCTGAACTTGGAGTTACAGAGCCATAATGAGTCACAGAGCCCTAAATAACTTTTATATCCTGTCTGCCTTAGAAACTTCTCCTCATCTTCTTTACTCACACTTCGTAGAGCATTCAGTCATGTCAGAGGGTGCTGAGAAGACATTCCATTTTTCTCACCCAAAATAACCAAAGTTTCCTGGCTTTTCCATATATTAGAAGACGCTCAATAGTTTCATCAGCCTGTTGAGGCAGTAGGTTGAAAAAATATTGATTTTCTTTGAGCAAGATGAGTACTTAGGATGCATAATTGGATGCGTAGCAAAGGGGAGAAATTCAAGAATTTTCTGAAGTTTTGTGTTTAGAGAAACCTGGGCAGGAAAAAGGAAAATAACTTGGAAAAAAAATCATTGTCAGACTTGCTTACTGTATGCTTTGTCATTTGTAGGTTGCACTAAAATATTTGCATTTTAAAAATCAGCAGTGCTATGGTTTCTAAATTATAATAAATGCTATTCTTTATAAAATTTTTAAGCTTATTTAGAACAATCTGTTTCAAGTTTGTATTGAAGTTTTGGGTAAAAGAATTATAGTATTTAAAACTGAGATTGGAGCCAGACAACTTGTCAACGTCCTGTGCTCAAGCCATTTAATTCATTTTGGAGTTGTCAAATTGAGATTTTAAAGAGTTTTTGAAGACTTTAATGATTTTTTTTTTCTTTCCTGATGGCTTATTTTGTAAATCACAGATGCAGAATGTAAAACGTTTGTATTGTTTTCTCAGTAGTCACTCATGATTCCTTATATACTCAAAGCAGTTTACACAAATAACACATATGGGGAGGGAATAATTATTAGAGATCTTTCTTACCTTGATCTTACCCTATCTTTCTTAGGCAATAATTATGCTTCATAATATTCCATTTTAAAAAATGGATGGGGTAGTGGGTTTCTCTGTGATAGATGGACCTCAGAAGGTTCATTTAGATTGTGGAAGGTCTCTGTGTCCATCTTTGAGAAAAAATCTGTTTCATACACTTGATACTCTGCTTTTAAACTGAGATATAATATAAAATAGAATATATGTATATGATTGAATGTGTCCAGAGCTCTTTGAAAACTGAAAGTTTGAAAGGTCTGGTTAACTCCTGCTGTGGTGTTACCTATGAGGGAGTTCTATCTCAAGGTTTTGTTAACATAATTCCTGAACTGCTGGGTTACACAGGCACTCTGATAAACAATTATTGTCAGTGTCATGAATTCATGCCCTATTTAGTAGAAATAAAAACATGTAATGGGGATTGACTAAATATGTGATAACACTCAATGACATCGGACTCACAGATTTGGTATGCTATTCAGCATGGAACTGCACAGATTAGAGAAACACACAAGACTTTTTATGGAGCACCTCATACACCACACCATTGATAATCTCATGTTCCTCTTCGAAACAGAACAATAAACTCTGTGGAGCTGCACAGTGTTGATGTGAAAGTTTCAAGTGCAACCTTAAAGATGGGGGCATCACGGTAGGCATGGGATATCAGGGACCTGTATTCATTCTACTGCTCCTGTTTGAGGCTGGGCTTACAGTTCCCCTTCCAGGATTTTGTTTCCATGCTTCTGTTAATGGAGGACACTGTTGACTGACATCATGGGGAAGCACAGCTGGGCACTGCCTTGCACTAATTTTTCCCTCTTTGACTCCTGAAGAGACCTTTCAGGATGCTTGCTTCTTAAGTTTTCCCCTTTTACCCTATCACTGCAATAACCTTAATATGCATCCAACACAGTGTACCTGTAAACCTAAAAGATTAAGTTTGGGTTTAATGTGTGAATTGTGAGTTGATGTTGGTGAAGGGTTATATGAAAGTATAGAAAGATTTGTGGTTCTATTTTCTACTAGGAAACTCTTTGCTCCATTCCAACCATGTATAAATTTTACCTTTGGATATGTGTGCTTTTAGAGTGTCAGTGAGATCCCTCTCAAGTGAAAATATTTGATTTACCTGTCTGTTTGTTTGGGCTTTTTTAATAGCTTTTGTTTAGCAAGGTGGTACTGGGAAAGAAGCAGTCTATGAACTGTATCCTCTGCTAATGTAAAATAGAAAAACCAAGAAACTCACACCTTTCATCTTAATATTAGTGCTTTGTTGATCAATATGCAATAAACCTCAGAGTATTCATTGAAATGCTTTTTCCATGCCAAATCTTAATGTGCATGGTTTTTGCCAGTATTTATGCTATATAAAGCTTTTCAACTTCTTTATGTTTGAAAAAAATTCTATATATTACCTATGGATATAAAATACAGATGAGGTACACAATATATGGAGCATCTTATTATATCTGAATATATATGGTTTCCTAACACTTAGAACTTTATGCAAAATCCTCTGGTTTTGAAGGAGAAAGGTCACCTTGCCTTCCCTTTCCCAAAAATTCATGATTCCCAATGCAATGTAATCATTCCATGACACGAAGATTTTAAGTAGGGCCTGATTTCCTCTTTCTCATATTAATTCTGTGTGTCAATTAACAGATTCAAATTCTTTAGAACAAACTTTGAAATTCTGTGAGTGATAGCTTCCTGCTGATGGTTTGTGACAGAATAGCACTGCATTTTCAGAAAATTCTTTCTGATAATATTCTGCCACTACTTAATGACAACAGGAAGTCGTCAATCAATAAAAGTTCTCTATGTTTCACTTAAAAAAAAAAAAATCCTTATTTTTAATAGAGAGAAAGAAGTAGGGCCAAGCAGGGGGAAAGCAGATGGTGAGTTGATGGAGCCATTCAGTATAAAGTTTCTTGAAAATGTTGGTTTTCAAGCCATGAAAAGGGAAGTTACAAGGAATTTTAATTCCCAACCAAGAAATCTCGATGCTCCAGCATTTCCTGTACAAAGCAAACAAACAATACAAAAAAATCAAATCCAGATATGTAATAAGCTATCTTCTTCTGCCATCTTTCCTTACTTTCCTTACTGGTCTTTAAGACAGTAGTTATTGCTTCTGAAGCAGCAATAATAGTACATAGTATTCTTCTTAATATGAAGAAGTTATAAATTGTTAATTTTAGATAAATTTTATGTATGTCTGCATATATATAGAAATGTTTATGGGAAGATTTACAAGCAATCTCTTCACTTTTCATACAGTTTTCCAGTAACCCTGAAGTCACATAACACCATTTTCTTCTTTTTTTCTGTGCATTTTATTTAAAAGGCACTGAAGTACTTGAAAACAACCTGTGCTGAAATTGCAGGGAGAGATAGAAAGACAGGCTCTCTTCCCTCCTTAAGCATTTTTAGATAGGAAATTCTTACAGGCAAAGCAGAATAATACAAGAACTATATTAGGTGTAACAGGAGATTGAAAGTGAGGAAATGTAAATCTGACATCAGCACTGTGTTGGGAGGAAAAATCAATTAACTTGTATGAGTTAGGGAGAGGTGAAAGGATTGAAGAGGCTTTAGATTCAAAGCTGCTTGTCTTATTCTTACTATTGAGTACATCTAGTGGGTGTTGGAGGCAAAAAAAATGAATCTGAAGAGGAAATAAAGGAAATTAAAAAGGAGATACACATCTAATAGAATGTGCATTGTTATCTGGTGAAATAAACATAACAGAATA
This sequence comes from Oxyruncus cristatus, assembly GCA_013399855.1. Taxonomy (NCBI): domain Eukaryota; kingdom Metazoa; phylum Chordata; class Aves; order Passeriformes; family Cotingidae; genus Oxyruncus; species Oxyruncus cristatus. The sequence continues at coordinate 689,073 of VXAY01003150.1, read as the reverse complement.
AACTACATTGATAGTTATTTCATCAGAGTCTATTTCCATCCAGGACTATTCTGAAGTGATCTCCTTCTAAACTCTTTGCTGAGCTTTTCTTTAGAAACTCTTTCAACATTTAACAAATTAGGAGATATTTTTATACATGTTTGGTCAATTTGAATAGGGTTCTTTATAGTTGGAATCAATAGACTGCTTACAACATAGCACTATCTAATATATTCTAGCTGTGTGTTTGCACCCATAATTCTCAGTATTTACTTTTCTCCTGTGCTTCTGTGAATTCTTAAACCATCTTTTAAAGCAGAATCCTAGTAGAAAGTGGAACTGGCTGAGGAAAACAGATCTGGTCAGTACTTCTCCAGTGCAGAGCATAGTCTTTTAATATCTTAAAAATAAGTAGGAATCAGATAGCAACACTAGTCCCTTATACCATGCTATTGGCATGCAAAGAAACTTTAGACAGACTTGGTTTTAGTACAGAACCTTTACCATTTGCATAAACTCAGTGCAGCTACACTTGTGCAAGAGACTGAAAGACAGAGCAGAGTCATTAGTGTAAAATTCACCAATTGTCACTGTTAATTACGTTTGTATACATAATTCATAAATATACTTCACAGGCAAGAGAGGAAAAAAGAGTGAACAAAGGAACAGAATTCTTCACAAAACAACTACAATATAATTAGGCAATATATTTAACATGCTTATTACCAATGTGATTTTTAGTTACAGAGCTAAATAATGTCTCCCTTTGTAGAAGAAAAGAGGAGGGGTGGGAGTGATGAAAAAGAAAGCCCTCACTTTATGTCGTCCCATGTGGTGAATGATTCTGTTCTAACAAGCTTCTCCCGCAAAGGATGTAAGAACATAAATGAGGAAGGTCGGACAAGAGGGTCAGAGCTGCTCACGTTGTGTTCACAGGGGCTGCTGATCTCCCAGTTTAAAAAGGCTTGTGGCTGCACTTCGTCTCCCACACTAGGCTTTGTGGAATGGTGACTCTGCAGCACAAGGGAAGAGTCTCTTGCAACTCCTCAGAAGACACCTGCACTTTCTGAAGGCAGCAAGCTGTATACTGTATAAGCTTGACAGGTTTGTTCAAACTGGGTTCAGATGCCTCTTGATACAGGACTGAACCAACTCCTGACCTCACAGGCACTCTGATGGTTCCTCTATTTTTCTCTGTGATACCCCTAAAGAAGTAAGTCCACAAGTACTGATCAGTGCTTTTACCTTACTACATGGCAGCTGTGGGAGGACATAAGATTTTCATCCCAATTGTAGTACTAATAATTTTTAATTTTTTTTATTCTAAAAGTCAAGTTGACACACAAACATGAAATGAACCTTCTGAGAAGGCACCAAAGGGCTACAAAATGAAATATTTACCGTATTATAAAATCTCTGATTTCTAAGTCTACAGGTCTGTTGCCTGTACTGGAAAAAATAGCCTATGCTAATATACATTCATGATCTATCTGTTTAAAAGAAATCTTGCCTTGCACTTCAGTCACTACAGAGTTATCATCTGATAGTGTGTATGTACCTTCAACAACCATTAATTATAACCTGTCAGGGTTATTTACCTGTAAAATCTTGAGCAAATGGAAAGTGTGCCTGATTTTTCTGGATTTGAAAATAGGATAAAATCCTCTACCTCAGCTAGAAGTAGATCAAAGCTTCGGGAAAACCCTGCAGGTGTTTCTAAGTTAGCACAGTACTGAATTTACTTAATGTATCAATGTATGATTTAATTGAAAGCCAGCTCAAACCATATTCTTCTCCTTCTCCTTGGTCTCAGATTATAAAATTTCTCAGTCTGTGATAACCCCACAATTAATTTTCAACAGCAAGAAAACAATTTATTCTATCAAGATGATACACTTCCTTAGTCACAAGCTGCTTATGACTTCAGACTTCACATCATTTTAAAACCAAAGCATCAGATAAAATTTTACTTTGTAAAGCAGAAAAAAACTCCGCACTCAAACATATCACACTAATTCAGAAATTGATCTCTCCCTGCTGTTCTTCCTTAGCACTTGTTTTAGGCACAGAGGTAACTTTCCAGGGTGGTGCACATTCCCCTAGAACACAGTTGTTCAGGTATGTGTCAAAGGGGTCCTCCAATAAGTGCATATTCTTTATTCAGATGAGTGTTCAAAACAAAGAAATTCCTTAGTATCAGCAGATGCTTCCAAAGGTTGTGTTTCAAACAGTACGTGGTCATTTGCAGATCCCTTTGCTGGACTTTGTTCAGAATTCAAATGTTCGACTTTTGGCCATTCAGTGTTGAATACTTTCCATTCAATGTTTCCTGCAGTCTGTGCCTGTCAGGTGTCCATCTTTCTGGAGAACTGTACCTAGTTCATTGTTTCATTAACAGGCTCCCTGGGATGGCCCCTACTCAGCGCTGCCCTCCCGGAGGTAACACAATGAATAAAAGCCAATGCTCCTTTTAAGCATTGCTAGGTCCCATTTGAAGTCAGTACTCTTCCTGCAGATTTTGGATTATCTAGGGAATGATTATGAATATGATACTGCCAAGTCTAATCTGAAGTGAGGCAGTAAAGCACTTGGACAATGCCATAGGTCCAGAGCACATGAGGTAGTCAATGCACTTGCTTACTCAGGAATACTATTTCATGGCCAAACTAGTTTTGCCTGCCTCAGAAACAGAGCTCTAAGCAGTGCTTTAGTTATACAGATACATTACCACTTGGACAGATCTTCAGGTGACAGGGCTAACTCTTAAATGATAACCCTTAAAGGTAGCGCAGTAATGAAAATAGCCTACCTACTTGTGAAAGCCTTGTAGGCATCTCCAGAAACCAGTAGAGTTGAAAATAGTGGTGAAAGGAAATGTCAGTTGAAAGTCTTGTAAAGAATGTGCCAGACTGTAATTTTGTTGAAACTAGCTCATATTAACTATCAGCTTTTAAAACAATTAAAAAAACCCCAACCTACCAAGAACGTCTGCTGCATCCTGCCTTAAATGTATGGTAATGCAGCACAACATTGGTATTAGAGACATTTATAATCTGCCATAAAACAGCTAATAGGGATAAACATTGTCCTGCTTCCTTCAGGGATAGACAACCAAGAAATTTCTGGAAGGATATTGTCATACTGATCTCATATACACCATGCTGTTAAGTACAGTAAAACCAAACTATGATAGAAACTCTACTCCTGATTTGTTTATTGCAGTACCTCTGACTTTTTACCTGTAAAGCCACTTCTAGACCAACAACAAGCTGAAGCAAAATTAGTTTAAGAGATCATAACCTACTGCTATGAGCAGATTGAAGAGAACAAACTAATGCTGTAAAGAATTAATAAAATATGTCCACAGACTATTCTTTTTATTTGATTTTGTTTGGGTTTTTTCTGTTTGCTTGTTTGGTGTATTTTTTAATCTGTTGGACCAATTAAACTGTAGAGATGAATGAACACCTAATTTTTGAGAATGTATAGAGCATAGGTTATACATGGAACATGAAGGAAAGATTTGTAAGTTAAAAGTGGAGAGGAAAGTTATAGATGAGTTGACTTAACTTCAATATCTATAAAAGTATTGAAAGTATCAGTCTATTTTTAAGCTCTTTAGAAAACAACAGAGATGACTAAGAACCAGCAGAGATCTGTAAAGAGCAAATCATGTACAACTAATCTAATTTTGTCTGATGGTGTAGCAGGCTCTTTGGATAAAGTAGCAACAGAAGGATTGCAGCTTGACTTTCATCCTGGCACTCTTGCAAGATCCTCATAACTTTGGGGTACAGGGTATGTCTAGCTCTCAAATGGGTGAGGCAATGTTTTAAAATTGTTCAGTTATTCATTGCTTAGTTCATCCTTCTGCTTTAACAGGGCTCTAAAATGTTCTATCAAGAATTTTGGTGATGTTCAATATTTTTATTAATGGTTATTCGAAGTTGCAGATGACAGTAATGAGGAAGAAGGTGAGAATATGGAAAAAACCCAGTGGAAGATTCAAAATGACAAATTCAAAATCTTGATTAAAAATATATTGTACTTGTCCTCATTGAAAACCAGTGCATTATACTTTGATAAGAATAAGCTACTCATTCAGCAAATGAGGTAAAATTGGAAATCTTTCAGAAAAGGACCCGGCAGTTATAAGAAATCACACATAAATCCCAGGTGACAAATATCACCCACACAATATGTGGCAATAATGTCATGTATGCAGTGCCCAGCCCCACGATATATTTTGCAGCTTGGAAATTAATGGAATTGTTCTCCATTTCTACTCAGCATTAGAAAGACTGTCTGTTGTGTCCCAGTCTGGACACTCCGCTGTAGAGAAATAGAAATTGGACAAAAAAACTGCAAAGGAAATCCTCATAACTTTCAGGAAAAGAAGGAAGAAAGAAAAAGGAATGTTTAGCATCAAGAGGGTGATGTGAAAATATTTTCCAGTATAGTATGCAAGGAGGTAGGGAACTTATTCTCTCTCTCTAGGATGGGTAAAATAAGCAAACATGATTTTAAAATATAGTAAGGAACATTTAAGTTTGACAAAGAAAACCTCCCTAGTGAAAAATGTCACGAAGCATTTGACTAGTTTTACCTCTCAAAGCATGGCTTGCACCAATGGTCTGTATTTCTGTTATATGGATGAAGTAGTTCTACGCTGATATATTCATAGATTTGTGGGTCTTTCAAATCCAAACTAAACCTCTTGGTCTTTTACTCACACTGTCATTTCAAATTCCCTAAAGGGCTCAAAACATATGTATAGCATGTATGGTCATCTTGTTTTACATCTTTTAAAATGTCTGAACAGAAACTGTTCCCTGCCCAAAATCTGGATGCAAATACCCTGGAAATTTCTGGAGACGATTTCAAGCCTGTCTTCAAGCTTGAATTATGCATCCTAAATCCCTATCTGATTTGGAGCTATTTTGTGCAAGAAAGCATTTGGAATTAATTATTTTTTTGCAGTTTTTAATTAGAAAAGGAATCTGACTGATTACATTCTCCCCTTCAATTAACTAAAATAATTTCACTTCTGGGCTTATACCTTGCATGCCAAATTGCAACTAAATGTGCATAGTACAGCCTGATGGTAGTACCCCTAAAAATAGAGGTTCAAAACAGGAATACTCCAAGAATTTAAATTACATGAGAATGAACAATAATGCTCTACTGCTTCAGGACAATCTATGATTCTTTTTTCCCCTCTATTTGTTCCCAGAAGAACACTTAGTTTTATGTAATGCATGAATACCAAGATTTGTGGTGGGAATACTTCACATCTACAAATGGCTGTCCCACTGGGATTTGTAGCACTGTTTTGGATTTCTGTTTCCTGCTTCAGATTTCTGATTCAGTTTCCTGAAGTTTCACCATCACACCAAATGCCTTTTCAGAAGGGTTCTGTTTTAGTACTTTTCTGTATTATACACAGTTTTCTTTATATACCTGGATTGTATTACATGGAATCACACTGTCAAATTGATTGAAAAACATGGTCTTGTCACAGCAAAAACATATGTAGAAAACAGGCAGCAAGTCATCAGCATACAATAAATATGATTTGTTGTTTTAAAACATAATTTATGTTTATTTTAAATCTTCTTGGATCTTTTTTGACGAGGAAGACAGATGTTACAATTTGTACTCACAAAATACTTCAAATACTGAGAAATGAGTATATGATTGAAAATCAAGTCAGTATTGTTTATGGCAACAGAGAACCACACAATCCCATTTGTTGTCTAATATATTTTATGATCTAGTATCCTGCTTCAGTTTTCTCCTTAATATGTTTTGTTCTATATGAGACTCATTCAGTTTAAAGCAGGATTCTCAGTTTTTGTAGTTCAGAAAAAAAACCCAGTCATCATCTTTAGGTATTTCTGCAGATCCGCACATCCTCCCTATGTCTTGACCCTGCAGTATCGTTCTGCCCTGAAGCTCTAAGTCAGTACCTTTTCAGTCAGTTCACACAGCTAAAATTGCTGTCTAGATTCATCAGGTCATATCTTGGTTACTGTATATTCCTTTTCTCTCGCCTGTAGAAATGGAATCTTGCTCTCTGCGTATCTACACAGGTTCATATTTCTAGCTCATCACTCAGGTTTTGCATCTCTCCACCAATTTTTCCATTGCATCAAAGAGAAAACACTTGTCCTTACTTTCAGAAGTGTGACTCCCCCCCAACTTATCCTCATTTGTTCACACCAGGGAATTTTATTGTTGAGTCTGATCATCCCTTCTTTGTCAATATGACACTCAGTCACTCCAGTTTGCAGGTTTAAAGAAGTTCTCCTTCTAAAACCCAGTCTCTTTGTCTTTAGAGATAAGGGATTGGCTGATCTAACTGGCTGACTTAGTTATTCTGGGGTTTAGACTGCATAGGCTGAACCAAAATGAGTAACTAGATATGGCTGAGACAATACATGTTCAGTACAGGGAACATTCTCCAACGTGGTGACAACATTTTCTACAGAGATGTCATAGCCTCACTCATTCCAGTATTTTTGAGGGGTTTTTTAATCTTTTGTTTCTGAAAATTTAGATATTAAATAGAGAAACTGTACAATATAAGGAAAGCATAGCCATTTTTTTAATTGCATTAATGACCATCAGAAACTCCTTAAGAGTTGCAGGTTAAAATACTGCTTGAAGCACTTCTGTAGTTGAAACCCATTGAATTCAATGAATAAAATAAGAAATACTTATCATGAATTACAGTTAGCTGAGTTTATAAGTGGCTTCCTGGTAAAAAAAAAAAAAAAAAGCATGTAACAACTGTTTAAGTAGTATTTAAACATTAACATAAAGAGGGTGAAATAAGTTCAGAAATATTTGTCCTCAGCCAAAGTTGGAAACATGCTATGGTTTAATTAAGAAATTCATAAGGACACAGACATTTCATCCTGGATAAAATCAGGCAATCCAGTATCCTATGTCTAGAAGTGACCCAACCCAGATTCCTTAGAAGGGCCTATAGGAGGCAGACCTTCTGTAGTGCATCTTCATACACGTCTAAATTCCGATCTCACTAGAGATTGTGCTTCAGGGCTTAATCAAGTTTCAGTCTTCCTTCCAAAATATATAGATTGCGCCTAATTTTAGCAACTGTAGATAAGTCTGCTATCCACATACATGTTTGTAACAGTTTGGAATCTCAAGTTTGGCTGCAGTAGCTTTCTGTAGTAGACTTTGCTGTCAGTTTTGCTTTCAGCATCCTGTTTTGTCAGTTCTTTCAGGTGTCCTTTTGTTGTTATACACACAGAAAACACTGATTTGCTTTACTCAAACATTTTGGATTAGTTGTTCTTTTTCTGTATCATGTAGACTCTCTGTGTCTTCACTGCTAAAGAGACTAATCCAGAATATATCTAATGTAAACGAACCAAATACAACCTAAAAAAGATAAATTAAACTTGGTAATGGTTTTATTAAGAGCTGCTAGGATTGCATAAGGCACATAATCTGTTCTAATAGGTCACATAATTATTTAAGGCTCCCTAACTCTAAAGTATTAACCTGTAGAAAAACCTTTGTTCATCTAGAAGAACTGTGGAAAATTCCTTTGGCATTTTCTGTAGGAAGTAGCATAAATGTGCACACTTAGACCTCTGCAAATTATATATTTTCTTTTGCGCTTATTTCTTCCTGAAAAGTTCTCCTCTTTTTGTTTTACTCTCCAGTCTCCAAGTGATTTGATATTCCTCAGATTGTTATTCTACTTAAAATGTACTTATTTATCACAGAACATTGGGAGGGACCCACAAGGATCATTGGCTCCAGTTCTTAAGGGATGGCATGTACAGGGATTGAACCCACAAGTGTGGAATTCTTAGCACCATGCTCTAACCAACTGAGCTAATCTTAATGTCTTTATACATCAGCTGGCTTTCTAAACACCTCTCTAGATTTGTTGTATGAAGCATTGCAAGGAAAATATGAGAGGAAGCAAAAAACTATCAGTTTTTGCCACGTGCTGATATACAACAAAGCATGAAAATAATTATCATCCATAAATCTGGAAAACTAAAATGTAGACTCAGATAACCTGGGGTCATTCAGAATGTGTTTTTCAAAACCAGCTGAATCAATGCCTGTTCTCACAAGATGCACTGAGCTCTGTGCTGGGTTGGCACGATTCTAACAGCATGACAGTCGTTTTTCTAGGCAGAAACTAATTAACTCCTCACTGAGACTTAGGGGAACTTTTAGTTAATAATCACTGGGACAATTGGTCCTAATTCAAGGCGCTGAATCATTGAATCAGAAAGCCAAAAGAGGCCTTATTTTCAGCACAGGCAGCTCTCACCTAAGAGCCTGCCATGATCAGATCTGCATTTTTACCAGTTTTGGAAAGGAGCAGTATGCAATGATAGGGAAATTTAAGGTACAGCTAGACAGCATTTGATCCAATATGAGCTCATCCAACAGCTCACTGCTGCTGAGAGGATACTTAGGCTCGTCCCTGATTTTAATATGGTTCCATGCACAATTCCAGCTCTTGCACTTGTGGCCTCACAGTGAGTTGCTTCAATCCACTACACCAGCAGTGAAAAAAATGATTAACTGTGCTATGAGGGTCATGTTCTTCCAGCAGTAACAGTCTGTTTCAGCTTCCTTTGAAGGAAGAATAGAAGGCCCTTCCCTGAGACCTTGTTCAGCTGCTAATTCCTGCCTCCAGTTTTGGTGTATCACCCTTTTGCATGTTAAGGTAGGGACTGGCTGCCCACTTGGTGCCTTTTTCCACGATAGGGTAAAGCTGAGTAGAGAAGGCTGAAGGAGAGAAGTAAAGTAGGAAGTAGAAGTAAAGAAGTAAAGCAGGAGCCCTGATTCAGCACTTTTGAAATGCAGGTTTGTACCCTACATAGCCAAGCCATCCAATAACAGGAGACAAGCTGAGATAGGCAGGGAAGGAGAGAGAGGGAGACCAATATTCATCCTTCTCAAAACTCATCACCCTTCACTTTCTGTAAGTTTGTCTCACTCCTCCCATGAGAAACCAGGTAATCCCTTTTGACCCTTTTATTCTTCTTGTCCACCTTCCCATTGCCCCTTTCTTTGTACTTACTCTCTGCCACAGTAACAACCTTGATTCTTTTTTTCCTTTGCAACTGAGGAGCCCTCTGCCAGCTCATGTATATATTGTTTGGTGAGAGAAGCATCCTAAAACTCTACTAGCAACTGTAAATCTGCCCTGATTCAGAGCCAGCCTTCACTGAACAAGTGCTTTGAGCAACATTAAGAAAATATGGTTTAATTTTTTTTTTCCCCTAATACTAAAATCCTAATTATGGTTCAATGTGACCTGCTATTTCCCAGTTTCTTCTTGATAATGCAAAATATCCACGATAAGAGAAAGACAATTATTTTCTGTGTAGGCTGTGGTTCTGCTTAAACCTTCAGCAAACTGCAGGAGGAATGATTCAACTGATATCAGGCACTATTTTAAGACAGTCTCTTTTATATAGGTTATTTTATTAACAGCACCAGTGGATATGTATGTGTAACATACCCCTGCAGTGTTTGCCATCAGTCCACATTCATCTCTTAATTTCTTGTTATTTTTCTATCTTTATATCCCATTATTGCTGATTGTGTTCTATGAGGTACTGCTTAGCCACTCTGCATTATATATATTTTTCTCAGTTAGATATATCTTTTTACCCTGAAGATGGTTCAAGTGCTTCTGAAAGAACAAAAACAGGCATTGGTCCAAACTTCAACTAGTCTATAAACTAATCATAACTGTAAATATCACACATTTGGTGCAGAGAAGTACATATGACTAATGAGGTTTCAGCCTCTGCTGCAGGCGGTCTTGTAATGAATGTCTTATAATGTACTGAAGAACGTTGCTACTTCCATCTGCTTTTTGTACATTATTTTATTTACTGCTATCAGTTAATCTTACAATCCAGTCACAATTCCTTCCTTTCATTCTAAAATGGCGAAATCTAAATGATCTTGTACCTTGCTGCTCTCACTTGGTTTCATTGCCAGCTCCATCAGTTTCTGTTTTTTGCCTCTCTGTGCTGCTCCCTTTCCACCTGCACTGTTGGTACCTTGGCATGGGTAAGTGTAGCAGTCTTTCAGAGCTGCAGACTGTTCCTCTGCTCCAGATTTTGAGGCACCCCCTTCATCAAAGTGCAGACGTGGTGGCAAACGTGGAAACACTGGAAACCAGAGCTCCCCGGGGACAAAGCTCTTTGGACTCAGGGCTGTTAGAAACCTGATGGGACTCAGTTAGAAGAAGCTGTTAGGAATGATAAGCAAGGAGTACCTTGAGCAGAAGACAATTTATCTCCTTTGTGTTTGGAGAGAAGACAAAGAGGATATAGCCATGTCTCAACAGGAGACGTATACTCAATAGGAGATGTTGATACTCTTGCTCACCTCAGCTGAAATAAATTGCAGTTAAGCTTGTCTAGACTGAGTAATTAAAAACATAGTGAGACAAATTATTTATCCCTTAAGTTGTCATCAAATCAGGAAATGTTTACACATAAAAGACCCCTTGATGGGCTCTTCTGCATAGATTTGTACGTTTTTTCATCTCTCTCCTTCAGCAACTGCTGAAGTACATCAATCATTTTGGAGTGGAAACAGGAGATGGCTAGACCATATTTCCCTTAGGATCAAAGCCAGACTGTTGAATTTAGAGCAGCCAGGTTGCTCTTACCTGGCTGAGAGCTGGAGCTGTAACTATCGACTGACCTTTGCAGTGTATCTGAGCATGTATCTCTAAGCATGGTATAAGTAGCTATGAAATAATTCCTCATATTTTTACAACTGTAGTGAAGAAAGTCAGAGCTGCTGTGGTTAGCTGTTATGCTTCTGCTAGATTCCTAGTCTTTCACCTGCCTGTATTACGTGCCTATGCTGTGTTGGCTGCATAATCGTGGCAGTTTTAGAAAGTCCATATTTTTAAACATTTAAAGTGTGTAGTAAAGACTATTCAGGAGTCCTCAAAGGAGAGTTTAAGACTGTGCAGATGGGTACCTGTCAGTAAAAAAAAGTGAAGGTGTCTTTTTAGCTAGGTAAAATCATATTGTGTAATTGCAGAAACAGACTATAAAACAGTATCAGAGTATTTATCCCCAGTCTTTCACTTCTTATTCTGTTGGCAAACCCTTTGGTTTGCCTCCTGTCAATGAGACTTCTGTTCTGTGTGTCCATTGAATACAGTGGCTACTCTGAAAGACATGTGTAAAAGAAGTTTATTTATGTAGCTTGAAAAGTCCTTTTTTATTATGAAAAATAAAATTCCCAAATTTTTTTAGGGCTGCATCTTGTTTTCATTTTTCTTCTGAGTTCTGGGCCATTGGATGTACTCTACTTGTGCTCTGTAAAGGACTATACTTTTTTTTACTTAACAAAATGGCAACAAAATGGCAACAAAAGGAATGAGCACAGTAGTTATACCAAGGTAGTGTTTAATGCCAAAGAGGTACAGTTTGGATCTCAATGCAGTTTCAGTCTAGCCCTCTAGGGGAACCTAGTGGATGTCTCTGCAAAGTGCTTCCCTGCACACTGTAGGTGCAGTCTGTGTTGTATCTGGAATTTATACAGTTCAGTGAAAGGGAAGAGCAAAAAGTTGATCACCTGCGTTGGTAGACTAGCTTGAGCTAATATTTGTCAGCGAGTTGCAAGGCAACTGCAGGACACAGAGGGAACATTTCATTGATTTGGAAATAGATTAGATTTAACAGAATGAGAACATTGTACTCCATCCTCTAGTGATTGATTACTCCTAGGAAAATTGAGGCTTCCAGATAGAGATCCTGTATCTTTGGGGAGAGCCAAAGGGATGTGCTGAGAAACCAACTCTGAGAGGAAAGGGATTCCTTTCTTATCACAGGAACTGTTGCTTTTTGATATCTGTTGTTTGCTGATGGTTGTCTTTGTCTTTTGCGTGTTTTTAAAGTTTTTGCTCATAATCTGGATGAACTGGAAGTCTTGATGCTTTGCGTGGGTCTTGGTGACTTCCACTGAGCTTCAGATATTGTTTGACATGCTTAACTGAACTCTACGTCCAGCCTGCACCTGAACTGGATATGGGAATCCAGGTTCTTCTGAAAAATCAAGCAAACTCTTGAGTAGTATTTAAAATTCTCCTTAGAAACTTTCCTTTGCCTGAATTTCCAAATGTGTGTATGTGCTTACCTCTAGTATATTTTCCATGATAGCAGAAAAATGTGTGAGAGCAGATCAGTAGGATGACTGCTACAGTGGGGAGTAATTCCAGTGGGGAAAATGCAGTTCGTCAGATAGACTCTCCAGACCCAGGCATAGTGGTGTTCTCAGGTGGAGTTAAAAAAGTAGTTCCATCTCCTCATTGAGCAACCTGTGAAAGGGGAAGAGTCCATCACTGCCCGAGGAATCAGGAGTTGCTTGAGCAAATCCTCAAGGCTGTTGGTGACAGACATCATTCAGGACTCCAGTGGCTGCAGAAGGAATTGGGACTCTGAAGGAATCTGAGGCATTTCAAAACTCCAAACTATACCAAGACTGCTGGCCTGCAGAGCAGGAACTCCTTTAATGAACAGGGAAATAAGGTCTTCTCAACAAACAGGTTATCAGTTTTATACACATCTCAGTCTGATCTCAGCAAATCTTGCATTTCCTGATAGTCTCTGGGTGAATGGCTAGAAACTGAGTGCTCTTATACACCATGTTTGCTGAGATAGCTTTAATCAACAATCCAGCTGGAGAAAACAGCTCTTCTGGGCCTTTTAAAGCTGGTCAGTAATCAGCTGTAGCGAGCTTGATTACATCCATGGAGCTCACCAGTGAATACTGATTGTGAGAGAGACATAAAACTGGGATTTAAAGGCCAGCAGAAATCTGGAATCTTGCACATGGTAGATTGAACAGTACTTATGAAAAATATCATGTTCAGTACATGATCACTGAACCATGATCTCAGTATGAAGGCTGAGAACCCAACAATATGTGGTTCTGGTTTATTTTCTCTCTCCTGCATCTCAATGAAGAATAAAATTTCCCCAGATACCTCCTACACACTGAGAAAAAGTAAAAAATTATGATCAGTTTTTGCCCTGTTCAGCTGGAACTTTACTGCTGTGCTGGTTTAACAGAAGTCATTGAATGAAGCTCATCTCCCTCTTCCATGTCAGTGGTGACTTCAGCAGCAGGATTCTATACGGGACCAGAATATTCTCTGCTGAATGTCAGGAGCAGTTACTATTTGTTGGATGTGAACTTAATGGATGAGCAGCACTGAGTTTATTTGCCAGAAATATCAAATGCTAATGAACAGCTTGCTGTAGTCCTGGCCTTGGCTTCCATCATTAACCTGATTAGACAGAAATATCTACAATGTTCTTGGGTGTTCTTTCACTAGTATTAGAAGGTCATTAAACAATAGGCATATATTTTGCAAGCTCCACGGGGATTTCTTTTCATTTCAAACAGGTAAAGAAGGATTTCATGTTTCATTTTGAAATGCAAATTTTTTATATGAGTTGGCAGATTCTCAACTCCAAGCAGGCAGAGCCTGAATTGATTGGGTTGTATTTCTAACTTCTTTGTTGCTTTCAGTTTAATTGTAAAATTTGTAGGGTTGGTCGGATTGATGTTTTTTAACTTCAAGTATGACCTTCACCCTTTAAAGATCACTTGAACATAATTTGTTTGGGTTTTTTTCCAGATATTTGTTTCAAAATTATTTTGATCATAAGGGAAAATAATATGGATTCCATCAAATACATGCCTTTCTGCTGTTTGTTATTTACATAAACAACTGTATTATAATAGTAGTTTAATTGACCATCATGGCAAGAAGCTCAAAACTCGCAATGGAAGTATGAGTAGCTGAATTGGGAGAAAATAGAAAGTGCTTGGAGACAGTTTATAGCAGGAATTGGTAGAGCTCTATGGTATGTGATGTTATGTTATAGATTTTAACAGTGAGTAAAATCTTTGTTTATTCCTTTAAACACAGTTATCTGAGTCTGGTTTATTTGGCTCTGATACATCCAGGAGTAGACCCATCAAGTTCAGGAAGAAGTGTTACAAATTTATGATTTTGAGTTACAGTGTTCAACTTTTCATAAAGAGAGGAGGTTTTAAGTTCTGTGCAGGCATTTCTCACCTCCTGCCCGTAACATGTTTTATCTGGATATTTTATGTCTGTCTTTGCCCCAATGCCAGTGTTACCCGAGTGTTTCTCACAAACCAAAACATGCCATTGTACAAATCTTAAATTTGGCATTTGCATTGCTGTAACTGTTCATGTCCTATTATCAAATCTCATCATTTTTGACATGTTTTGGCCTTAGTCTCCTTAACATTTCCAGGGATGAGAGATGACTTTTTGTCTCATCTTGGATTTTCTGACAAAGAGTTCTGTTAACTGAAGCTTTTCCAGCAGACTCCCCTGTGGTCCTGGATGGGTGCAGCTGTGGGGTGAGGGGCTGAATTTATCCTGTAAAAATTGAAATATTAGCAAAAGGTGTAAACTTGGGAGTGGGGAAGGTACAGGTCCAGATTGTGAGTGACCCTTGTAGCAAATCCCTTTGTGTGTGTCCTGGTAGTTCTGTTCAGATTATGTTTTGCTTACAGAAACAGGGCTTCCCACCACTGGGAGAGCTGCCACATACATGGATGGAGAAGCTCCTCCCATAGCAAAGCTTAGGGAGAAGGGGCAGATAGAGTTCACCGTTTTGGGAAAGTGACTTTTGTGGTGTGTGACTAATAAGGATGTGCATAGGAGCCTCAGACTTAAATAAGCTTATTTTTTACGCTTTAAAAAAAAATAAAATCTAAGTTTGTCTAGTTCTGGTTGTTATGAGGCTTGTTGTGATGTTATTTCCTCTTCCTCGGTATACAGGCAGCAGGAGGCTACTGATAGTGCTGAGAAGTAAGGACAGATGCACATGCTTAAACAAACTTTTCCCAGGAAACCCACTTTTGCTACATAAATATTAACTATTTTGCTACCTTCATTTTTGGAAATTGAACTATGAAGCCTAAACCACAATCCCAAGCTGCCTACAAGCTGACAACAGCCTAGTAGTGTCAAAACCTTCACTTTCCACTTGACAGTATCTGAAGTTTTTATGTGGCTGTTAGTACAAAATACTGTGGTGTGCTGCATATTAAAAGTGGAGAGTAAATAAAATAGATGTTGATATGGAGTTGAGTAATGTGATAGGTTTTGAAGAGACTATTATTAAATGGCGTAAGAAATTCAAAATGACCTCTACTATTTTCATATTTAATTCAGTAAAAGAATTAATTATTCAGCAGTTGAGGATGCTGTATATTTTCCACTCTAGTGCACTGGCAACAGAACCCAGTGCTCTATTCCAAATGAACAGGGCCACTTAGTCATCTAAATACATATGTAATGCAGTCAGCTTACTGAGTTAGATCTGGGCAATTAATGAATCAAACGTGTTTTGAGACAGATTTGATGACCTCGTTCCCACAGGATATTTGCACCAGCATTTATCCTGAATCCATTGAGGCTGTAAATGGACAGAGAATTTCTCAGACTGTCACTGGCCCATGATTGTGACTCATGTTAAGTGAAGCTGAGAGCGTGGCTGCCTGCTCCAGCCCAGGGCTCCCTCTTGCCTGGCTGCTCCTCCATGGAGCTCAGCCTGGGGACCTGGAGCCTCTATCCAGGCTAAGGGACACAGCTGCCACTTTCCTGTGCGCCAGTTCAGCCTGCAGCGAAGCTGAGCGTGGATCCCAGAGGATGCTGAGAGGGCCAGGCACACAGTGTGACATGGACAAGGTGGGACATTCTACATCACCTGTATGTAGGACTCACACAAAACATAGACACACACAGTCAAGTCTCCTTCCCCCTTTTCAACTGGCCAAGACAGAAGATGACTACAGAAAGCATAAACACACGCACACACGACACTCTCTGGGTTCGCAAGAACGGGAACATTCATAGATCTCTTGGGTATGGACACTTCCTACCTTTTTTGTTGCATTTTAGGATACACAGTAACACTGAGTTTGTGCATCAAGGCGCAGAATCATCACAACAAATCGCAGTATCTTAAGATTGCAGAAAGGAAATTTATCCTGGGGATTGTTTGAATGCAAGGCTCAGACAGGGCAGCTACAGAGGCACTTCCTCTCAGGGACTTGGTGCCAGATGTTGGTCCCCTCTCCAGGTCTTGGACAGGGAGAGGTACTGCAGCATTTCACAGGTAATGAAAAACCAACATATGAAACTAAACCAAAACGTGAAGTGGGGGCCAAAAAGCATAACCTGAATAATTCCTGGGACTTGACATACTTGTGAAAAAATAAAAATATTGCCAATTTGGATTTTAATTTTTGGAAATTTTTTGTATTCCCCACTACTCCACACCCACCCCCCCACACACAGCTAGAGCTTTGGAGTTTAAAGATAAATAGTTTCAATGAATATTTAAATAAATACCTCTGAATAAATCAACCCTCCCATATCCTCTTTAGGTTCTTGAGTGTAGTACTCAACCTGAATGTCAGACTTTGAATTTCTATTAAGATGCCTGAAAATAAATGTATGGTTGGCTATGAATAAAATAAAATACATCCATCAATTTGTAAAAAATATAATCCAGTGCAGAATGGCATTGAGTAAACAAAACGAAATATTCCAAGCTTATTATGTTATGAATGACAAAAGGGACTCTGAGAACTCTGTCTTCTGCTCCTTGCACATGTCTGTGGTACAGATCCTGCATGTCTCTGCTGACAGCACAGCTCAAAATTCTTCAGTACGGGGAAGAATACTTGTAAGACTGCAAAGCTCAGATTTCAAATTTACTGAAATTTGCGGCTGTAAAAGTTGCTTCTCTAGAGTGAGGAGCCCAGGACTTTGTGTGCTCTGCCAGCATTGCTGACATGCTCTCCATCTGCTCTGTTCCTTCATTTCTGTATCTGTAAAATGCAGTAATATTGTTTGGGAGGAGTAGGAAGCACAACACTCTCACATTTTTGATTTTTTTTTTTTAGAGTTTTTACATCTTTGGATTAAATTTGACTAGAAAGCTGAACTGTTTATTGACTTCTTAGGTGGAAGGGTCCCTGTGTTCTTGTAGGGTCTGAACCGACACCTACCATTAAGAGTTTTATTAACTTGCTCAGGTGGGGTTATGGTCCCTCCTATGGGTAAGATATGGATGCTACCTGGACAAATAAAAATCTGTACTCTGCCATCAAATTCACATATTTAAAAAAAAAAAAAAATATGTAAGGAGACACAGCAGAGGGATTTGCCACTGACTGGGCATCCTAGGGACCGGACCAGAAAGAAACAACTTATTAGTCTTGAATATTTACCCATGGGAACCTCAAACTTCCTAAAAACAATGCAACAAATTTAACAATTCCTGATACCCAGCCCTAAAACTTCAGTTTCTTATATACTGATAATTATTATATAACTTAAAACTTAGAAATTTGCATATAGTTACTTGAAATTTTTGTGGCCTCTTAATGTGAAATTCTTTTTCATGTCGATTCATTAGTGTGGATTTGAGATGCAAGCCCCAGTGTTTATAGTTTGAAAACACTGGTCTTCAGCTATAATTTACGGGACATTTCTGTTGTGTGCTAGGAATTTTTTCTTGCCTAAGGGATGGGTTTGCTAACTTAAATGTGGTAAACACACTATCTTTGAGTACTTTGTAATTATTGATTAACTTATTTGTGCAAGTAATAGAGTGGCAATGCTGTGAAGGCATTCAGGAAAAAAAGTGGTCTTGTTCTTGAAATGTATCTTTCCCATACCACCATCTCTGTGAAGTGTCTTTCCTTACCTACATTGCACAGGTAAATGGAAACAACAGCAATGAAAGGGCCTTTGAATGCCCTTGCAGTGGTTTGTTTTGCAGCCTTTCCTCATGTAATTTGTGGATTGGGTCAGTGGACTGAGCGTCTCTGCTTCTGTGGTTAGATTAATTAATAGCAAAATACATTTGCTTTAAATCTAAACCTCTTACCTTTTGCATGAATGGGAAAAACTGAGGAAAATAGTCTCAAACTTCTGAGATTTCCTTCCTTCTTTCTTTTTTCTAACATCACCAATGTTTAATTAAGATTTTGCTGGCAGTATATGGAATTAACATCTAGTGGTAATTACTTTGTGTGATCATAATAATTTCAAGATGTATAGAAGTTTATTTCTGTGTCTGTTTAATTTGCTGCTCCGGAAATTATCTTAAAATGCATTGCTTTATAAAGGAACTTTACTGAATGAATTCCATTCTCATTTATTCTCTCTTTCTGATTACAATATACCTTCTTGCTCCATCTATGTCAGTTATATTAAAATCATATTTAAGTAACCAAGACAGTTCAACAGGGTTTTAAGTGTGAGCATAGGGATGAAACAACTCATAGAAGATGAATGTTTATTGTCAGTCTGTACAGAGAGCTACATGATGTAAAGTTTGCATTTGCTCAGATGATAATACCTGGCTACAGGTGACCTTTCAGCATCTTCCCCCTTCCTATTAAGGCTCTGATATTGCTTAAAATAAAGTGACTATTCGATAAAAACGCAGCAAAGTGCCTCAGGGCTACTCACTTCTAAAAAAACAAACTGAACCTATCAGATAAAGCTGTCAGGGCTTGGGCTTTATCTAATGCTGCACACTCTTTCATAAATTGATTCACTTTTCTGCCAGCCCGACATGTCCATGAAATAGCTTACTGCAGCTACAAGTACAATTATTATTCCGCCTGAGGTGATTTGTGTGGTCTTAGAGCCCAGCACACATCCATTTATACTCAAAGAGATGGTAGATAAGGCAGACACCAGCCTGCACTCCAGGCAGGCAGTGACTGGCAGCTTTGCCATGATGTGATGGTGGCGGACCAGCCTCACTTCCCAAAGGGAATCAGTATCAGGCTCCAGGAGCTGGTCAGGGCCACAGCCGTGGCCACAAAGCCAGGCTCAGGGAACAGTCCTACAGGACAAGTGATAGCCCTGATACCCTGCCCCATGCAAATCCTAGCCCAGAGGAGTCTGTCTGATCCCTGACTGCAGGGAAGATCACTCATGTTTGTGGATACCTGCAGGCACTTTAAAAAATAAAGGGCACATACATGTTTTCTTGTATGTATGTAGTCATCTGTATGTGTGTTAAGATGATTTTGTAATTGCATTGTTTGTAATTTTATATAAATCAAAGAAAATTATTTTGTTGCAGACTTTTTGGTTTTTTTCCTTTTCTTTTCTTTTTGTTTCCCCCCTCCAGGAGTTAATGTTTAAGCTCATTACTTTCCTGAAAGGGAAAAAACATTAAATTTCAGGTGGACACTACCTGCACATTAATAGATGTGTGTAACAGAAGTGTGTTACTTAGAGCACATAACTTCTTCCTATCTGTGCTGTGGATCTTGTATTTTTGTTTCTTCCCCATGTAGCCTCAATAGACTTGTTTACTGATGTACAGTGGAATGCAGCATATGCCTTGATCTACTTAGCTCAGCAAAATCCAGCAAAGATTAAACATAGAATAATCTTAAATTGTAATGGCTGGATATAAAAATAAATTTACTGTATAACTACAAAATCAGATATTAAATGCAGGTGTAGGTGTAGTATTTGAAACTATTTCATTTTATTTAAACAAGAAAAAAAAACCCTGCACTTAAACATGTCAGGATTTCAAATTGCTAATGTTCATTCAACCAGTGGTTTTTAAGAAAAGTGCAGATAACCAATAAAATAAGTAAATGAAATAAAATAAGAATATGCCACTTTAAATAATCATTATAGGGTCTTATTATCTCACATGTAGAATTAGATTTCCAGATGGCAATTGGAAACATGTTTTACTAAAAATCTAGTTTGAAATTTGGGTGATGTGAATAGTTGTGTAAAGTACACAATCTTTTCTTAAAGCAAAAAAAATAACCCATGTGATACTTTCATGTCATTGCAGAGCTTGCTAATAAAGCTGTTTGTGTTGCATTATGTCAGAATATTGATCTGATCAAAATTTTCCATTAAAATGACTATTTTTTCAAACAGAAAACTCAACAATAAGTCCACTGTGAGTTTAAGTATTTCGTATTTGGGTTTTTTTCAATATTTCATATGTTTTCCCCTATTTTATTTTAAATTATAATTTTAAAAAAATGTCTTTTTTCTTTTTTTCTTTCTTTAATCATAGGGAATAAACTCAGCTTCCCTACTCCCTGCCCCTGTGGCCTGGGGATAAAAAAAAACAGTAATTGCTTTTAAAAAACTTCTTATCTAACTGGAGTTTTAAGTCAAGTTTGCATGAAAGGGCAAAATAAAGAGTTCTTAGGGCTGGTAAGAAAGAAAGAAAGAAAGAATATGTCTCTGGTCTACTTGGACACACTGACACGTGTTCACTGCCAGTGGCAGGACAGCTGGATGAGTCACTCGAGTGAGACTGCACCTCTTCAAAGGAGAGCACTGAAAGTTGTTATTGTTTCATTCTGCTGCAAAAAGATCCCACAGACAGTGCTATTAGTAACATTCGTAAAATCAGGACTTAAAGGTTTAATTAATTTGATTAAAGAAAAATAAACAAATATGGAAGAGTTCAGAGACCAGCAGTCCCAGCTGATGTCATGGAAAATGTGTTGACTAAGCATTTCTTAAAAGTAAGCCACATATTGGAAAGCAGTTCATGTGATGCTGAGAGCAAAGAAAATAAATATGCAGGCATTGGAAAAATAAAGACAATTGTTTAATAGGATGTGGCAATAGGAGAAAATTTCTGTCTCCACAGCCAAACCCCTACCCGTGTTCACAGCTGTAGTTCCAACCGCCGGCATCAGTGGTCTGATGAAAAAAAAATGTTTGTATATCATTTCCATTTCTTTTTATTTGCTGTTTCTGTACTGAGCAGAAAGACATGGTTTCAATCCATGGGAAGGAACAATATTGCTGAGCTGTACTGTCTGTGAATACGTAGATGGAGACTGCTCAGACCCCTTGGAGAGGATTATTGAAGGATGTGCCCAAAGTCATAAAAAATATATCTGTAAAAAGTGCAGAGCAGTATCTACATACTTTTGTTAGGAGTGTGCTTATATACTGTGTTGAATTGTGGCCTGAGAGTTGGGTTTTATCCCATATTAACTATACTACCTTGTGACGAGTGACTGAGCTTGCAAATGAAGATGTTTCATAAGCTTTTGATCATTGCAAAAATATCTGTATTAGCTTACCATGCTGCAGACCTCTGGGAAAGGATATGACTAAATCATAGGTAGTTCAAATGCTTGATCTGGCCTTCAGGCTTCCAGTTAATGGTTTGGAGTGTGACTAAGTGTGTAGAGTAAATCAAACAGACTTGGGTTGGTTTTGTTTTTTTTTTCTTTTTCACAATTGACACATCTCAATGCTATTTAAAGTGTGAAAAGAACTCTGCTTAAAGAAACTGCAAAGTGTCAGAACAGGGCTTTCCCTAGAGACAGAATGTGCAATATCAAACATACAAACTGTAGGGTCCACTGAGTAGGAAAGGGTACAAGGAAAATTCATTTTGAAGAAGCAGAGATCAATATTTCATTCAGCAAATGCTGGCAAAAAGTAGAATCGAGAAGAAAGATGCTGTAACATTAAAAGAAACAAGATTTACTGTATTACTTATGGCAAAGAAGAGGACTGAGGTATTTTTTTAAATGATTGGTGGCGTAAACTCACAGCTTTGAAAGATATGGCTGTACCAGCATCTTAATATAAGATACAGATGAATGTTAGTCTCACAATTTATCTTAGTTCAGTTGCTCCAGAGTACAAAATAGATATACTGGTAATTAAATTAAGCTTGTTGCTTCTTTCTTTCTTTCAGTATTTGTTAGGTAGACACCATTTTTTATTACTTAGCAATAACAAGCATTGATTTGTGTGCCTTGTAATCTATTTGTTCTTACACGCATCTCGCCCACACCCACCCACGCTCTCTGCTTCAAGTAATCACAATGCTACAGTGCTGGAGGGGTAACACAATTAATTTTTAGCATGTAATCACTGTGAGAAGGTCATAATCCCTCACTTTTAGCCAGCTATTGTCACAATTTCCCACTGACAATCCTGGCACAATGAATGAAATATATAAAAATTGGCCTCAACAAGAAATACTCCCCATTAAGTTACTTGATTATATAATATAGAGAGGCTGATTTATGCCCTATGCCATATATAAAGTTGTAGTTGATTCAGTTTGGACAAAAATGTTAAATGAACTAATTAAAGAATAAGCCCTAACCAGATGGGTTTGTTGCTGCATCAGTAAATACAGGCCAGTAATAAATGATCTGCAGATTCAGTTTTTTTAAACTATCCGTGGATAATTCTAATTAAATTGCCCTGCTAAAAGTACAACAAAATACCATTTTAAATGCAAAGTATCTGATCCAGAAGAACTGCTGAAGTGTGTTGCAGGACGTTAGTTGCATTATGTAAATGGGAGCCCCCAAGGGTCCTTCAGAGGGCTAAACCCCCCCTGCCAGAGGTAGAAGTGTGTCAGAGTACAAAACCATGGTGTGTATTCTTCTAAAAGTGCCAAACTAGGCTTTAGCAAACAGAGCTTGAAATTTAGTCCCAAATAGAGAGATGAGGGAGTAAAAAAACAAAAACAAAAGCAACAATTTATGGAGAGTTGTGGATGACTCTTTCAAAGCCATGTTAATTTTGAGGTAATTGTCTGAACAGATAAATGAAAAATCTGACACATTGACATTCTCCTCAGCTGCCAGTTCTGGTACAGGAGATTGAATCTTAGGTGGAAAAATGAGGGTTTGGGTGCAAAGAGCTTTCCAGCTGTGGCAACACTCAGTGGAGCTCCTTCTGCCATAGACCACATGAAGAAGTTTCTGAGACCACTTTAGAACTGAGCATTTCTGACATGTTTATTTAGGACTATTAAAATCTTTCTAAAATACATAATTCTTTGGAAGAAGAATGAAGGAAATCACCACCTCTGACTTTTGGTCTGCTCTTAACTACAATTTCTTACTAGCTATTCTGACACAAGACATTAACTATATAAAAATCATCCTACTTCATGTATTAGAAGCAGGTGTTTGTTTCATTAAGTCCATTTCACCAGCTTTTTCACTTGGCCACTTTTCAAGATTTGGCCAAAATAGAATTGTTTTCTTGTTTTCTCTTCCCCCATTCCCGTGCCCTGTTTTATTTTGCTCTTTTCTCTCCTCACTCACTTTCTCTTCCTTGTGCACTCACACATGCTGTCACTCACTTGCTTTTTGCTCTCACATGCTCTTGCTCTTTCTTTTCCTCCTACTTATTTTCACTTCCTTCTCTCTCTTCCCTTTCCTTCTCCTATCTCCCTTTTTCTGAATTTCCCACTGTGAATTTTTTATTGTATCACATGAAAATGAAATGCAAATTATAATTCTGTAGTTGGTTCTAGAAGTACCAAAGCCCATAAAATATCTGTATAGAATTCTGTATCAATGCTCAATCTCTAAAATTAATAAAATGTCATTGTAATTGCAGAAACTTTGAGACCACATTAATACTGGAGAAAAAGTGAATTTCAGAGGACTTGTAAGATCAGAATCAGTATTTACAAGATGTTCTTTATTTAGACAACCCAAATAATTGGAATATTACGTAGTCCTACTTTGATATCATAAATATTTATGTTTCTTTCCATTGATGTAAGGAAAGGTCTCAGAAGTTGGAAAGTGTTTGGAGTTCCTGCCAATTATATCAGGGAGGTCCTTTTCAGTGTCTGAGTTTAAAAGTGGCTGAATCCAAAATATGGGCATTTTCCTGCAAGTACAACCCGTTTTTGGGGGTTTTTTTAATTTTTTTTTTTTCCAAGGAGAACCAAACACATCCTTAAGGCACTGACACATTATAGTTAATTTAGGGTGAAGAGAATAATTTTCATTTAACCTTACAATATTAGATTCTTACCAAACCGTGTCTATTTTTTCAGACAGCAGCTTTTACTTATTGCCTTTGTGACACTGAGAAGTGAAAGTTCACTAAAGTGAAGTATTTACCAGAGATGTTTGCAGTATTTAATCAATGGATGCTCCAACCTTGGCAAACTGTAAGAAAGAGAACACTGCCGTAGGTGTCTTTTAATCCTCCAAACCCGTACAATGTCTGCCTCACTGATGTGGCAATTTAATTAGCTGAACAGTAATTACTAGAACTGTGGGATCTTCACAGCCTCATCTTACAAACAAGCTCCCATTTCCAAAACAACAAGAAAAAAGCTCTTTGAATTGTCCTTTTGGAAAAACCTCCTCCTTAAGCCCCACAGGCTTAGGTTTCCCATCTGCCCCCCCAGTCCCCCCATTCCCCTATAACTCCTCAGACATAAAGAAATCCTCAGTATTCCTTGTCTCTTTTCTGATTTTGCCTATCTTTCCTTCATTTCTGTGAACACTGTGTGTCTAGGAAGCCATTTAAAGGATCTAGTTCATGGTTGTACATCCTGAACGTGGCCATATCAATATCCAGTGCAGGAAAAGAAGATTTAAAAAAAGCTGTTCTGTTTGTTTGGTTTTCTTAGGCAGGATTTCCTTCTACATCGTGCTTCTGATTAGGCTTTAGATTTGAGAAGCACATGAAGTGCTTTCTTATTTAACCTTATTTAGGAAAACAGCTCAGCACACTTAAGCCCTATTCTTTTCAATATGTAACCATCCTTCTGAATTTAGACATAGCCGGTGGCATTTTAGAAAGTTTATATGATGTAAATAGAATATAAACATTTTTATGATGCTGAGCTTAGCAGTGCTGAACTCCTGGACAAAACTTGGGGACTTCCTATAGCTCTGGATCGCAGCGGCAGAGAGATCCAAGGTGGAACTGTGGAGAAATAAAGAGGAGGAGATGTTTTACACACACAGTGGTTCTTTTCTTTCAGTTTGCTGTGTGTCAAGGCTTGGATTTTTTACATGTCCATGATCTTGGTATTTTGGGAGTAGTGATATATCTTTACTATATTTAGTTGATGTGTGGGACTTTTTCAGCCTTTCAGCACCAAGTGAAGCCTATACAGGTGCTCAGTGGTCTACTTGGATATTGAAAGTGATTTTTTTTTTAAATTGTTTTCCCTAAACTGTAGTAAAAAAGGTGTTATCTCCTTCATTCCCTTGATGCATTTTAAATTTAAACGCGAGACCGTAGTTTGCATCTGACAGTCTTAGGTGTGAAGCAAAATCTATTTGAAACTGAAATTCAAATGAATCACTGGGGCAGGAAATACTTATGAATATTTTGCGGGGAAAAAAGAGTGTTGTCAGATTTAACATCTGTCATGTCACTTCCCTGAAAGAGATGCACATCCCAGCTTGTGATTTTGAGAGGATCCTGGTGGGTTAATTGTAAAATGTGGATCTTTGTTAAAGCAATTTCCTTGCTTACAAATAGGGAAGAGATATAAATCCTTCAAGGGATCAGAAAATCTTGAGGATGGTCTTTTCTCTTTCTTTTTCATTTTAGACAGAGAATCTCTTTATGTAAAAAATAAGGTCCATAACATATGTAAAGGTGAAATGGTGACTGTTTTGAGAGGATATTAGCTGACTAGGCACAGAACAGGAATTCAGTGAGGTGTAGGTAAGGTTTCTAATTTTAGAATCTGATTTTGCAAATGCTTCAGTGTACACATAACTCTGCTCACAACCAGAGAGGAAGGAAGCATAAAGTTTAAGCACATGCACATGTTCCTGCAAGACCTTTTGTGCAATTTCTGAATGGAGTTTTTCCACAAGTCCTGAGATAAATTGATGGTAGCAATTAAACAGCTCAACTTTCTATTTTATTTTTTTTTTTTCTTTTTGGTTTGAGTTTGCAGAGTATTTTTTTTTCTCCATATTATATGTTAAACACAACTTCCTAAGAACACTTATCTCTTTCAGGGGATTTTTAAAATGCATTTAAATCTGACTTAGTCTTTTCTCTTGTTTGTAGACTATATTTTTTATTTATTTATTTAAAAGAGCTGTCAGCTCTCGAGTCATTGTGGCTAAATATTATCTTCCAGAGACCTATATGGCTTTCACTGGGCTTATAGTGAGTCAGGTCTCTATGGATTTTTTTCTTTCTGTGCTGAATAGAGTTTCACTACACTGGAGCTCTGTTATTTGTGATGTAGTATAAACATGCTGTTTATATCTGTATTTTGTAGCAATATCTTTGAAAACAAAGAAAAATACTCTTCTAGAAGTGGGAGGGAAATAGATTACTTGAAAAAAATCAGGCAGCTGTTTTCAACAATTGGATCTCTTATGAGGCTTGTACCTTACAAAACTATCAAAACTATTTCTGAAAATCAGGGAAATGGGATTTCTTTTTAGAAAGCCTTAGTAGTATTGAGCAACCACCTCTCAGCTGTACCCAAGCAATGAGTAAATCAGGCTGGTAGCTGGAAAAATTCACTCAAACCTGCCTAGTATTATGTCATGGTGATTTTAGCTTTGGGCTTACTCCACCAAGGGTGAAAATCAGAAAGTAGGAGTTCTGACCAAAATTTTCGTTTTACCACAAATTAATCCTAAAAATATTTTATATTAGAAAGATTTTCTCTTAACAAAAAAACCAAAATATTCACAAGGTATTGAAATTTACCTATGTGTGTTTCCTGAGGGGTGTTGGGGGAATATATGGCCTCCAAAATCTTAAATGCTTTTTAATCCTATTACCCCAACTGAATTCAAATGTATCTCACATATATAATCTTAGCTCATGACATCATTGTGGGAAAATGATAAAGATATTTTATTACTTCCAGCTATAGGTTTTATTCTCTGGCTCATAAAATCACAGGGCCGGGGGAACGAGTGGCAATGATGTGTACTTGATTACATGGTTATGTGCACATATTCACCTTCAGAAACAATGTAACCCCTTTGTTTTGTTTTTTTTTTCTTTTTTTGACAGAGTTAAATTTAAGTGAAATAATGTATTCTCAAACCAAAATGCAATATGTCTAGTAAAAATATTTATTTAAATACTGTTTTAGTTGATTGGTGTCACAAGGCCATATGGATCTTTTTTCCTGATTTTTTAGCTGAAAATAATTTGGGTTTACTGTATTTGCAGAATAGTATTTCTGTTGTCTTCCTTACAAGTTTACTTTCAGGTATTTTAAGACTTAAAGGAAAATAAGGTATAACTTAGGAAGCCTAACTGACCAGCCTGCTGATAACACTGTTTAATCAGAGATATGAAAAATTTACACCACTACAATGTCTCTGCTGCATTTAAAATGTATACTTCCATTTGTTTTGTGACTTCTTCTGATTAGCTATGAATCAATTTTTTTGTTTTTATCTGAATAAGGCTCATTACTAAATAAGTCTTTAACACTTGGCTGGGAAGCTGCCTGAAAAGCACAAGGGATGAAATTTTCAGTTCAAAATGTCAAATCAAAGTGCCTCTTCAAGTTAATGTAATTTTTTTTTTCCTCTTAAACCAGGTTAAATCAATGAGAAAGTAATCTTCTTTATTATTTCAGAAATGTAATTCTAAATTTGTCTGAAAGGCCATAGACAAGGCGGCTGTGGAGGATGATCATGTGTCTCATTCAGGACCATCTAAGAAGTGAGTTTCATTCACTGTCGCCCTCTGCAGTGGGGTAGAAAGAGGTGATTAGACCAGCAAAGTGTCATTATAGACACAGTCCCTTGGATGAATATTATGGCAGTGCACTGGATGGGATTTGATCGTGTGGTTCATTTCATTTCAGTATCTGATTGTCTTAGGAATGTCTCTCCAGAAATGGAATAGGCTTAAGGAAAAAAACAGAAGTGTTTTTTTTTCTTTTTCTGTTTGGTTGTTTGTTTAGTTTATACTTGTGTCTCTATATAAATATGTGCCAGTATTGCCATTTATCATAGGGTAGTTTCATTTTGTATTTATTTATTTTTTTTAAATACCGTAAGTGTTCAACATCACATTTATGTTTTAAAATTAAGGTGACAGTTATTGCCCCTTAGGATTCTTAGTGGCAGATTTCCATGGTAGCTGCTCTATGTATTTCCCATGCAAAATATAAGGAAACATTTGGACACTGAAAGTTATGAAGCCCTCTTGTATTTATTGTCACGGTTCAAATGTCAAGCGAAAATGGTGATGTTTTGTCATTTTGGGAGCATTTAAATTCAGGTATTGTGGGAAAATAACTTAAAAAATAAGACAGTTGATGGCACTTGAAGGAAATCCAAACTTTGTGTTGGAAGACTAACAAAATGCAGAACATTTGGGGACAGAGAATTAATACTTATTTATGTAACACTTGTAAGTCAGGTCCTATTACAGAAGACATTGTATATATGTGTAATAAGAAACATGATCTGTCCTGAGTGATTTATGATTTAAATAAAGGACATTTCCTGGGTGTGGAGAATAAATAATTTATTCAGGATCATGCACAAAGTGTCACAAGCATGGCAGCAAAAGTGTATTCAGGACTATTCAGATAGTACCCATGAGTACCAGCAGGAGTTTGGCTTCCTCTTGAGTACTTGTGTGTGAAAAATCTAAGAAGTTGTAATTTGCTAATAACTGTGAGAAGAGGTCCAAGGTAATGGGTAGGACAGATGAATATGAGATCTGCCTGTTGCATTTAAAACTATAGGTGGCCAAAGTTTGTCTGATTCCTTTCAGATGTGCCCTCTGAGGCTTTGCCCACTGCAACACAAACAGCTGGAGAGGGGGGAAATGAGCAGGGCGTGGTAATCTGCACTTATGCAATTAGATCTGGAAAATTTGTCTGGATTGGTGGGCTGGGCTGGACACTCACAAGTACAGCACAGACTTAGAGTAGCTGGAGAAGCCGGGAAAGAGTCAAAAACTTTATATCAACAACGGGAACTTAGGAAAGGCCATGTAGAAGCCCACCGGTTTGGAAATGTTGAATAATGTTATCACTGTGGATAAGGTTTTCTTATTTTGCTTCCTAGAATCAACAAAACTTCTCCGTGCCCTTTAGGTATATAAGTCCTTATCCTGCTACCCATTTTGAAGTGAAAACTAAACCATAAAATATAATAGAAGTAGGAAAAAGAAATATTTTAATGAAACCCATGACTTGACCTCAGCTAATTCTATACAGCATGTGTAAGAATTTGGTTTATGTAGTAAGCAAATTAACATGGCAGTGAGATCTCCAACTAGAGCACATATTAATTTATTTTTATTGAAATGTTGAATAGTTGGTATTTTTAGTGTGTTATGAAATGTGATGGGAGTCTACTACCCAGAACATAAGGCTCCCTCACACTCACACACATCACTTAACCCAGTTGTGCTAATAAACCCAGCTCAAATCTTAGCACAGCCTCAGAAGCTTTAGCTGCTCAAATTTATGGGAAAACAACAGCAGCTTGAAGAAGAAAAATGTGGTAGTAGAGGGGAAAGGAAATGTTCTTGTTCTCCCCACTGAGAAGACAAATGATGAAAGACTTCTTTATTTTTTTTTCCCCCTCAAACCCCACAGTACTCACTCCTCTCCCTTTCTGTAAGAAAAATTAGCCTTAAGAAAAAGAAATTCAATGATCATAAAGCATGAAGAGAAAGAGGAATTGATCTTGGATACGAGATGGGATTGAGTTATAATACAACAAGTTACAGGTCTTTTCCTACTGAAAAGCAGAACCAATTGATTTATTATCGTGACTCCCAGCTTGCATTTTTTTGGTAAGGAACTGTAGATGCAAGGTAGCACGTCTCCTTTGATTTGCCACACTATGTCTTAATTACCAGTGCTAGAAGTTCATGGTAGTATTTTCCAACTTCAAAGGTTTCAGCAGCTTAAACAGCATGAGTGGATCAGATTTGTAAGAACACAGTGACAATGATATGGTGTCTTCGTATTTTAGAATTGTCAGTTCATTTTTGATTTATTGTACATCAAAGTGCAAATAAGCACGCAGAAAAGAGAATAGGTTTAGTCAGCATTCTGTTCTTTTGCTATCAGAGGAATTGAAAACATCCTCTTGTTTAAAGAAGTGGGATTCAGAGCTGCAGTTAGTGGGGTTTTTGGGTATTTTATTATTCTTATGGCGGAAGCAAATGACCTTAAAATTCTATTCTAAATATCTTCAAGCTTTCCCTATTTACTTGAGATTTACATCATTATGACTCCAATAAACTCTGCAACTATGCTGGGAAAAGGCTGGTGTAAGTGGAAGAAACTGTGACCCATGAGATATGGGATCAAGGGCATGGCATGGGTGATTTTCCTTCTGTTGAGTCCCGTTCAACAGATCATTTAGTCAGTTCTTTTAGGTTGAGAACATGAACAGCCTTTCCTAATAGCTCTGCTATTCATGGTGAGGTGGGAAACATGGCTAAGTCTCTCTTAGAGGAATTGTTGACTGGATGTCAAATTGTTTGCATGGTGCAGAGGTGAAATACAGCACAGTGATGACACAGCAGTGGCACACGGTCCATGCCAAACTGAAACATCTTTATTGGTGGAGATGGCTCAGTTTGGGGATGACTAGAGGATGATTACCCCAATTAAATGTGAATGTTAGTTTTAAAATAGCAAAATCTGTAATGTTATATCAATTTATTTTATATTGCAGTAGAGAATTGAGGTGTAGCCCAAATTCTTATATAAATTGTCTTAAATGATTGTTTAGAAATTAAAATAAGCACAGCATGATTTCTGTGCTTCCATTTACTCACTCTAATAAGGATTATTCTCTGGATTACCTTCTATTTTGCGTTATCTTAAATGAGCATTACTGTTTATAAATGGTCCACTGGAGACTTAAGACCTTGTTGGTTTCTCCTTCAGTGAAAGGTCATTACAGTTCTTGCTGGTTTATGAAACCCAGGCTATAATCAGTGCATCAGGTGAAAAATCTATTTTCCTTATCCAGTGATTGTCAGACGGGATAGGTTCAAATATATTTATCTCTGTACTATAATAAAGAACAAAATACTATAATACTATCGCTCTTCGATGCTCTGGCTGTGAAAATAAATTAAAATAATCAATGTCAGCAGAGAAAATCAGAGGAAAATATTATGATGGAGCATATGAAAGTGAGAGAGAAGGTATCTTGCATTGACATAATAATAAAATCATAATATCTTTATAAAATGATGAAGATTTTGTCGTCTGGAGAATTCCCAAATCTTTCAAGCTTGAAAAATGCTGAGAGCTGTAAATAGTATCTAATAGATCAACATGTTAAGCACTAATTTGTTAGTATTATCTGCCAATACTGCCACTGTCAGGACACTATTTTGTATATTGTTCATCTTTCACAGATGCACACATTGATCAGCTAAACTTTTCCAATGCCATTATCCATGTAAGGATGGATATTACTCTTCTGCCCTAATTCTGCCCCAGCAGCTGAGGTCCTCAGCCTGCCTATTTGCTGAGATGTCTTGGTTTGCCTGTTCTCTGCCTCTTTCTAACCTTTCCTTTGCTTAAGAAAGGTAAAGGTCCAGATAATCTGCCTTTAGTGCAGGTCAGTGCTAGGAATAAGCAGAAGTAGATAGTTGTATGACTGGTTAATAAAATATTACAATGAATCAAAGTACAAACCTTGTATGGAGCTGTCCCTATTTCTCACCCTATAGCAAGTTCTGCAGGCCTCAACACCTTGATGAAGAGATTAAGGCCTTTTTCCTCTTCTTTATTAATATGCAGGTGGACTCTGTCTGTTTGTCAGACACGGTGCTCATGGTTGTGAGTGCTTTCTGCCCAATATGATAAATCCTGGCCTAAACTTTAGGGTCTGTGTTATGCAAAACAGTCTTTGTCATGGATATAAGGTTTCTGACACTGTAAATAGAGGGCATGGCTTTCTTTTCCATCAGAGGGAATAAAGAAAGCAGTAAAGTTTCCCTTTTTTTGTGCTGTTGGGTCAAGGTTTGACTTACACAATAACCAGCAAGAGGCGGGTTTGGTCACTGCATATAATGGTGATGGTGGTATGAATTCACTTTCCCCCTGCCTTTGGTAACCTGTCTTAATAAAGCCCCGACCTCTGCTTTCACAGGGTCAAGCACAGTAGAAATAACAAACCATGAAAAAGTGAAGTTTGATGGCAGGATCTATTGGGGTTAAATTCTTCCAGCAACCTTTGAAAACTTGATTCTGCCGTAGTAGGAAGGAACAGGATGTCTGTGGCAATCAGTACAGTGATTGTGTCAGACAAACTTGCAACAGAAGAACAGGTGGCACTTTTGCCTTCAGTTTTGTTCGAGGAAAATGCAGAGGCTTTCTGTATGTGATAATTTGCATTGACTATTTTAGAATGTCTTTGGAAAAGACTTTGATGCAAAGTTTAATATTAGTGAGAAACAGGACCTTAGTCTGTTGCTGATATATCTCCTTCCTAACATTGGTTCAATTTCTTACCTTACAAGTACTGTGATGTTAATTGAGTGGAAACACATAGGAATAAACAAATGCATGAGTGCACTTTGCAATGGGCTCTATTCTGTCCTATTAGTCCCCAGTGGATGCAAGAGCTCATAGAAATTCCTCTGTGCTGTACTGTGACTACCCAAAGTCATGCTTGAGAAAGTTAGGATCAAGATCCTTTCTCTCAATAATTTCAGTTTAGGTGGTCCAAAGTACAAATCATGAATATAATAATGTTTCCCAAAACTATAGGAATGATTTGAGACTGAATTTAGTTATATAAAGTTCTTAACACATCAGGCAAAAGGTGTTGTACTGAAAAATAATAGCTTTAGTGGAATTGGAAGTTCGCACTCTTCCTGGGAAAAAAAATAGATTTTTAATATTGTTACCTGTTTGGGTATTTATGAGTTACACAAGAATACATATAGTTGGAAATAGCTGGAAGAGGTCTAGAGGCAAAAGCAGAAAAAATTGTTTTCACAAGTGTAGTTAAAAAAAATAATGAAAATTTCTTACCAAGTTTTAATTTTCTTTGATTAATGACTGTACAGAATTCTGTTATAAAGGACCCAGACTGCAGTCTAACCAAGATGTATTATCCAACATACAGCTCCTTCAGCTGTATGTAGTCTGCTTATTCTGGAGTGAGAAAATGGATATAACTTTTTTCAGCAGCCTCTTTAGTGAATAAACAGAATTGTGGCTCAAATAATGAAATCTTTCTCAGAGCAGGGTTAGATTGTAGCCACTATTATTTCCACAATTAATTAAAGACTTTTTGGAGGAAAGCAAGAAAGGACAATCTACTGTAGCTATTTTACCACAGAGGGATCCCAGCACAGCTGTAGCTCTGTTTTGGAGAACTTTGATGCAGTTCAGCATATTGTGACACTGCACAGTTCGTGGTAGGATAGATACAGGTTAAAAGACAGCGAAAGACATCAACCTGTCAGAGCAGGTCCAGAGAAGGGCTAAGAAGATGATTAGAGGGCTGGAGCACCTTTCTGGTGGGAACAAGCTGAGAGAAGTGGGATTGTTCAGCCTGGAGAAGAGAAGGCTCTCGGGAAACCTTATTGTGCTGCTTGAAGGGGGCCTGGAAGATGGGGACAATCTTTTTAGCAGGGCCTATTATGACAAGTGGTAATGTTTTTAAACTGAAGGAAGATCAGTTTAGGTTAGATATTAGAAAGAAGCTTTTTACAATGAGGATGGTAAGACAGTGACACAGGTTGCCCAGAAGGTTGGAGGATCCCTTGAAACATTCAAGGTAAGGTTGGAAAGGGCTCTAACAATCTGATCTAGCTGAAGATGTCCCTTCTCATTGCAAGGGGTGTTGGACTAGATGACCTTTAAAGGTCCTTTCCAACTCAAATTGTTCTATGATTCTATGAGAGAGGTGGGAAGAACATGGGAAAGGAACTTTAGGTCATGTTAAGGGCATTTGTAGCGCAAGACATAATCAAGAGCATCCCTTCAGCTTTTCTGAAATTATCTCTACTGCACTTTAAGATTTCAGCTTTTCATGATTAGTCAGGATATAATGTTATTTGGACATGTATTTATATGGAGTAGAAAATCTGCATACACAGGAGCACACTTGAAAAGACGATTGCTAAAGATGAGAGAAATTTAGGAGATTTGGTAAAGAGCATAGAGAAAGACTCATGCTATATGTGAATATGAACTCTGTCAATATTCAGATATGCAGCAATACAAAAGGTGTGTGTGCAAAAAGGAGACCAAGGGAAGACAACAGGGCAACCATTGGAGAGTAGGGCAGGAGGATAAAGTGTGGAGGAAAGGAATTTATGAAGTATTGTGACTGAAACCATGTATGTCTGCTCAGTGCACCCCAAAGCAAGTATTGCACAGTAAAGTGCACTGGAGTTCGAACAAAATGCACTCCATTGTTAAAGCATGCTGTAAACCTGAAATATTACAACTGTTACCTGTGGCATCATTAATGTCCTGGGATTATTTCATAAATCAGGCCCTAAAACATAATAGAGTGGAGAGGGTCAGTGCTTTCTATAAAGATGAGATTGAATTATAAGAGAATTAATGATTCCATCATTACAGCCTTTAATCTCTTTTATAAAAAATGCCTTTTTCTTTTATGAACACTGTCCTTTAGAGAATTCTCTGATATTCCTGAGTAAGCAAATTTTTTGAAGCCTTCTTCTTAGTGTTTGAAAGAAAGATCTTTTGTTTGGTCTCTTCATGAGGAAAGGAATAAAACGTGTCACAGTTTGCTTAGTTTTCTCTGTGGAAGCAAGCAAACACATGAAGTTTCCCTGAGGCCAAGTTTAGCTACAGGCACTGTGCTTCTGACTTTAGGCAAACTACATAGTCACCAGTCTAATTTGTATCCCTGCTACTAATGGCTGAGTAATTGCAGATGGGAAAATAGATGTATGTGCCTGACATTTTGGGGAAACAAATATTGAATAATTAACTGCAGCAAGAAACAACAAAAAGAAATTATTTTTTCTCAAATAAGACAATACACTTTCTTTGTTAAGTGTCTTCATAGAGAAGTTCAACATTTTTTATTGGTGTAGTTTGAGCTCTGCATCAGAGAAAAACTTATATTTTCCTTTTTTCCTCATTAAATTTTTTCTTTTTACTTTTATGAATTGTACATTTGACCCACCTTCTCTTTCAGAAGTTTTTTTGTGGTAATTACTCCAGTCTAAAGATGATTCTCAGTCTAACAAAGATAATGAAAACCGACCCTTCAATCTAAACTGTAATCAGTTTATAACAAGCTCTCTTTTCCTGTGCTTCATTACAGTAACAAAATCTCTTTTTTTCATACCTCAGAATGATAAGGCAGAGTGGAAAAAAAAAATCATTTTCCATCACCAGGAGTGCATGAAAGGAAGATGGGCTTAAGCATGCAGAATTGATTTATTTGCATTCTTCTATTGCCTTGGTTGCTGCATCATTGATAGAAGTTAATATCATATCTTTGATTTGGCCTCTGGAATGGCAGGCCCTGGAAATCAAGCATGCTTATTAGTGCAGACAAATAATCTAGTCCAATGGGGTCCCAATATGAATTGATTCATTTGGAAATGCTGCACACTTGTAGCAAAAAACTTTTTGGGATCTGTAGCTGGCCCTGTGGCAGGCTTTGAGCAAAGAAAAACGTTTTGGAATTGGTTGGTTCTCCTGACAAAGCTCTCGTTATCTGCTTTTCTTAAAGCTGGTGAAATCACCCCACTCACCACCAGCCAGTTGCTTGTAATATTTCTCTTTTCCATTCATTATTTTACCCTTTGTATTGCTGTTTGTCTCCTGCAGGCTCCTCACACAGTGAGAGTCATTGGTGTCAGCAGAGTGATGACATAAACAAAGGTTTCTGATTTGTTTTAGCAACAGTACAAAACTCTGCTCTTAATCTATTATCTCATATAATTTACTACAAAAGAAGGTTGCTTATTCAAATGTCTTGCAGTCTGATTTCCTGGTCCAGCCCCCATCCTCCAGCAATCCCAGTAAGACCTCTTTGAGCTCACACACTGAGAAGTAGGAAAGTACTGGTCTCTGTGATACTGATAGGAGTTTGCCTGTTAAATTCTGAATCTGAAAGGGGCTTCATATAATATTGAAAATATTATATGCTGACATTTCTGCTTTTGCTGGTCTTGGTGATGGGCCCTGCCTCAGCCATAGGTCGAGTTTTCTGCACTCAGCACAGGGAGTCCTTAGTGAAGTAAACGTTGATGATCACGAATCATATCACCATTTTAGAGAAGAGCAGTTGGAGGCAAAAGTCATTTTTGAAAAGTGCCCAAAGTGACACTGGAAAATTAAGGCCCTGTCAGAACTGGAACCCAGCAGTTCAGTTGTTGTCTGTTTAGTCCCTCAATGGAGCTTTAACAGAATTAGTCCAAATGAGGGCCAGATTAGCTCCTGACCCTCTGATACCCAGCTGTGGGTTTTGAGGTCATTTTTCTATCTTCCAGTACATGGCAACAACAAAAAAAGAACACCTGAAAACCCTGACCTAAGTGAATTTCATTGTTCTTTTCTTCCTGAATTACTCAATGGATGAATTGAGTCCTTTTTACTTTTTTATAAGGCAAACCTTTTCATAGACACTGCAGTCAAAAGTGCTTTAGAATCTGTGAATAAAGGAGTGTCCATATCTTTCTGTATCTGGTTTTGCATTAGATAGGTGAACAGTTTAAATGTTAAGCAGGAAGCTACAAAATCTAGTCAGGAGGTACAATAACCAGTAGCAAGCATCTCAGCTCAAGTGGAATAATGGTAAGTCAATCAAGAAAGATGCTGCCCTGCCTCTCAGTCTAGAACTTGTGCTAAAACTGCCAGCCTGTCAGTGAATTCAGATTAAGTGTCTGCACTTAAGGAAAAGGAGTCCATAAATTAACTTCTAGCGCTGATAACATTTCCTTCAGGAGGCTTTCACTGGCCTTCATGGTTCAGCACCTTTGGACTGGCAGACTTTTAACTTCTATTTGCCATCCAGCCCCACAAGCCATGATGGGTTTATGATTTTAGTGTTGTAATACTTCAGAAAGCTTTGCAAAAGAAGCTGAGTACCTTTCCAAGGGAGAAAAAATCAGCAACATGGGTTTTTCTTTGGTGAACATGCCTGTTAGAGGGGATCCTTCAGAAAGTCAATCACCTTTCTCATTATACACATTTTGTAAAATTCACCATGTAATTAGTGTTGAACTGGGGAAATCACTGTTTTAGGGTCCTTGGTCTTCCAGAATTAAACATAAAAACAACAAGAAAAGAGAACTCCATGCAAAGCTACTGTGTGCACATACCTGTTTGACTTTTGGCAGTGTGCCCTTCTTCACCTTAGTCTCATCTCTTTCCAGAATTAACTTTAAAAGTTGAATTATTTGTTATAAGCCCTGTAATTCTTGTTCCATTGCAGATTTTGAGTGGTGTTTGGCAGGGAATATACAGAAATCCTGCTATTGGTGATCACTGCAGGAACATCGTAGGAAATCATCTTAGTAGTAAAATTTTAGTGTAACCTGTATGTTAATTATTTCCTATATGTCCTCCCATAATTTCTGAAAAATTTAAAGCAACAAAAGTAGTGAATTTCAAGAGTGATTACTTTAAAAAACTGAAGACAAAACCTCAAAACAATTGTATACAGCAGAGTAACATGTTTTTTCTAGCATCTCTAAAAGTACTTCTAAAATATAATGATAAAGCTTTATAGTCCCACTTAATATTCTCCAGACATGTTTAGAAGTTGGATGAAAATGCTTGTCATTTTCTTCTGTGTTTTGGAGGACCACTCATAAGTGCTTAAGTGCAATTTGAACAAGTATTCTACATCTACACACCATATCCTGGATAAAATTCTCATTATTGCTGCACCAGGGAAAATACTCTTACCACATCCAATAGTAAAAAAATCCAATAGTAAAAGTCTTCTATAATCAACTACAAGTTTATTGCTTCTACAAAAAATAAGTCAAAAGTTTCAGGCTATTTTAAGTATAGAAGCTGAGCTGTCTGTTAAGCAAAATACAGGTGAGAAACAGTTTCATGGAATACAAAATGAGAATGTTAAAATGCAATTTCTTGACTACAGAAAGAAGGGGCCTTCAGGTTCAGATTGAAAAAATGTATTTCTTTGTACATTGAAGTATGTCTGCAGTCACAGAAACTCATACAGCAACTAATTGGGAAATAGAGAATGTCCATTAAACATAAAAGAGAAAAAGGAAAAATCACTTTTGGTAAACATATCCAGCAGAAATAAAGTGTGCTAGTGGAAGGATTCACGTAAAATATGTGCTGATCACATATTCATGCCATGAATCAGGTGAATTTCTGCCCATGTGTTCAGAACAGCTGTCCCTGAGTGGGCTCCTGAAGAGGTGACTTGCTGTTTTCTTTGAACCCTGGTAAAATAAAAAATTATAGCTGATTATTGATTTGTTTCTCTGAATTAGAGGTGTACTGAAATTAGAAATTGTCAGCAAAGAGTAAAATGCTATTGTAAACATTAAATTGGGTCTGTTGCAGACAGGAAATCAAATGCAAACTTTTTTCTGAACAGTTTATTACCTGCAAGAATCTTTGTATGAAGTGCAGTCACACTGTTCCCTCTTTCCTGCATATTCCTAATTGTAGTTCCTAATTATTTGGGGTCGTTGTGTATCTTCTAAAAGTCAAAGATACTAATTCTCTTCATGAATATTTTATTCAACAATTGATTAGGTAATGAGTGAAATAGCTTAATACATTTTTCACTGGAAAATATTAGACTATATAGTGATATAGTCATGAAATAAAAATATATGGAAAAAATGTTTGAAAAAGAAGCAATTACAGCAAATAACTCAGGTCTAAGACTTGATATTTTATTTTTCTACATGAACTTCATCCTTGGAGTACACTTTAAATTCTCAAACTGTAGTGCTATATATATATTTCTCCAGTTAAATGGTAAGAAATTAGGTTTTATCTTTATTTGCATGTTGTCCTTAGGTAAACAGTTGGAGAAATTCCTCTCTCTTTTATATTTTCTCTTTGTAGAGAGAAGGTGCCCTAACTCTGATGAAGACTTCACCTTGTTGTGCTAGATACCATAGACAC
The DNA here is from genome assembly GCA_013399855.1 of Oxyruncus cristatus. Taxonomy (NCBI): domain Eukaryota; kingdom Metazoa; phylum Chordata; class Aves; order Passeriformes; family Cotingidae; genus Oxyruncus; species Oxyruncus cristatus. Next base: position 650,131 of record VXAY01003150.1, on the reverse strand, counting down.
ATCTGACAAAAGGCAGCTCTTGTCCAGATGATTTCAACTTAAATAAGTATCACAAATAATGAACAGCAGAAGTGTAGGGAGCTGCAATTACCTGCCTGAGTGACAGATTCCACAGTTGAAACCAGAAATCATGTTTTCTTGTTTGTTCCTTTACTCCAATGGGCTGTGCAGTGCTAATTGCCTGAACATTTACAAAAAATTACTGTTAACAGAGCTTGATGAATTGGGGGGTTATTTAAATTTCAAAACTTTCAAAATAAATAATCTCAAACTTCCAATAAGTTTCATTCAAAGACATCTACGTTTCTGTTAAATTCCCATTGAGGCACCAAACTTTTTAGACAAAGTTTTTAATTTCCATTAAATGCTGGCAACCATTCCTTAGTGCTTCGTCTGCAAAAGCAGTGAAGGAAACCAATGCATACCTTCATTTCATCTCGACTTTCAATTATAAAATATCAAGGGACCCAAAGAGTTAAGTAAATCCTAAAATAAAATGTAGAGTTTGATAATTTTGAAAATCTTTTGGTTTTTCAAGGCTGTGTAGGGGTGCTCAAAGCTGGAAAAAAAAAAAAAAAGTAGAAGCATTTGACAATGATTTAATATCTGAATCATTTGTTTAGCACTGCAAAATGTAGTCATGCTCCTTTGCACTTGCTTCATTTCTCTCTCTCTCATAGGAAGTAGCGGAGCCTGGAACAATGAGGCTCTGCCAAACATATTATGACACTACAGATTGTTATTCTCTTTCTAGACCGAAAGGCAAATCTTTTTCAGGGACAATCTGTGCCCAGTGCCTGCTGTTACTGAATGCAGGCAAAAGGGCTGGTGCAGAACAATTGCAGTTTCCTGGAGAAGCTCACAATTCCTACAAATCCCATCCTTTTATGCTCTTTTTTTTTTTCCCCCTTGCATCATGTCCTTACTATTTTAAGTGTTTGTTTATGTGATCTTATTTATATACCTGGTTGAATCTTATTGAAAATATTCTTCACACCCCATGGTCTTTTAGTGTACTAGTTTAATACTCTAAATACGCTGCAGCCATAGCAAATATCTTACCCCTGTCTTCCAACCATCCTTAGGTAGTGTTGGGCAATTTATGTTCTCAGTTTGAGTTTCTTTTCTTGTTGTAAAAGTGGAATAAATTTATTTTCCTTATATTTCAAAGTGTTTGAAAGTCTACTGAAGAAAGATAATAGACCTCAATAGGAAAAAAAAAAAGCTCTCTACATGTCCCTCTTTCCCAAACAGTACATATTTATTTTCATCCCAAGACATAGTTAAAAATAAAAATTGGAATTTCCATAGGAAAAAAAACCTTGAAAAGCATTAATGTAAGGCCATTTAATAAGAATAATAAGAATATGATTTTTTACTGGCTTTAATTGTGAGTTTCATAATTATTCAGTTAAGTGACTGAAAATACACTTTTATCAGATTTGTTGAGGTTTCTTGAGATCATACTTCCCAAAGAAACCACTAAAACATGACAAACCATGTCCCTGTGGGCATCAGACCAAACAGGGGTTTTTTGTTTGATTTATTTTTTGTTGTTGTTGTTTAACTTTTGGGCTACCCTACACTTGGTAATGCATTAAAAAAAAACCATCAAAATATTTCTGGAGAGGTGAAATAGTTTGACTGTATATAAAAATGTGAGTCTTGTCACCACCCTCCTTTGTAATAATTATAATAGTATTACTACTGAGCTCAGCATATTTGCTGTGGTTTGAGATTTCACTATAAATAAAATTTTTGACTCAATAATGCAACACAGTTATAAAAATAAATTGCAGGATGAAAGAGTTAAAATAAAGACCTAATAGGGTGTTTGGGGGAAGAGGGAAGTTTAAGAAATTCTTTCCTTTCCCAAGTGCGTGCGATAGTTAAATAGGCTGGTAAATCCATATGCTGTTCAGACATTTTCTGGCTTAATTTGAGAGTGGCACAGGAATGAATTCAGGCAATTTATTGTAACACTGAAACAAATTCAGTGCTTTGACAGTGAGACATTTTAGCATAAAAATCAACAACAAGAATTCTTCTGCTCCTTAACTTTAGATATGTAGAAATTTTCTAGAATCCATCTAGAAAAGTATAAATAATACCACTGCACACACTAAGTATATGGAGAGTGACTCTTTTTTGCACCTGTGCCTAAAATGTTTAGGTTTTACGCTTTTTGAAGCATTTTTTTAAAGCTCTAGAAAAAATACTGCAAGCATTTTCTAGTCTCTTTTCTAAGGAAATTTTTATTGCTGTTCCACGGAACCAATCAGGCTGAAAGTCTTTCTCCGCTGAATTTAAGGCTAATATAAATACAGAAACCCCCTACATGAGTGGTGTCTAAGCTACTTGAAATATCACCCAGTGAATTCCAGAATAACTAAAAGTTACAGAGGCTGGCTGAAGTTCTTACCTGCACATGAGTTATACAGCATTTTCAGCAAGCAGAAAATGTTCAGCTGGTTTGTGTTCCACCTTCTAGAGCAAATGGCATTTTTGTGATTCCAGGATACACAAAGAGGATTTTGAAGAAGAAGAAGAAAAATGATAGTGAGATAAATACTATTAGAAAACCCCTGTGCATAGACACTGGAAGAAGGGAAACGGTAAGAACAATTCTACAACCCACTTACCGTTGCTTTTGATGCAACAGTCAAATGGGGACTGGCTTTTCATTCTGTGCTTATGTAGTACATATCAGTAAGATAGTCTGGTCCGTGATAAGTATACGTATCATAATGTAACAATTAAATTGAAGGCACATCTAAGTAAAGTAAGAATTACATATGGAAATGATGATTTAAACAGTTGCCCATCAGCAGAGTCAGCTGGATGTCACCATAGAAGGTGTTGTTGTCACATGCTCAGTACGATCCAAATATTTAATGGCAGAGTGTAAGGAATCCTGTGTTTGTAGTATGCTCTTCAACAGATTATCTTACTGTAGCTGTTAACCAGCCCTGCTGCACTGAATTCCTAATAACGAAGCGAAGAGACTCCATTCTCAGGCTTGGGTTTAGACTGTGTTTAGTATGTAAGTTTTCATACAGAATCATTGAATTCACAAGAAAAAGACAGTATAACTATCTTCTAACTGTCTATAACTAACTTAATTTCATTATTTTGAGAGCAAATCCTGTCCGCCAACCAGCTTCTATGATACATCTTGTGACAAATACCATTGTGAGCAAGGCTGGTGCTCAGAAGATTCATTTAGGAGGCTGTTTTGTGTGACTAAATGCTGGAGGCTGAAGGCCACTTTGTATTTCAAGAGTATAATATATTTTCTAGGTCTGAAATATTCTCTCCAGTCTGAACTCTATTTGTTTCTAATCAGTTTCATTAGTCACTCTTCTAATACATAGACTATAGAATTTTGGGCTATTGCTTTACAAAGTGTGTGTCATTCTCAGGTTAAATATCAATAAATAACAGCCCATTTCTGTGCTAAAAACAAAACCTTCTGCCAAGTTTACAGCCATGGTAAATTCAATTTTATTTGGTAACCTAATAGCTACTTGTTATGAAGGGTTATTTCACCTATAAACATCTGCTTTTAATCTGCCTTTGCACTACGATTGTTTAAAAGATACCATCATTTTTTAACTTACTGTATCTATTAGAGTTGTTCAGATTTTATCAAATTCTTAATATTGTGTAGCTTTTTGCTACTGAGAAAAACTTTAATTTAGAGCAGTGATACAGAACACTTAATGAAAAAAGTTAAATCTCTATTTTTATTTCCTCATTTTTGCAACTTTAGTTTACCTGTAAAATAAACAGTGGTATCAAGTAATACAGTGAACTCCAGGATACGTTTGTTATTCTTTAAATTCTATGACTCACTAAACTGAAGGTTGTATTAAAGCCAAAAGATCAGTATTTTTAAGAGTGGGTTGATACTGTATATCCAAATGATACGCTTTAATGGATATCTCTTCCTCCAAATCTAATAAAATGCTGTGTTTGAAAGCTGGTATTTTTACTGGGAACTTTATGTGATACAGAACTCAGTGTGCTGCTTTCCACTGAGTGGGCTTTGCAGACTGTAACTGCTATTACAAGGGATATTCATGTGCTTATTATTATGCAAAGAATTGTATCATTCTCAAGGCAGTGTATTCTCAGAATTAATGATGGCATTGTTGTTGGTTTTCCATTAATTTAAAAACAACAACCCCATTTGTAAGGGTGATGTAGAATATGCATGTGAATAGGTGGTGGCGGTTAGAGATGACCTTTCTGATCTGTGAGTTCCTGAATATGGATTAAGAAGGTCAGACATTAATGCCATTCACTAACAAGTGAGCGATTTTGTGCAATTCATTTTGGTCCCAGAGCACCAACTCCTGCATATATTAGTTTCAATATGCAAAATGTATTATTGTTCATCATTTCCAGTCAGTTGCTGGGAAAACAATTCTACATACTGCTTCTGTTGCTTTTGCTGAAAGATTTGGTCAGTGACTTAATGTGAATAAGCTTCCAGCAAGTCACTTGCTCACAGAAGAACACTTCTGTGGTGATTCTGCTTTCTGGTGACAACTTGTCATAGATTACCATGATGAGTATCTTCTATAATGACTGATTTTCCTTTAGGAAATAGAAATAGCTTGTGTAAACAACTTTCATTTCGATAGAGGTGTTTGTATGACAGAAATACTTTTCTTTTTATTTGTTGTGAATTTTTTTTTCTCTCCACCTCTATAGAGACTTTTTGTAGGAGTTTTTAAACACCTAAGTCTTTAGGTATTCAATAAAATGAAAGAAGCTTCGATTAAATTTTTTTGCTGTCTTCTTGAGAGCAGAGATTTAGTACCAACAAAAGGATTTTAACCAAAAGGAAATATGATGGTTCTAACACCATCTACTTTTGGACCAGGTCCAATTTCAGTCTAATTTCCTAAGAATGCCCAGTGTGTCAGTGAGTATGATCAAGGCCCTATTCGCCTTTTGCTTCAGTGTATGGGATTCAACCTGCTGTGGCAGCCCTGCAGCCAAAGGTTTACCTATAGAGCTTACTCTAGAGAGGTTAAGGCAGTTGATTTTTGATCTTTTAACATACTTGGAGTTTCAGAAGTCCAGTGTAGTTTTAAAGTTGTTGGAGTTGCCTTCACTTACTTGTTATGTCCTTTACTTAAAGGATTCAATCGCCTCACAGCTTAGTCCCTGCAAAAAGGGATCAGGTGAATTGTATTCTACTGAAGAGCAAAGACAACTGGATTAGTCCCCTGCTGATAAGGCTTAAGGAACTGAATTGAGCTGAATAGACTTCAGTCAGCCCTCAGTTTCTGTATTTAGTAGCCTAGGTTTTTAACGACCACAGTTTAAATTATTGCATAACTGTAAATGGTTGTGACTCTCTACACTGAAATACAAGAAATTCTGTTTAAACATATGACAAACATTTTAATGGAAAGAAGATTGAGCACTTGAGAGGTTGTAGGGTCTATGTCCTTGGATATACTCAAAACCCAAGTGGAAAGGTACTGAGGAACCTGCTCTAGGTGACCTTGCTTGACCAGGGGGTTTGAATCAGGTGACCTCCAGAGGTGCCTTCCATCCTCAACAATGAGGATGGAATGATTCAGTGAGATGTTTTCAGCTCCCAAAAGACAAGATAACATCCTGATTCCTTCAGCTGAGTATGTCTCAAATGTGAATCAGACCCCTCATATAAGGCAGTCTTTGCACTCAAAGTGGTTAAACATGTTCTCATTACCTCTGTGTAATTTTAGCTGGGGGTGGAATGCTCTCTTACAGTTCAAGCCACACTAATGAATATCTGGGATAGAGGGGATGGCAAGTGCTTCCAAAGCAAATATGCAGCGGTTCTTTCAGTCATCACTAAAAAGTTTAATTCAATGCATATAAAAAAGCTAGAAACACACAAACTCCGTCATTTACTTTATGGCATAACATTTGTAAATATCACTGAAAAGATTGCATGTGTCCAACGACATTTGTAATTGAGTTACAAACTCAAGGTAATGAGATCGTGAAGGGAGGTGGGGGAGGAATTTACATCTCTGGTTTAACAGTGTTACCAGTCAGCCACAAATAAGGAATGTCTTGTAAATACATCAAAGCTAACAAAAGAAGTAGCAAACTGTCGCTAGAAAAATACATACAGACAAATGTGTGACCAAAGATCAAGCAACAAACGGGAGAGAAACTGAAAGATAAGTGTGACCTGGGGCTGCTGAACTCCTGGTTTCAAACACAAAGCAAATCCAAGTATAAACCCTGCTTACTGTAAAGAGCCCATGCCCACTTTCTACACGAGGTTCTCTAATCCATAGCAAGAAGTGACCTTTAAACTACCTTGACAGATAGCAGCTGACTAGAAAATTACAGTCATTAACGGGATATCGAGAGAGCAGACTATTGTAAAAAATGATACTAAAAGGCAGATGTTAACAATTTGCAACCCCAAAAGACAGCTACAATAAAACCCTACATTTCTGGAGTTCTGAAAAAAATTTGTTATTGAGATTCAGCATACACAAAAATAAAAGGTGCATATGTTTTTTTCACATCTCTAGAGCCAAGCTTTATATGAAAAAAATGTAAAAATTATTCCAATTAGTTAAACAGAAATTTCTTGGAAAATGCGGTTACTTGCATTCATTGAAAATGAGGGTTATATGTGAAATTGGTTTACTCCTGTCTAGACCAGGTCTTTGTTACTTGAAAAACCTATTAGGATTAGATATTTAAGATCCTCATTTTAGAACCAATGGAAAAATAATGTAGAAACAATGCTTTCAGACTTTCTCTCTTTCTAGAGGGTAGTTGACTCAAATAAAAAAAAAAATATATTTTAAGCCTTTCTTTCTGAATTTCCATAGCAATACAAATATTAGTTTCTTTATGAGCAAACAGTTGAGGCTAAACAGTGGAGATTTTTGCACTGTCCATAAACTCATGGGAATCATATCAGAATATATTGACATGAGTCAGTTTTTTGCCCAGAAAAGAAATTGTGTAGAGTGGTTTAGCATTTGTTTTTAATATTACTTGATGCTATTTGTTGGAACACCTGGAAATGCAAACCTAGGCAACACTGAAACGTGTGGCGTCATAATCTTGTTGGTCACTGCAAGCTCATGTCAGAATTATCAACAGTGACATTTCAAATGGAACAGGAAGTTTCAGATGGCCAGTGAATTTCTCAGGAATCTGTGGTCAGCAAGAATTGTAGCATGAGACAGCAGCATGTAGCTTTGTTTGAATGCCACCATACCTGGACTGATTCACACTGTTGTGGCAGATTCCTGCCAAGAAGATAATAAAAAATTTGGATGAAATTCAGAAAAGCACCATGAAGGAGGAAATAAGAGTAATACATAGGAAGAAAACATGATTTAAATTAATAATGGAAAATTACAATGTGCTATTAAAAAATCACAAAGCTTACTCATAGAATGTAGGATATTGAATAATATTCCCCCCCAAAGGAATGTAAGTCCCAAATTCCACATTTAGTTTAAACAAGTGTATTTCAGTGTAAAAGAAAATCTGCATATACACCAAAAAAATTTAATGAACTAAGTTTTCCCTATTCTTATATTTGACTTTATTCAATAACTTTATTTCATAATTTATGAAAAATGTATGTCAAAAGTCATAACTCCTCTTCAAATCTAGAACTTTGTAAATGCACTTGGTGTTATGATTCTTGATATGAGAGACTTTGCTCAAGTAATAGAATTGGTTTTGTTAAGAAGTTTATTTTCAAATAAATTGAAGCCATTCTTTCTTTCTCATTTAAGACATCCCAATGTCTGAAAATATCCTTGAGTGGAGGTGTCTCCTCCAGATGTTTCTGGAATGTATTCATTCCCTCTCCTTTTTTTTTTTTAATCATTAATTGCTGTATCTTTTAAGGTGGACGGTTAAAAGTTAAGTGCTTTGGAGAATGTGACTGTGAGGCCATGTTAAATTAAGGGCAGCAAGGGTACAAGTAGGGACCATAACTCATGCATGTTTCTGATCACTGACCCTGAACTTGCCTTACAGTCTTTCACATAAATTATGACAGACTGGAGAGAATTACAATGAAATATGTTTTTTGGGGAGTGGCAGGCTTCCCCTCCTTTCTTAACACACACCCTTGGAAGCAGAGTGTGCTGCCTTTGGATCCTCATTCTTCAGACACTAAATTTGAAACATTTTAACTTCGGGGCTTCTATCCCATTCATCTTTTCACTCTTTTTAAGAATTCCTGAAGTTTCCTTTCCTCTCTGTTACTGAGTCAAGCAAACTGTAACTTGCTGACTAGCATATTGTTTTGCCCATGTCTTTTACAAAGCACATCTTGACAAGATACTTGCCAAATTTTCATTTACTTGGCTGGTGGACTTGAGGTTTCTTTTACTGCAGCATCTTAAAGAGCTTTCTCCAAAAGATGACGTGGCACCTTTGGGTGCATTGCAGGTTGTCCCTGACTCTGCTACCACAGAAGCTTTGTTTATAATGATGTGTTTACATAAAACTAAGCTATATGGTGTACTCCTCATAGTCTGCAAAGTGCTGCTGGATCATAACATCAATGCTGACTAAGATAAAAACAATAGACAGAAAACCTAAATGCAATAATTTCTTCCTGGAGTCTAAAGAGAAAACTCATTGAAGGGATATAAAGAATAGAAGATAAAATCTGGTGGTTTTACACTAATTTACACTCCTGGTTACTTCATGGAATGAGCTGGTATGAGCTTCTTGGGCTGAAATAATTTGCTGTCAATTCCTGGTTTTACAACCACTAGTTAGTCTTTTTTAATGAAGATTAAATTTTGTCAACTTTATTTCAGGAAAATTCCTGCTTTGCATTCAAAAACAGGCTTACAGTCCTACATGAGCAAAAAGAGGAAAGTATTGTCCCTCCATATTACCCACTGAGATGTATTGGGAGGCAATAATTTAGACATAGCTTCCTCTGGCCTTTGTTTAAAGTTGAGGAAAAAATTTCCTAATGGTTTTGTGAGCAACAATCAGGCAAGTGAATGAGAACAGATTGAAGAAACCAGTTCTTTTTCTGAGGAGTGAAGTGTAGTTTTGAAGCGGTTTGGTTGTCTTTTCTATTTCTAACATTAATTTTAACATTATTTTATCATGCATCACAAACACTTTGAATGTCAGTTTATTCTGAGGCCTACATATACTTCTGACATGAACAAAAAAATCAAGAAGGGTTCTTTTCAATCTTTTTCTTCTTTCTTTTTAATTTTTTTTTCCCCAAAATATTTTATACTGTAAGCTCACTGAAACTGGCCTGGAAGCAGGTTCTGTTTAATAATTATCTTTTGGAAAAAAACTGCTTTCTATCCTGCAAGCAAAGTTTTCATCAATTTTGTGAGTTTTTCACTTACTGTTTGAATTGCTGACATATTTAAAAACAAACAGTAGACTTAACAGAAGATGATATTATATTCTTAATGATTAAACATAGTTTAAAACCATAGAATTTATGTAACCTTATGCATTCCTCAAGGTCCTTTTTCTTATCTCGTTCAGGGAACATGAGTAGGAACCTTTAGGGATTTGAGATCTCTTGGAAGGCAGTGATTTCCCAGGTATAAGCTCCTGTGTATGGCAGCAATTCTCAGCCTGCAGATCTGTCAATTTACTCTTCATGTTTGACAGTGGAAATGGGAACCTGTAACTAAGCAGAAGAGCAGGTAGCAGGTTCCAGTTCTTTAGTTCTTCATGCAATTTTGTTGGATGGGGGGGTTTATGCTTTTCATCATTGTTTTGGGCCTGATCTAAGAGTGATTGAAGGTCAGTACAAAAAAATGTCTAGGTGACTTAGAGCATGACTTGCATTTGAAAGCCAAAGGGACCTGTGCTCTTAAATCAGTTACATGTGTCTGGGAATCTCACTGAAGCCCACAAACAGTTCCCTAACTTCACTGTGAATTAAATGTGACCTGAGTTCCAAAGTAAATTTCATGGTGCAAATTAATTCTACAGTCTTGTTTTGTCTGTAGCTGGGTTAGACAGAGTGGTGGAATGGCATTGAGAGGTGTGAGTGTACCTTTTTTAAAAGATTTATGTTATTTCTATTCCCATAGCAACATTGCAGGCCTCGTTCATATTAATTAGCTCTTAATTTAGAAACATTATGGCTATTTGAATGAGAACACATAAAAGATAATTAATTTATTCATTATTTGTGAATTTCTCTGAAGAGGTGTTTAGGTTTTGATTTGGCATGTTGTGAAGGCAAAGAAGCTCTATATGAACATAAATTTACAATAATGTTATTCAGGAGTTTTTTTGTCTCAGGAATCCTTTTGGGGGAAATTATCAGACTAAAGCTGATATGAAACCAGGAACAAAAGAAGTTTCTCTTACCCTCCTATTCATTTTTTCTAATAGCCTGTTTTCAATTGCTACATCGACTTTACCAGACTCAGTGTTTGAATTAGGTTTATGGCCAGAATCTAAGAACATCCCCCCCCAAAAAACCAAAAAAGGAACAAGGCTGAGGGTATTCACTGCTGTGGTGAAACTGTGCAGACGATGAGCAATAGAGCATCTACCAAATCCTCCCATTTGATTCCTACATATAGAAAAGTCAAAGGGCAAATTTTCTACTGGAATGTGTTGAATCAATTAACATTTATGATGGAAACCAGGCACACAGGCCACTTGGTTACCTTCCAGACATTTTTAGTGGGCAAACTGCCCAGGCCGGCTCGCCACGCACGGAGAGCTTTGATCCCAGATTGGAAGACTCCACAGGTTCCCCAGCCTGAATGCTTCAACTTCCAGCCTTGTGCCTGTGCTTTATTCCAGCCTGAATAACTGATATTCTTACTGGTCACTTGGCATGCACTGAAGAATGGGTACAGTTTCTTGTTGTAAAACTCTGTGCAAGCATATAAAGATTTGCATTATGAAATCCCTACATAAGATTAGGTAATGGAAGCAGGAAGGTGTTGGTTACATGCTGTGGGTGTAAGTATGCTGTATATGTATATATATATATAGACATTATGGTAAATTTTTAATTTAAATGTATAAATCTTGTGTTTATTGTTCATATAATATATATATAAACCTATATTTAATAGATAAATTTCCAAAACTAAAAATTCCAATCACCAGATAGGTCACCTCATTGACAGTTTCATGATACATACAAAACCAAATTAAATGCCAGTTGTTACACTTAGGAATACAGTAAATAAATCAATACAATTATACAAATTGTACAATAATACAAATAAACAAAAGGCAGTTTACTGACTGGAATAAGAATTTGAGAAACATTCAACAAATAATGAATAAAACAAAAATATTAAAAGAGCAAAACCATAAATTTCTACTACAATTATTAAATTGAAAAGCAACAGATGTCATGTAATTAAGACATTGAAGTCCAACTGAATATAATGAAGAGGAAGAAATTTAACCATGCTGAAATGACACAGTTAAACTTATTGTGCCTAAAAAAATTATATTTGCATTCTGAAAAGTCCAGTAATAGGTCAGCACACGTGGCATACAGGGCTATCAATGCACAGCTTCTCTACAAAAATGCTTTGCAAAATGGCCACATTTAAATTTATTTGCCTGTGTTTTAATATCTGTTCTGCCTTCTGTACACATCCTATCAATAAATGAAACCTAATTATACATTTGCAAAACACACAGGTTTTTTTCAGTATAGTGAAAGTTTTCAGTCTTGTTATGCATACAGTTGTTGGGATTAAAAGACATATGCAGTTCCACACAAATTAGTCTGAAATGAAAAGGTTTTAAAATAAAATGTAACTTGTTGCAAGGACTTAAAGCTGAATTCCACATCCTTACCAGAGTGGGAAGATATTAAAGCACTGAAGATTTATGGTGTGGCTCTCAGTGCTGTGCACTTGCAGATTTATTGCAGACCTACATGTTTGAATGGTCGCTGATGCACAAATATCTTTAATTTGGATTTTAGTCATAAGTGGGGGGTAGGGGTGGGTTAAAAAGTGAGTCTGTAAGAAAGACAGAAAATGATACTGCCAGAGCCTTAAAACGATGTCTAGGAAATTTTGGAATGTCAGACCTGTCTAATTTCATGGGCTGTGTTAAAACCTTAGAAGATGCACAAATTGCAGATTTAGTGGCATCTATTGCAGTAGTGAAAGTGCATTCTTGTATTAAATTCACAGTCTGGCAAGTTCCCCCATGCACATAGGCTTTTGGGCTTATTCTTTCCCTTTGAAATGTGAGCAAATATAACAAGCTTTGAAATGAATAAACTGAATCTTCATGCTAATTGCAGAAAAAAAAATTACTGTCTCTGAGTAAGCAAGGGCTGATCTATATTTTCTACCTAACATTTTTATACTTAGCGTATAAAGAAAGGAGAGACTCATAATGCCTGCAGATGTCTGTGGGAAAAGCAAAACCTCTTACCAAACCCCTGCCTTTACCTCAAGGTAATTTTTTTTAAGATTGTCAATAACGAAATTTCTTTGGATTTTGATTTTAACTCTTAAAGCAACCTTTTTCCCAAGTTACTGGCTACTGTTCACCGTGAAGGCAAGGCACTATGGTGCTTATAATCATCTGACCTTTCAATTCATTAAAACTAATAAAATACTTTATTTCTCAATGCATCTTTATGCTGAAGATCAGGGGTCTTGATTGAGGTTTGTAGGCAGAGATATGATATAGGCAGCAATAATGGTTATTGTTAGAAATTAAATTTGCTGAATGATCTTTCTTAAAAAGGGCAGAAAAAGATTCATTTGAATTAAGTTAAACAAATCTGTTCTTAAACTCATAACTGCTCAAAGTTGCCTGTGCTCCTAAGTACTTGATCACGATGCTGAAGAGAATCAGGAAATGCCATGTTTACTGAATATTCCAGAAGTTTCCATACTACACTAAAGTAAGTTATCCCACTCTCTCAGCTCACTGTCTCCTGAAGCCACTGGATTATTGTTTCCATGGCACAGAGTTGGAGGAGTCTTCTTTCACCCCTCTCCCAGGTAGTTTTATTTTCCTATCTAGTGCTGTTTGTCCTGTGTTTTTACAATTTGAAAGGCTTCAACTCATAAGAAAATAAATCTTTAACTAGATGAGACATGGAAGGAAATAATTAAAAGAAAATAATTATCGCCTACTTGATAGAATTCTGGTTAAATTCAACCGCATAAGAGAATGTGTCTCTAAAAATGCCCTGTAAAAAACAAACAAACAAAAAAAAACCATTGACTTGATAAAATCTCTGAGGGTAATTCCATTTATTTGAGTCTTAAACCTTTTCTAATCTATATGTATCCACCGGACAAGAAGCAGTGAAACTTAAAATGCTGTACTGGGTCAGGACTCAGGATAATTAAGGGAAATTTTTGATGTCCAGAATTCTTTTAGGAATTTCTGAGCATTTTCTAAGAGTTCCTCAATCTAGAACCTTTTTAGGTCATTGTGATTTCCAAGAATTTCTCTTTCTTTTCTAGGAATTCTATCTAGTATTTTTCTAGGTATTTCCCAGCCCCTTTCAGGAATTTCTTAGAAATGTGCCTTGCTTTCTTTAAATTTCCATGTACTTTTGACTACTTTTTCTGTCCATAATATTTCTGGAAATCTCCCACTGCTTTCTAGCAACTTCAAATTCTATAACACTTCTAAAAGTCACTGAATGGTTTTGAGGAAGTTCATTGTTCTTTATAAAATTTCACTAAGCTAGAAATTTTATGGGACATTCAATGAGCAATTTTGGAATTTCAGTGCACTTTTTAGGAATTTCCCAGTGCGTTTGAGGATTTGAAAGTTGCTTCTCAGGACTTTTTCTGAACTATTCTAACAGTTCCTAGTGCTTTCTAACATTTGTGTGTTCTCTTGATCTAGAACCATTGTGGGAAAATGCAAATGTTTTCTAGGTATTTCTCATCATGTTTCTTTCCTGGAACTCTTCTGTTTAGAATATTTCTAGATTTTTTTTTTTTTTTCACTCTAGAACCATCCTAGGAACTGAAAAATGGTCTGCAGAGATGTGTTTACAAAATAACATGTGACTGTGTAAAAAGAACCAAGCCTAAAATAAAATAGGCAGTGAATTACAGTAGCTTACAGTAGCAATTTAGGTCATGGAATTTGCACCTGCACTAGTTATAAAATCTACCTGCCAAATCCACACTGTTGGGAGCCAAAATATGGTATCAGACTGATTAAATTAACACCTTCAGCACAACAAGGCATGATGATGCCAGACTTTGTAACAGCACAATATGATTTATAGTTGACTCAGTTTTAATGATCAGACTCCAGATCACTGTACTTGAATAAGTTTCGTGTCTGACGTGGCAGAGAGGCCTGCAGCCATTTAATTCTCCTGTTGGTTGTAAATTAATTAAATGGGTTGTATATAAATAAAATAACATTGATTTATTTCCTGGCTATTTTTTGTCTTGTTCATAAAGTGTAAGCTGTGCCAGGGGAGATTTGGGTTGGATGTAAGAAGGAATTTCTTCATGGAAAGGGTTGTTAAACATTGGAATGGACTCCCCGGGGAGTCACCATCCCTGGAGAAGTTCAAGCAACAACTGAGCATGGCACTTAGTGCTGTGGTCTAGTTGACAAGGTGGTGTTTGGTCAAAGATTGGGCTTGATGCTCTTCGAGGTCCTTTCTAAACAAAATGATTCTGTGAATTACCACTGTCAGATATGTTTTAGGACATATTTAGAAAGAAGTGATTTTACGATCTTTCATCAGTCTTTTTTCTTGTGCCCACAGAGTTTCTGAATTTATAGACAGAGGCATAACTTTGTCAAGTAATAATCTATCTGTTTAAGCAAAATGACATTCCTTTCAAAGTTGAGCAGAATTAATTCCTTACTGCAAAGACTACTTTGCACTTCCAGAGCACTCTTTACCTGCAGAATCTGCAACTGCTTCATAAATTGCTTTAATAATCCGAAGTACTAAACAACTCTGGAATATTACCCAGAATTCCTTCTTTAGTGAATATTTTTCATTGAGCTCTGTAAACACAAGCAGCCATGAACATGAGTGTTCTCAAGTAGGATCCAGTGCCAATTCCTATCAAGGCTCTTGTAGCAGAGATACAGCACCTTCAAGGACTGAGTGTGCTCAGTGTAATACCTCTTGTGACGAGGGATAGAAACACTCTCTTGTACCTGGCACAAATACCTGGGCATTAAGGAAGTACTAGTGTATCTGAAAAGACCCATAAAAACAAAGTACAACTGAACAACAAGTGGCCTGGATCTTAGTTTCATTGCTCTGTGAATAAAAGCACTGATTGCCCCCACTATTTAAGTAAGTATTATGCAGGGTCTACAGAAGAAGGTAATAAGTTTTCCTCACGGAGAACTTGCTATAAGGAACTTGGGCCATGAAGCGAGCTTTGGATTGTTGACTTAGATGTGTAGACAGAGATCAGTGATACTGCCTAACTGGAGGGCCTTTTGGGCTGGTTCAATCCCAGTCCAGTTGCTGAGTGTCTGCAGAAAATGTTGCCTAACAGCTCAACCCACCACTATTTTTTGTGTGCAGCACACTGATTTCTCCCTGTTTGAACAGTCAAGGTCCTTCAATGTTAACAGTTTTGTCCCAGTCAGCAAGAGAGAATCGCCGTCATATATTCCTTAAAATGCCGTTTTAGAAATCAAATAAAATAATGGTATTACTTGAAACTAAAAAGGCTTTAAAGTAGCAGGCCTTTAAAATACAATAGTTCAGACTCGTCTGAGATTTCATGGGTTCTGTAATAATGCAGCTGTTTTCCTCAGGGTGTTCTCACAAATTCATCAAAAAGTCTATTTGTTATGAGCATTCTGAAACCCCAAGGAAAGCAGCTGTGTTTTTGACAAACTGGGCCACATTTTCAACACCTCTAGCAAAAGAGACATTTATAGAGGAATTCTATGTCTTATATATCCATGAGCAACATATTTTTTTAACACTAACAACATACAATGCTCTTAGAAGAAGATTACGCAGCAAAACAGCCAAACTGAACATTGAGTTGGGCCAGAATATGAAATCAAAACTCTGACCTCCAGCAGAAGACTTGCCCTAAACTTACAATATGCCACCCAGAGTGAAATTAAAGACCACTAGGGAAATCACTGAATGTTATAGGCATGTTAGATGTGAACTTTTCAGGTTTTTTAATCCTTTTCCTTTTTTTTCTTTGCTTTTAATGTGTTCCTGAAACTGTAAAAGTGTAAAGAATGAGTCATGTTAGGAGGGGATCTTGCGGAATGTGTTTACTACAGCATCAATGAAATGCAAAATCTGGACGAGGTAGGGAGTATCCCATTCTTGTTTATCTCATTTCTACAAGAGTTTATTTTCTTTTTATTTTTTTTTTCTGTCAGCCCAATGCTGATTATAGACCCAAATATCATTTTTGCTGCTTTCAGTTTTTCACGAGTTTCATAGAGGTTGTAGTCTGTACATATTTTATACGATTTTTTTTTTTCCTGCATCTGCCCAACCATATTCAGCCCTTCCTGGTTTTTGAAAATGTTAATTTATTTCCTTCATGCTCTACAGACCCATTCTTTATGTACTAAACCCATCTTTCTGTAGTACTTTTCAACAGTATATGTTTTATCACAATAGTTTGCCCATTGTTTTTTAAAGTTTAATATTTCAGTTCTTAAATTAGGTTTCCCACTTAGGCAACCCTGTTGAAACATCTTTAGTCCACTGACTTTCCTCAGCCTACTCTTCCTCTCCATATTTTAGGATTATTATGGAAGTTACTCAGATAAATAGATTGTCATTTCCTTTTGAAATGTCTGTACATCTAGATGTCACTAGATTTTCCAGGTGAGCTGTGGCTAATCCATTTCCTTTTAATGTCATCCTTTTAATGCCTCATTCTTTGATCCTCATCTCTCAAGATATGCTTTCTCCTTGTCCCTTTCTTTGATCTTTATCTCGTTATCTCTTTCTTTTATTGTACTCAGCTTTCTGAGTTACATCTGAGTTGCATCTCCTTTTCACTTTCCTTCATCTTGCACTTGCCACTCCACTGCAGGGTTTCATCCATCAACTACATGCTTCAACTACCCTTTTTTTGGCCTTTCAGGGGAGCACTTATCTGGTGGGTCTTTTGATCCCAGTCTATAGGCTGTTTAATTTCATTTCATAGATCATTCTTCTTTCCTTAAAGATGTCTTAGTTTCCCATGTAACTTAATTGTATTCTTCCCTCATGTGTTCCTCTGTTTTCACTTTTGTAGTTGCTCTTAGCCTCAGTCATCTTGGTGCCAGCACAAGCTTAGGTTCCATCCTCACACTCCTCATTGAAATGAAATAAATGAACCATACTCTGATTTTTCTCATTAGATGATAAATAACTCCACTTCCTTTACATTTGCTCAAAAGGCATGATCATTTCTTTAGCAGGAATTTGGTTGATTTTATGCGTTTTAATTTTCCCTGTATGAAAAATGTGTCCATAAATGTTAATTCTCGTAGAATTAAAATTCAGTTTCTGCTGCTGTTTATTAAGCTTCCCAATTCCTGAATTTAGAATATACATATGAAAATTGAAAGTTAAGATTTTTTTGTAACTTAATGAAAGAATATGCATATGAATTATAGACCTGCTAAGAGTGAGATTCTTACTAGCTGTATATCAATGAGCAGAATGCTAAAATAAGGCACAAGGAGTCTTCCACTTCCAATTCTAAGCATAGGTCAGGAGTCTGTAACTGCTAACTGCATGTAAATTGACATTTTTAGAGGTGAATGCTAATGAGTATTGGCATTTTTTATCTTCATCCTTCCATGTGATAAAGATTTGAAGATATTCTGGATGAGTTGTCAGAATAAACATCCTCTGATAAGTTAAAAAGTCTGAAACATGTCCATATTTTGGAATGCCATTCTTTTATTTTTTCATTGACAGATATGTGAAAGTCAATGGCAAGACTGAGAGAGACCCTAGCTGGTTTAAATTAGTGCATCTCTGCTTAAGTCAATAAATTTACAGTATCATAAAATAACTTAAATCTAGTCCACTAAATATAGTCTTTGCTTTTGAATCATTTCCACTAAAGAGTAATTAAGATTATGCTTTCTCCTAATTGGCTTCCCTTGATTCAGCAGGAATTAAATTTAAAAAATAAGAAAAGATGTATTTCTTAAATTTACATTTGGAAATACTGTCAGATGCTCCTAAGTGGCAGACCCTTGTGTAAATAAAAATATGGAACCTAAGTGGGCATCTTAATTACAGGTTTAGAGCATAAGTTTCAACAATTTATATCTAATCAAGTCCTTTAAAAGGAGAAGAGTAGGAATATTAGAACTTTAGGGTCAGATGCAGTAAAGTAGTGAGCTTTATGAGTGGCTTAATGCAAAGTATGATATCAGTCAGTGCAGAAATTCCCATTAACTTTGGTAAGATTTGAATCAGACTTAAAACGTGTTAAAGGCTACGCAGCAGAAAGTGTTTGCAAGTAAAATCGATGTAGTCTTGTTAAGTATTGTGAATGTGCTTGCAGTTCACTCCTGTTAGCCTTGCCAGTAGACAGTCTTCAAAATTACTTTCTCTAATTCACCTAATGTTGTATAGTATGGGTTTACAACTTCTCAGCCTCAGCTAATCACATTTTGGTATTTTAATATTTACCTAGGCCAGGAATCTCCTCACAGGGTAGAGATGGCAAAGATAAATGGCAAGATGGTAAATGAAAAGTAAGACTGGGAAAAAAAACACAAGAAGGCATTTATGGAAAACTTCACCCTTTTTTTTATTTTTGGAGGTGTCTATTTTCTGTGTTTTTTTGTTTTTTGTTTTTTGGTTTTTTTTTAAATGAAGAACATTCAAACAACATTTTAATGGGTAGTGAAAAGTGATCACAGTCTTTATTTGCCTATCAGAGAGCTACATTCCACTTCAAATGCATGTAAGGTCATGCCCTGGTGCCTACAGTTATACAGATATATGCTTTATTACATCATTCATTAGATTTTACAATACTAAAAATTGATGCAACAAAACTGGAAGATGACCTGTAGTGGATTTCTCTTATAAATGAAATATCAGACAAATAGCGAGGATGAGAGGGGGAAGAATATAAATTAGTGCTCCTATTATCTGTTGAATATTGAGTCCATCCTGTAAATTGATTCAAGTAGTGCAAGAAAAGACAGGAGGTAGTCATGAAATGCAAGAATATTTTATCTGTACAGGAAGGCAGAATTAAGTTTCCTAACTTTTACTGGTGCATTTTGTATCCTTAACAAGGATTTTCTGACATGATAAAGGGACTGTATAGAGTTACTGACATTACTGTTTGCACTCCTGTTACAGTGCCAGGCATCATAGATATTTCCTACGTACATTATCTCTGTGGAGAGTATGATCTTTTGAGGCAAAGGCATCAAAGTGCAAAGCACTTTGATTTATGGTCTTACTGACTAGGAAATTACTCAGGAATGCTTGTGAGACTGGGGATTTTGCTGGTGGAAATCAGGGCTTTGCAGGCTGTGTCTGCACATGGATTTCAAGAAGGAAAAGCCGACAGTGATCTGTGACACAGAGGAGTTCCTGGCCAGCCTGTGCTGGGGCTCTGCCACCCTGTGGGGACAAGAGCAGTGTGTCCTCAGGCTGTGCCCATCACAGGCTTCTGTGGACCTGCACACACTGAGCTGGAGACTGGGAAGCAACCCTGGTGTCCATCACACTAAGGGAGTTGTAACAAACCAAAACAGGCTACAAAAGGCCCTGTAACTGCCAGTTTCCCAGCAGTTTTGGTTGGGAAGTCAGGGAATGGATCAGGCTTCAGTGGTTGCCCATACACACACTGCCCCTGTGACTACACAACAAAACACCTCAACTCATAACAAGTCACAGGTTTCCAAAAATTTAACATTCCAGACAGCAGTAGGCATAAGGACACACAGGCATATTAAATGGAAAATTTCCTGTCCTCAGTAGGCACAGTATTAGTAAAGCTTCACCAGCTGTGCTGTTGGGACTCAGTGAATTTTCTGCACAGTGCCTGGTGAGTCAGAGTGTTCATCAGGATGGGCTTTACTGCGGTTGTTACTTGCCCAAGTGCTTCCTCTGTGTCTTGTGTCTTCTGGTTTCGAAGGAGCCACACGAATGTGGCAAGTTGTCCCTGAGAAACATAAAAAAGTGTATATCCATAGCGTGGTGCTGGCAAGGGTGTCGCTGGGCACGTCGTGTGGTTAGAGATGCGTAACCCATAGGCAGTGTATGGGTATTCCCTCAGTATCGCCCTTTCTCTTGGCACTCTTGGCGTCACTGCTTTAATAACAACTACAGTTAGTAAAAAACTGAATCATTTACTAGGTGTATACATGTAGCAAAGCTTGGAACAAGTGCCAAAAAAACCCAAAAATAACAATAATAGAAGTATCCCTGTTTTGCAGCACACGTGCTGCAGCAGTGTGGGAGCACATATGGACAGGATGTTGCTCAGTTATTAGTGAGAGATGGTTGTTGCATCTGATTTTATAAATACATTTTAGAAAAACTGTTCAGAGGAAGGTAGCTGGAATCTGGTCTTTCTGAGCTGCTTCATTCCTGTCCTAAGGAACCTATTGTTTTTCAGTACCACTGAAAACTGTTATCCTTTTGTGTTATAACAGCCTTCATGGTATGACATTTATATTTTTTATGACACATGTAGAGACTATATGTCAAAATGTGCATGAATATTTTTATGACAGATGACTGGGGAATAGCTAATTTGATTTTAGTAGTATTTTTCCAAAACTGAAAAATTATCTTGAAAGGACAGTAATTTTTTGTGTTACTCTTGGAAATCCATGATACCAACGTTTCAAGGACAATGTAAATAATTAAAATCAAATTTCAGCACTCAGATTTAGGATTATACTCATGCTTTTCACAATAATTAAACATGCAAACTTATCATGTTTTGTTTATGGAATAAATTTTTAATATACATTAAATACAATCTGTTTCAACTCAGTAAATATATGCTATTTTTAAACATTAATTTCCGCTTGGTTTGTACCAATACCTTTCATTATTTAATAGACCAGGTTTTGTCTGCAAAAGAATTGTAGTCAAACAGCAAGCAATTTCTATTTGATTTAAGGCACTGTACAATATAGGGCAGCACCTTTCTTTTTAGAATTCAGAGGGTAAAAAGTTTTCTTGATTTTCATATTGATCAGTTAAATGGAGTTTTATAAAATAAATTCTGTAACATTGTCCAGGAGAAACTGACAATATTAAGTTAAAAACCTGTAGTCAACAAAGTTTTGTTATACCAGCTGTGAATTAAATAATGAACTTTTTCCATTTAAACATTCTTTATAATTAAACAATTCTTCTCTCCTTCAAATAAATCAGTTACCCAGAACAGCAATATTGTTAAGACCAGTTAATAAATATTCATGCCTACAGAATCATAGGTCTCATTCCAACATCAGAAAACCATTTTGTTTTTATTCTGCAGTTTTGGCAGGGACCTTACTCTAGAACTGTAACTGTGTGACTCTCTTAGTTCCAGTTTTATCTTGTAAATCTTTGGCCAATTTTATGGATATGCTCATCCTTATGAAATCGTACCAAAAAGTACTTGGAATCCTAGAACAGTACCCAGTTCTAGGATACTGGCCTAGAAGTTGAATCAAATCTCATTCTGTTTTAGAACTGGGAAAAATGGGCTCATTCTTCCGTCATCTTTTTAGCATGTGAACTGTGGCAGATATATGAAAACAATAACTTTGTGTTTATGTGGGTATTTATATATTCCTACCTCAATTCTAGAAAGTTCTGAAACATTTATTTTGTGAACAATGACTATGAAATAAGGCCCTAACGCTGGTTCCACAAAGGCTTGGCCTATGTGCCTTGTGCTCTGAACAGGGACATTTTTATTTCAGGTTAACCATCTAAATAATGTTATACTAGGAAAGAAGGAGGGAAGAAAAAGCCTTAAGGAAAAGTCAGGGCAATTGGCAATAGAAATAGACCCTCAGGATTGTTTGTTATTTGTTTGTGGGTTTTTATATTATATTCAGAACACTTCTGTTTAAAATGGGAGAACTGACTTGCAGTAATATGTCAACTTTGGTGACATTTTTAAATTTTTTTTGGATGCCCCATCCCTGGAAGTGTTCAAGGCCCGTTGGGATGGGGGGCTCAGCAACCTGATCTAGTGGAAGGTGTCCCTGCCCATGGATGGGGGTTGGAATGAGATGATCTTTCAGGCCATTCCAACCCAAACCATTCTGTGATTCTATACATTTAAGGACTCCTCAGCTGTGTTTAGAGCATCAGGTGTGGACCAGACATGAACAGGCATTGTGCTGGGGAAAAGAAAATTCATCCTAAAGCTGGGAAATGATGCTGGAAAAAAACTGTAGCAGGAACAAGTGTAGTGAGGCTGGATCAGTCCTCCCTATCAGACTTGTGAGCTTTGTTCTGCTCTATCTCCGTGGCCCTTTCACCCCTCTGTCCAGAGTAGAGTTACAAACTCCCATGCTCCCATTTTAGCACACCAGCTGCCTTCATCTAACAATCTGAGACACTCATCTCCTCTGAGATTGCTTTGAGCCTTTTATGTATTAGACAGGGTAACAAATAGAAGCATTTAGAGAAATATTTTCCTAACTTCTGCTATCTCAGCAGTTTCTGCCACTGTTGTTAGCATTGTATCTTCTAGCAGCTTGACCTTTAAACGTTAAGTATCAGTCAGCATGAACCAAGAAAAGAAAGAAATTGTAACTATCTAAAGCAGTATATTTATTTTCAGAAGTGTATATACGCACAAACACACATATGTGTGTGCACACACACTGATACAATAATCACACATAACCCTGAAGGAGATAAGTATCTGGTTTAGAATCCATTAGTGTAACTAAGACGAAGAGGATATGTGCACTTCATGATGAGGAATTTTCCCTC
This sequence comes from Oxyruncus cristatus, assembly GCA_013399855.1. Lineage (NCBI taxonomy): Eukaryota > Metazoa > Chordata > Aves > Passeriformes > Cotingidae > Oxyruncus > Oxyruncus cristatus. Next base: position 627,219 of record VXAY01003150.1, on the reverse strand, counting down.
ATTTTCTTTTCTGTCAGAATTATCTTCTCACTTATACAAACAGCTTTTCCCTTGCTATAAAATCTCCATTAGGTGGCTACATTCGTTATAGTGCTATCAAGCATCTCCATCTAGATATGAATTTCTTGCTTCATCTTGTTTTTTGCTTTACTCTTGCCCAGCTCTATCTTAGTTCACTGATGCCTTCAAAGAGTTTCACAGAATGCAGAAGTTTATGAATTCAGATGTAGCAAAGTAATTCAGCAACTGTCCTCTGCCTTCTCAAACCACTCGCTCTCCTCATCATTGCTACATCTGGAGAAAAAATATTTTGACAGTAGTTTGCTTATGAGTGATATCTCTACAGTATCAACAGAAAAACAAATAGAACTTAAAGAAACAGTTGTGTGGAATACTAATGTGTCTGTTCCATAAATAATTTCTCTTACTCCTTAACGAAAATATCCAGCTGAAACCTCAGGAGCCTTACAAGGACAGAGTCACTCTTTGAACTCTTCCATAAGTAAATATGCTCATAATGGGATTGAGGTTTTACTGTTTCCAGGGTTTATTTTATGGTACAAAAGGTTAAATTCTATGCAAGTAGAACGTGGGTAATTTGTGCCCTCCGTTGTGCCCACAAGTCCATCGATCCTGACAAGAGAGCCTCTGGGTTTCAGTAGTCACAGCCAGGTGGTATTAAATGCTACTCTCTGAGAGAAATATATGTAAATTAAAAGGATTTGTGTGTCTCACACATCAATTTCATATCTCTAAATATCACTTTTGATTTATAAACATCACAATAAATAATATTGAATTAGTCTATTGCATGCTTAGGTCTGATTAAGGTATTGATCTGTAAACTCTGAAGGGACTCGAGTTTAACCTAGGCCTTAAGGCAGACAATATCAATAATGTGTTTGCTGTAAAATTTGTGTGCAGCTATATTTTAAAAATTTCTCAAGCAGCTAATATTTGTGTTTATGATTACTAGATATGACTAAAAAGTAAAACAAGGAAAAAAAAAACACCACCATCCCATACATGTTTGCAAATTTGTTTATGTTATAAAGCAATACAATTCAAACGACCTATTTATAAAAATGTCATGCACTCACAATATTTTTATCATCATAACTTGGGCTTCAGTCATGATAGTGTTCTCAAAGTGATCCCAAAAATAAATTCTAAGCAGGTTTAAATTTGCGCTAGCCTGAATAGAATTACATCAATTTGCATCAGTGTCCTGGTTAAAAGCTGGAGCGGGGATTTCAGCTGAAGAGTAACTTGGCGGCTGCACAGACTGGGAGGGACTCTGTCAGTGGAAAATAATCACGTTGTGATCCAAAATGTAATCTTGGTCATCATCCAAAGTCCATTCCCTTTAGAGCTAAAAGTGCTCATGTTTACCTTAACAGGCTTCTGGTGAGGCTGTCAGAGCCAGGAGATGGGGACAGTGGAAGAAGCATTCCATTAAATACCTCTGGGATTGGTTTTTACAGGTATTTTTTTTTTTTCCCCACACTTGTAACTGATGCTTGAGTTCACAGAGGAATCCGCGGGAATATTTAAGCATAGCTGGACCAGGGCACTCTGAATTCTCATGTAAGAGAAAAATACAAGTGAACAGTTCCAGAACTTTTACAAAAAGAGGAAGCCTACATAGTGTTGGTAGTTTGTGTTTTTAAAACCTGCAGGCTGCCTAGTGTTAAGAAGTGCAGTCATTAGAAGTGTATTAACATAACAGCTTCTTTCCAGACAAGAAGTAAGCACAATAAACAAAAGGAAAAAAACGTGCAATATTTGGCTTCAGTATGATCTAGTTAATTTTATATGCCAAATTAGGCTTAGGTATATCCAGGTAACTCTAGAAATGTAGCCCCAAATTTCTAAATTGAAATGAAATGAAACAAAATGTGCAGAGTTCTGATGTGAATTATTTATTAATAATTGTCTAAGAAGCTATTTTATAATATTTGTCAGATTCAAACCTGGTAAGATGATATACAGCCTTAAGCTGTGATCCTATTAATTTTGACTGGTACTAGTTTAGATCTCAAGAAAGTTAAGAGAAATGACCAAAATATAAATAAAAAAGGAAGAGATTGTCCTATAAATCAAGAGTATGTATTTACATGGTTGTTCAGCGCAAATTTTCTCATTCTCTGTTTTGATCTGATATAGACCAAAAGAGTAAAACCCAAGAGTAAAACCCAACAAAGCATTTTTATACCCTGATTCTGTTTACAGGAGACAATGGCATATTTCTCACTAGGGAGTTAAGATGTGATAAATCTGATATGTTTATTTGGTATCTAAACAACCTCTTTTCATCCACTTGGTGCAGTTTTCCCACTGTGTGTTGCTTTAACCCTCAGTCATGTTTTATATTGATAATCCTTAAAGATATTCAGATATCTCGGGGCTGCCAATGTTTAATGGGAGGTTCACTACCCACTTGTAGTTTTTCATGGAATTCCTTTAACTTAACAAAGTCTATTGTTATAGGAGAAATGATCAGCAAAAGTATGCACTTTGTACCTGAGATGCTGATAAATAAATGGAGGTTAGAAGATTGTTTGGAGTAATTGTAAGTAGAGCACTATTATACCTGGATTTATAGCTCTGTGGTTGTTATTTCTTAACCCGTCAAGTGGAAAATTTTATTTGAATTAATAATAATAATGGGATTCTTATTTCTTACTAATAGATTGAAAGGTGATTATGAGTTTGCACTGCTGCATTTTTTTATTAAAACAAGTAAAATAAAGAAGATTGTAATTTCTTGTCATCATAACAAGGAGAGATAGAAGAGATAAATTTATTATTTGCTGTACCAAGCAAACTGTTTTTCATACTGGAAAAAAATAGGACCACATTCTGACCACTGCCACCTTTGTCAAAATCTCTCTAAAATGAAGAGTTATTAACAACTGGTCCAAACTTCAGAGTTTATTTCAAAGTTCCTAAAAGATGTACAGATTTTTACAACAGAATGGGTCTTTGCTTAAAAAATAGTTGCTCATAGAAAGGGCAGTTACTAAAACCTGCTTTTCAGAAACGTTATTCTCTAGCCTAATTTAAATTCATGGAGTTTTTGACTAGGTGGCCTGGCACGTGGGCTCAGTGTTTTGCATGAGTATGGACTAAATGAAAATACATTAGTGTATCAAGCAGCTCAGAAATATGGCTGAACTACAGAATGTAGATTGCCTGCTTGGGTTGATACTGAAAAGGGAAAATTTTGAATTAGTAATCCCATTCATGCTGTTTTGGCAATGTTGACTAGCTTGAGATCGAGGGAAGAAATCAGACAACTGCTGAATTGGATCTTTGTAGGAAATATTGCTTCTGCAAACAAATTAAAGGAAAAAAATCACAACAAGCTACTAATTATCTCAAGAAAGATAATAACTTTATTAACCTGGCTTCATTTCAAAAGGTGTGAAAATGTCAATAAACAAAACAGAAATAACATGTCAACTGCACCAGAAATACTGAGTAATTTCAATTGTCTAATGAGCCAGATCACTTTACACCGATGAATCAGGGGAAATATTTTTATACAAGTGCAGGGATGAATGTTACATACAAATATTCATGCATCAGGAAAAGCTGTAAAGCTACAAAAATCACAAAGTAGTTGCAACTGCATAGTAGGATGGATCTTTCATTTTAGTATTATTTGTAAAGAAACTTAATGTAGACAGGACTGGCTAAATAAGGCAAGGAACAATTCCCAAATATTTTCAGGATTGATATCCGAATACTGTCTTTGCAGTTACATGTTTTCTTATTTGTTGTTAGCTAGTAGATGAGTGACTGATGCATGTTTATGAAAGTATTTTGAATCTCCAAAGCTTCATAAACATAGCTGTGAATCATTCTGGCTCAAATCCATCTTGAAAGTACAGAGTGTGGCATTCGCTGCTGCGCTTGCGACTGTTCCTGTCCAACAGAGTGTGAAAGCAAGGCCATACCATGTGATAATTATCTAACCTAGGAAATTCGACTGGTTCATTAAAAACAATAATAATAACGTCACCAAAACCAAGCCAAAATTACAATGTGTGTTTCCTACTTTGCATTAGTGAGATTGTTCAAAATAGCAGCTGCATTTTGCAGCGTGAAAGAGTAGCTCAGAGTGGGTTGTGGCAGAAATCACCCTCCTTCCCAGTGTTCCTCTCTCCTTGTTCCTAAGCCTTAGGTGAGACATTCCTTTTGCCCATCAGTTGAATTACTGCACAGTACAGTTGATTTGAGCAGGGATACTCACACCACCAGTACTTCCACTGAGTGTTATACCAGTAGGGTGGGAATTTGTGTCTGCTTTATGGCCTTTGGTTGTCATGGCAGAAAAATACACATTCTGTTCATCAGGAAAGACAGGAAACTCTGCTCTAAGTTATGGATGAGAGATGATCATTCATAAACAATAAGCAACAAATAATCAGGAAGAAAAAATTTCAAGCACATTACAAAAGTAGCTTGACAAAATAATCCTTTATTGTTTGGTTTGGTTTCTACACACAGAAGTTTCATGAATAAGCCAGGATCACAGTTTTCCTATTTTTCATTACAGTTGCCATATTCTGATATTTTCAAACACATAATTTAAATTTCTGTCATGTTTCAGATATGCAGAACTGCAGCTTGACACACACAGCATAAACCTTCAGGATTTCAGTTGTATGATCTCTGCCTATGAAATCTTCTCATATTTGAAATAATGAAAAGTTATATTCTGCTCTATGGTCTGTTTTGCAGAAGAAATACACAGAATACATTTAACTGCATTCTGTGGCAGATCCATAACAGCTTAATACCTTCTATAGATTTTAAGGCTTTAAAAAACATTCACTGTACTGAGCAAGGATGCCATTGCCAAGCTGGGTAGTGTGTTTCTGTACTGTCATAACAGTGATAAATAGCAGCTACCCAGGTGCGTCGAATCCATCACACCTGGAATGAGAATGAGAGCTGCCTGAGTGAGAAGAGAGATGATGCCAAAAAATCCCACAATGCCACATGATTTGCGAGGTGTCCTTTGAAGCTAACACGGGGAGAAAAGGTGCCCCTTCATACCCCACCACTGCCATTACTAGGCTTACGGGAACTTTATTTGCCTTAAAAATTCCAGTTCCGTCTGAAAAAAATGACAGAACTGCTCTTCTTTGCCAAGAGCTCAAGCCTGAAAGCCTATTTGTGGTAATTTTAAATGATTGCTAATGTCACAGGAACAACATAGGAACAGGCAGTGTCAAAACCCCTCTCGCAGATGTTTCCAAATTTTTCTCTCTTATATGTTCCCACACAGGGAATCTAAGCCAAGTTTTTCATCGTTGTATCCAAGCAGACTATTGCAAAGTGTCACTTCTTTCTGGATAATAAATGTGCCTGGGAATGAGATATATAGGCATTATTAGGAATCCTAAGTTTCAGTTTTAGGAGCTCACTGCAGTTGAGAACCACTAATGTGCATTTCTACCTGTGATGGCTGCGCACTGGTGTCAGTACAATGGCTTTCATTTTTAGCTGTTACTCATTTGGAGCTCCCAAGAAAAGCTGCAGAGGCAGATGTTGCTATTATGTGACCAAGAACCCAACACTGATTGAGCCAGTTTCACAAGTGTGTGCTTGAGATATAAGTAGACAAGTACCCACTTTCCCTCTAATATTTCTTGTTTTCTTTTACTATTAATTCAGAATTTTGGTGATTTGGTGTTTTGGTTGGTTGGTTGGTTTGTTTTTGGTTTTTTCACAGTAGTATTTCAAGGCCCCACAAATTACATTGTAGTTTGTTTGGAAGAGGGGAGGGAGTGGTAAGGATAGAGCTCCTGCAAGTTTTCAAGTTATATCTAAAAGGAGACACAGACTTCATCTTTTGTGCTCTTACTGGTTATTGCAGCCTAGTAAACTTGATTTCATGTGGATGACTGCTGAAAAAAAATACAATATTCCAGAGTACTAGGACATGTCAGTATTTTCTATAAATTCCCTACCCAGTGTTGCTTCTGACACAAGCTCATCTGGTATTTCATCCTCTATCAAACTTAATCTAAAAGGTACTTCCTGTGAATTTCAAGGGAATTTTGAAATGAGCCTGTTCAGACATGAAAATTAAACTGTTCCTCTAAATGGCTTTTATGGAGCCACTGGGTGCCCAAATGATATCTAATTGGTGACATTTCAGCATTTTCAATTCCTAATTCAGCTAAGTTTGTTCATGGGACATTACCACAAACATCCAACAGGCTTTAGCCAATTCCTTCTAGTCCGACAGCCAGCTAGTCATCAGCACAATATCATAATAACTAAATAGCAAATGATTCATCATGAACTCAGGCAGTCACTCAAGCTGGATATAGAGTTAGGATTTTGCATTGTTAATTAAGCATGGTTGGATGACAAACAGCCCCTGTACAGCGGGTGTGGTAACGATTGGCGCAGAGCAATTACACACTGTGACAATTAATTCTAATGCAGCGGAGCTGTGAGGGTCACTGAGGTCATAACAGAAGGCTGTAAATGACTGATCAGAAATCATATCGATTAAAGGCATTTTTTTCATCTACAAATATTAATCTTTCGTGTTTCCAGTGCTCTGTTAGCTGCTTTGTTAATAACACTCATGTTATTATAATACACAGGCCTCCCTCAGGTCAGAAAGATAGTTGCCTACTTAGCTGAAATTCAATGAATTCAATTAAATATGCAGCCTTGGGCTAGTGTTTTAAAATAATATTAATTTTGAGTCTTTCTTGCAGCCTTGGAATTTTTTCTTAATTGTATTGAACATCCTCAGGGTCCATGTATGTGAGGAAGGCAGTATAGGTTCTGAAACAAGCCATCTTTTCAGATTCACCACCAGATGTGACTGTTTAAGATAGGGGCCAATACTTCCAAATCTGACAGAGCAGAAGGAGGCATAATAATTACTGGCACTGGAAAAGTAACATTTCCTGAACTAAACCCTCAGCTAGTGGAAACTGAGAAACCAGTCGGATGTTAGCTGAGTTATGCACATGTTTACCAATATAATCTGTTCCTTTGCAAAGAATGGTTATCTTTGGTTTCTATAGCTAAAAGACAATGAAAGCAGGATTAATAGAAGTAATAATTATCTGTACTTTTTTCTTCATCCAGTGCAGAAAATACTGAGAGATGAATGCTTATCAGCAATGAAATTCAATAAATATTTCATTGGTGGCTTTTTCTCTGAAGTATGTATAGAGAAATATTTTCAAAAAAAAAAAAAAACACAGAAAAAAGAAAGATTGCAAAAACTTTAAAAATTCGCTCATTTGCCCTTTATTTAAGCAAATGCTGATTTTCCCTGAGAAATCCTAGAACTCTTGGAGTCAATGGAGATAAGCATGAGAAATATTATACATACTTCAGAGCCTTGAATTCCTTCCATCCAAATTCATTACAAGCCACAGATTAGTGGCTAAACCCCAAATTTTCCATACACTATATGTAATTAAGTTTGTTTCTCCTTAAAAGATTTAAAACTAGAATAAAGATAATGTTTATGAGTTAAGGCCTGAAGGCATGGCATGCAAAATAATAAAAGCTAATTCTTAAATGATAAAATGTCTTTTATTTTACAAAGACTATGCAATGGCTGTAGAAGTTGGAAGTAATTCTCTAGCTTTAGAAAATCAGTTAAAAGTTCACATACTTGTTTTCCCCAAGCCTTACCAGCATTCCAGGTGATTTGGTGGAAGGAAAACTATGTCGGCTCCTAATAACCCAGAATTAAAATGTCCCTGTGACTCAAAGTGAATATGACCGTCTCAAAGTACTCGGTAAAATGTAAGATCTGATTGTAAAGATGTATTTTTATGGAATCTCACTCATATCACCAATTGCTTAGATGGGAGATCTATAAATCTAAGCTTAAAGATAGCAAAGGTGGGCTTATGGACAAAGAGAGAACATCAAGGGTTCCCCTTGATCTGACTGCAAAATCAGTGTTCAAATAGTCACACAACCAAAGGAAAGGTAACATCTGTATGACTCACTAATTAAAGAAAAATTATGGTCTCCTTAGTCAGAAAGATTCAGTCACGGTATTTTGTATGGTATTATTTTGTGCAACTTCATCAATTTTTGTTTAATGTAAAAAAAACTTATAACGTTAATAAACTTCGAGACAACAGCATGGTCGGTGTGCTTTTATAGCCAGGACACAAATTCCTGAGCTTGAAAAAATAATGTACTTTTAAAGTTTTTCACTGAGTTTCTTTTCATGGGTCAGAGTCTCAGCTGATGCAAGTTATCTTTTGTTCATTGAAATCAGGGAAGTAATGATAACTTACAATGGCTAAAGATGTGGCTTGCTATTTAAAATAAAATGTTGAGTTGCTGCGTTTATGAGGATATAATTGAGATAATCTTAAAAAAAAAAAAAAAAAAAGATGCTTTAATTTTCTCATTTTTTAATGAAGGTGTAGAGTGGGGAAATGGACAGACCATGAAATGATTAGACAGCTTGTGTGACTAATAGGAATACTGTCCCTAAAGGGAAAAAGAACATCTTACCAATACAAGTGCACTCAATTAGAGTTTTAAATTAGAGTGTAATTATGTTTTTTAAGGCAGAAAAAAAGAAGAAAGCTTTTAATCTTCTAGGTGGCCTCATTTTAGCAAAAAGACAAATTTAGGAAGTGTTTTGGATAGGATGGCGCTCTGCATCTTTCAAAAGTTTGGATTAAATCCAACTCCTGTAGGGCTGGAAACTTGTATTATCTTTCTTGTACCTGTTTTTAAAAAGAGAGAAGAACACACCCCACCAAAACAACAGCAAAACAGACCAAATTATTCACATTCTTACTTACTTTTTTTCTGCAAAATGAAAGGAGTATTTATATCAGTGACTTACAGCAAATATAATGCAGCATTCTAGACTTTTGCTTTGAGGTGAGTTGTGTTTGAGGAAAAACAATGGTGAAACACCAAATTTTCAAGCCTGAATGTGCAGACCCAAGTGTCTGTTCACATGTTGTCAGGTACTACGTAGAGCATGTTGCACATCTTGCCTCTTGTCTCCTGCCCAAACAGTGGAGCTTTGGCTATCTCAGTATCTCAGAGCTAGTGTAGTAACATAATTTTGCACGCGGGTTATTTCATCTTTTCAGTGCAGTTTTGGTTTTTTTTGGTTTTTTTCCTTGGTATTTTTTCAAACAAGAAATATTTTATGTGTGAAACGCAATCTCAAAATTCAAAGTGAAAAAATTCTGCCATCTGAGTTTCAAATAAAAATGTTTTGGTGTTTCTGAGAAATTTATCAGAAATGCAAAAAATAAATGTTTCTGGGACAGAAGCAGAAAGCAAATAAGTGATTAAACTACAAATTCGCTTGATAGTTCTCCTTTAATACAAGGTTAATAAATAAGTGGGGATATTTATGATGGGAAGAAGGAGTAACCATCATGGTCTGGACTAGCCCTTACCAGCAAGAGGTGCAGACAGCACCTGAAGGAAACCTCAGAGTAAGCTGAACCATATTTTCTAATATATTTAGGTGCTTAAAAAAGCAAATAAGCTAATGATGTTTTTTTCTTAAAACATAGATCTTTCAAGATACTTAGGCATCTAAGAGTTCCTAAAACTTTCAGGCCTCAGGCATTCAGCTGAGCATCATTCCTACCAAAGTTACCCCCAGAAAAACTGAAATTTTATACCTATACAGATACATGTATAAATAACTTATATTTTTGCTACTGGGCTCAAACATTCGGTCACTAAATCCTAAGCAGTCTTCATTACAGACTGTCCACCTCAGAAATTCATGAAGATAACATACAAGAAGATGCAAGAGTTACAGCCACTGTCCTAAGCTGGTAACCAACCTGTGAAATAGTTATACAATATTGTATCTCTCTGATTTCAGATATGGATGTAAACCTGTACTCCTGCTTCCCCAGACACCACTACCTCTGAACTGCTGTAGGATCTTGAACAGTCTGGGTCTCTTCCTTCTTCTGAAGTCTTCACAGGGGAAAAAAAGACCTCTGGTACAATTCTGTAACCCTGTGGTTAGTGCACTTGCCAGAGGAACCTGGATGTAGCTTCTTTCCCTGTGACAACTGGGGAACTAAAAATAGAGGTACTCCTTCTAGCGCTCGTGATACGTGCAATGAAACACAGATATATAATGCAAGTTCTAACCAGTCTTAGATGAAACATTATTTTGCTTCTTACCTTTTATTTGTTTTAAAACAAAGCAGTGTATCTATAAAGTAAAAATAATGATGGGTTTATAATTGCAGGGGGCTCTTTTGAAATAGAAAGCTGCCGTCAAAACAAGAGCTTGCCCAATTATATGTTTATCCAGCTTAAAATAAGAATTAAGGGGAATATAGATCCCTGAATGCAAAGAGGAAGTTGGCAGTGCAAAGGACACAGGACATGCACACAACTATGCTGTGATCTCTGTTCCATTTCAAAGTATCAAGTGGCTTTTTCTTATTTGCAGCTTCAGGATGCCAGCGCACAAATGGAATACAGCAGCTAAGGCGTGGAGGCATCTGTAACTTTCTAACTGTGAGTACGATCAAAATTGATTTACTGTATCCAATGTATTAGAACAGATAACCAAGTAGATAATTGCATACATTTTAAACAACTATTGGACTGGAAAACCATAAAACTAAAAAGAGAAGGTAGAAGAAATGTGCTTTGGTGATTAGCTGGGAAGATTATTAGACTGGACTTTTTCTTGAGATTGCACAAGAAAAGGAAATTTTCACCATCATAAACTGAATATAATGAAGCCCTTATTTCAATTCTTTCATTTGCTGTTTTGCCTTTTTTGTTTGCAATAGATTTGACACCTGCTGTTTTTACCTCATGCCTTCACCTAATATCACCATTTCTCAGGGTAAAAGTATTATATTTTTATGATAATACTTTTGGAATGGCTTTCCCCATTATGGCTTAAGTATTTTTTATCAGAGCAATATAATCTAAGCACTAACCAGGAAGATCTCGCAAAGGCATTCGTGTTTCCCCATTCCTTTCAGAATACTTTGTATCAGTATGCCTTGGAATCTCTACTTTGTGCCCAAAAACACCCACATAGAATCTGAGAAACAAATGACCTGTAACCTGAAATATTCCAGTTTCACATAATACATTGATTTAGTGGGTCTGCTGCAAACATTCCTATCTTCATGTACCTTGCAGCAGTAAGCACTGTGCATTGACATCAGTTGACAGCAGATGAATATCTGACATTGTTCTCTATCTTTCTGTGTTCCCTAGTGATTTCTAATTCTGACTATGAATCACACAATTGGAGGACTAGTACAGCAAGGTATCACATAAATCCTATGGTATTTCTATTGTTGCTGCAAAAGAATTGCCTGCCTTCTCACTAGTCAGTCAGGATTCTGGGGTGTTTGAAGCAGCTTTGGGCCCTAATTGGTAACAATTTATGTGTGGTAAAACTTAATGACACCAACAAGACTGTTCTTGCATGGAAAGTTAAGTGTTAGTTCCTAATGCTGCTCAGAACATTTTCAAGATTGCTCTTAAAACTCCAGGGTGTGAGCAAGCCTCACTCCTGCTAATACTCCCATGGCTTCCTTCTTAAATGTTTCCGCAGTAAATCTATATGCCCTTCAAAAGCAACCCTTCTCACTGCAGCACTTTAAAAGAGTATTTTAAGTCTGAAAAATAATAAGATGCTACCAGCTGTATGGGACTGGATCATGCTCATGGTTGGTTGCTGAGAACTGTTCTGCTTTGCTTCATTATACATACTTTACGACGTTATCTCAGGCTTGCTCAGGATTATGTGTTTAGTTGTGCCATAAACAGAGAAGGCCTTTCCCAGGGCACAAGCAGGTCCATCTGTGCACTGCTGCTAGAGAGAATCATGTGGCACAGAATGCTGTATGCTGATCATTCCAGTGGTCTGTATGAATGCCAAGGAAAAACCTGGCTTGTGGTTTGATTGGTCAGCAGAAATATAGCAGAGCAAGCCGGCACATATCTATTAGTTCAGCTGGCATTTTTCAAGTACATGGCACAATTCAGATAGTGTGAACAGAGAGGGTGGTGCCTGACCACGTCCACTGGTATTATCTGGAATAATAAAATAATAAATAATAATTACTTTGTGTACTGGGATCAGGGAGCCTACAAACCATTGTCATCTCAGCCTTTTAGCTCTGAGTCAAAAAAAAAACTCTTTTGCCTTCCCAGTTGCAACTGGATGGCAGATTGTTTAGGGTGACATTATATGGGTCCAGATGGTCCCACCTACTACAAAATCTGTAGTGCTTGTTTATTTTCTAATGATTCTATTCCTTGATCTTTTACCGGCTCTGTGGAGAAGGAAGAGGAAGGATTAGTAGGCTCAGTATATTGCCCTTGTGTGCCACCCATGAATGGTATTCCCCTGTATTTTCTTTTTCATTTCAGTTTGTGACTGAGTTGTTTTCCAGAGAAAAGCACTGAACAGATTAGAATTTTATTGAAAGTAGAAGACAATTATTTAAATGGTTTAATGATCTGCTTCCCATTAGGGGTGGGGATATAGGGAAACTATACTTAGGGTAAGGACAGCACCTCCTTGAAGTGCAACTCTACTTCAAGTGGTAAATCCGAAAGTGCTACTGTCAAGTAAATATTTACTGTTTCTCAGGGATCGCACAGTAAACCTACTTAGACTCTCAAGAATAGTTCAGGTGGGAAAGCACCTCTAAGGGGATCTCAGATCTCTGTCAAGCTGTGGCTCATCACAGGGTCACCTATGAGACCTGAGTTACTTGGGACTGTATCCCATCTGTGGCCCTGCAAATTTTTTGTGATCTGAGAATCGTCTTGTTGGTGTTTGGCTTTTAATTCTGATTCTGCACCCACAGATTTTGGTATCTATTAGGCCTCAGGGAAAAAGACATATTTACAATAAAATTTAGTTCACCTTGAGAACTTGCAGGGACTAGAGGTCACAACTTTGCAAGTGCAGTCCTATGGAGTACCCTGAAGATATGCCTGAGCGTAAAATTTACCCAATATTAACTATTTTACTGCACTTCCTGATACACTGTCAAAGTGAGGCCCCTGTGTAGATAAGAGATGATCAGATCTGAAAGTTCATGTGGAAGCCATGGGTGTGTCCTGCTTTTAGAGTTGAGAAGACAACCCTTTGATAATTATCACCAAATTAGCTTCTCATTGAAGCTAATTAGAGCACAGTGCAGCAAGCCAGTGCTGACCTCAACAGGTGCATCCAAACACGGCAGAGATACTAACTCTGACCTTGACAATGTTATAGTTACCACAAAGGGTGCTCAGAGAGAAATCTGAATCAAGTCACTCAAGATAAACCTGTGCCTATGATTTTCACCTGTTAGCAGGGTAAGATAAAGGCTAGATGTCATCACAGTCTGAATTCCACCTCTCTGTGAAGATGATAAAGTGTCTTGTCTTTGAAAGGGTTGCTCTTCAAGTTTAACAAAAACAGTCAACTTTTCTGCTTACCAAAGGTAAGGCCACTAATCCCTAGATCCCTGAGTTGTCCTTAGGCTAGTGGTTAGGATGCTCTCTTGAGAAATGGCAAGCATGGGTTAAGCTTTGTGAGGCCTGCAAGAGGCTAATAATCCACCACCTTGTTGGCTGACTACACCATAGAAGCATACCTGTAACTCCTCTGTTAGCATTTTAGAATGAAACTCTGCTGACTTCTGTGTTTTCTGTGTTCGGAATTTCAGTATATTAAGACTCACTAGCGCTGTTGTCAAGCCCTTGGGGAGATAAGCAGATGTTCCTTGAGCTCTAGGTGACAACAGTGTGTAGTCAAGAGAGAGAAGACTCCCTTTTAGAGATAAGCTTGGTGCAGACCTTATGTACAGAGAACAGGTAGTGTATAGGACAGCTCAGGTAAGTGTCAGCTACGACTGACTGCAACCCCTGTGTTACACAAAAGTGGAGAGAGGCTTTCTGGGCTGGTCACACCCATTCTGCATGAAGTCCCAGTCTGGCAACAATTAGACAGCTGATCCATATCCAGACCTCTGAATTACGACACTTCTGACCTAGTTTCCACCCTTAGCAAGTGTGAAAACTATATCTCTGCCTATGTCCCAAACCCTAATAATCTTCTAACTTTTTGTTGTGAGAAGCCAAGAACATGTAGAATTCAAGGTCTCAGTGCCATTCTTTTGACAGCTTCAAGGCTGTTGTGTGAGAAAAAGTGTTCATTTCACTTCTTAAATCAGTTATTTATCCTTTCTATATTTGTTCAGTATTTGTAATGAAACTTGGAATGAACATTTCTTCCCTTCCAGATTTTTTTTTCTGTTGCTCTGTATCTGAGCACCGTGCAAGGAACTCAGAACACCACAAGCTGACATTACAGTGAAAAACTGTAAACTACTCTTTGAGTTCCAGCTGATTATATGAAAGTGTGGTAACAAAACCTAATATGCTCACTTTCCTCCTAAATTTTCCTATATGTGATAAAGAACTTAGATCATCAGTTCTGTTCCACAGGAAATTCTCCTCACAGTTCCAGAACCATTCTGAGATTCTTACCAGTCTTGCACACCACCTAACCATGCAAATTAGTAAGGCAGTCATGATCAAGATGTTACAAAAACATCTGGTGTTCACCAGATTCTTACTCTTGCCATAACTGACTCAATTTATTAAAAGCTTTATGAAAAGAAAAAAAAAAAAAGATAAAATTGTCAATGATCTTCAGGAGCAAATAGCAACTGAAGAGTGAACTCTGCCTTTCTGGGTGTCCATAAGAAGATTTGGTTCTCAATATAATTAGTGTGGATTAGGTGAGGCACAAAACTCTGCTCCCCAACCCAGTGCCAAAGGAAGCAAGAGTCTTGAAGGAGTAACCATCATATATCCAGGGCTTTGCAGTATCACAAACCATTCAACACACATTCTTATGTGCTGTCCAAATACTCTCTGATAACATTTACCTTTGCATTCTCTGAGGGGAAAAAAAGGTTTATAACAAAGAGTTTTTAGTAAAGTCTAGTTAAATTATGCTAAATCCAAATGATAATTTTTTTCTAAATAAAGGAAAGGTTAACTAAACTGCACAAGGTACAGCAAATGCCATGAAAATTTTAGTATAGTCTAGCAGTCATTATTAGATTTGTAAATTTAATAAAACCTGTTTTTTAGGGATCAAATATGTGTGCTTTGTTATAAGAAATTTTTTAAAGTACAACACACATAACAATGCTGGATTCTTGCAGACTTGGAAGGCAATAGACACCAGTTCCTGAAGAGGCTTTCCCAGAAGAAGGTAAGAATGTCTATATATTGTGGGGGAAAATAGAAGAAGAAGAAAATGCCCATTTCCCCATTCTATTTCTAAGATTCTGTGTAAACTATAGTGAGATGAAGCATCTGTGATGTGTTCTCATAAACCAGAATATTTTACCTAGCCCATTTGTGGTTTTAGCAAAACTAAAGAAAACAACCCCTAAACCTCTTGCTTTCAGTCATCTTTTTGCTCACATATCCCACCATTGTGTGGGAGATGATCAGAACTGTAGAGATGATCAGAACTTGACAAATACTAAGATTGTGAGCATTTCATGGGTGTGTAAAATATCACTTTTATATAAATGATATCAACCTTTATGAGACTTTGCAAGGCTCAGTCCTGCTCTCTTTATGCCTTCCTTATTTTGTCTTCCCCAGCATCTGCTCTTGGTTAGAAGTACAAGAGAGTCATCAGGAAACCTAATTCAGTGGCAAAACAACTCTCCAGGAACTTACCGTGTAGATATTTCTAACACTTTTCAGACAGTCTCGAGTGTTTTCTCCAACCCAGTCTCCCTTATTACCTTTATTCCCAGGTTAAAGTCATATCTTGTTGTGGAACCATCAAGGTGAATTTTCAGGTAGTTGTCAGGTTTCACACAGTTTGGACTTCTGCATACTCTGTGAATTGTTTCTATTATCTTGTTCAGTCACTAAATATCTCTGCTCTTCTAAATTTCAAGTAAGTATGGTAAGCAACACAAAAGAGCCTGAAATGCCAGTTCTGTTTGTGCCAGTACTTGTTGCTGATTCCCTCAGTAGCTGCTTCCTGACTCTGCACATACAACAGCACAGAACAAAAGGTGAGTGTGGGTGGGATCTCTCACTTCTTCAGCTCTTGCCAGGAAAGCACTCTAATCTTGTCTAAAGGGAGTTTACCTGTTTGTTTGTCCTAGTTGCTTAACTTACCCTATGCTCAGAAAGATCAAGAAGTTCTTGTGGAGCCTCAGGCAGATCATTGGGAAATTGGGAATCACAAGAGTGGAAGGATTCAAAAATACTTGGTTGAGTTAAGGGCACGGGTCTTTTGACTTGCAATGAGAATCAAACCCTATTGGATACCATTAGCCTTATAACTGTATTTGAAGGGAACAGAATATGTTGAACAATTTTCAGGCCTTCTTGTTTTTTTTTCCTCCCCCCAAATGCAATTATATTATTGCTCTGAAATCTGCAGTCAGAATTTTTTGCTTCCCAAAGCTCACACAAAATATATGGTCCTTTCCTTTTACTGCTCCCTTTCCCTCTTAAATATCAGTATTTCCCAATACCCCAGTGCCCTGGGGTTAAAATTTGCTGTAATGAAACATAGTATCAGACAAGCTAATGTAAAATCACAGATAATACCTGGACAGCTGATCAATACTCTTTTAAATCCTTATAGGAAAGAATTGCTAAGTAGTTCCTATTACTGTCTTGCTGCTATCTGCATTAATGGTAAACATTCTAAAGTGGTTTTAAGTTTCTATTATTAATCTATCAAAATACTTATAATCTTGGCTTCATCAGTTAGCATTTTTTTTCACTGTGATTAAGATCTTCTCATTTTGCAAGTGGAGAGGAAACTATTATTATTATTACCTATCTCACCCTCTTTTTCAGTACAAATTATACGATTAGAACAAGATTTACATTTCTGCTTCTTAAAATTTAGAACATTTTGAGGTTTGATTCCATTTCTCTCTTTTAATGGTAAACGTACAGTCACACACACGTGCATCAGCAAATCTTTCACACGAGTGATGACTGGCATTTACCTGAGACCTGTGTCTTCACCATTTTGACCTTTTAGAAAGCACAACACATCCTGTGTGAAATGCTTTTTTAATAAAATATGTGTTTTTACAAACCTGCTGGAGTAGCAGTGAATGGAGAAGTGCAGCAGATCTCCCTCTTACTGGAACAGGTCGATCTACTGTCCTTCATAGATTACTAACCCAGCACTGATTGGTTTTGGTCTAAACTGACAACTTTAATTTACATCTGCTCCTCTTCCTTTTCTAATTGGATGTTGAAGAAGTGCTACAGTGCTAAAGGTCATCTTTGACATTTGTTGACATCATCTCATGTAAATGACACTGTTAGGCCACAGAGAGTTCACAAAATCTGAAAATATATATTGATATTTTTGTTTAGGAGTTATTTGGGAACAATAAAGGATTACTATTACAGGACCTTAGATTGTGTACAGTCTACTGTGCACAGCATAGTGACCCTGATAGGAGGCTTGTCCTCTCCACCAGGAGAATGAGTAGTAGACATGGAATATTACCTGTCTCCTTCATAATAAATAAAAAGAAGGAAAGCAAGACAAAGATAGATGCTTGCTTCATAGATTTTTAAGATTCTGTTGAAAACTTGTCCAGAAAGTTAAATATTAGGAGTATATTTTATATTATTCTATTTTATATAATAATATTGGATAATACATATTATTGATGATGCTATCAGTATTATGAGATGCTCAATCTGTCTTTAGCACATTTAAAACCCCTTCATTTTCACTTTCATGCTGGATCTCAAAGAGTTTTTTGAATATTCAGGCTACTGCTTGATTATCTTTTTCAGTCTACAGAATTCCAGTTAAATCCCCCTTCTCACTTCTCATATCAGTGATATAATCGCCCAACTTTTCAAGTGAGTGTAGAATTTCAACACTGTACTCAAAAAATAGAATGAATTTTTAAAAACTTTCAAACTAGCCTCAGGATTTCCCTTGAAGTGTAAGGATGAATCAAGCATCTGTTTCCCTCCCCAGATTGCCACTTACAACCGTTGTAACCATACTTCCGTCAAACAGCAGCATATTACCCAAGCCCAAGTGTAATTGTGGCCCCACATATTGTCTCATAATGCTGTATCTGTTGTACTTTCACTTGGCTTTTCCAAATCCTTGCAGCCTGCCCTTCACCCAGTTTGAGTGAACTGCTAAAACTAATTTTCACCCTGCGACGAGGTGACAGCTGATGAACAGTGGGTGTGTATAATTGATTTCTTTTTAAACCACTGACTCTTATGTCCAAGGAGAAAGAAAATGCTCCTCTGCATTGGAGATACAAAGCATTTTTGTCATGAGTTAAAATAACCTCCTCCCTGACTGACATGACACTACTCTCACTATTTCCTCTATGATTATATGATCTCTGCCATATCTGGGATGGAAAATCCATGTGCCATGCCAGTTATACAGTACATTCTAGTAAGGGGTCATTTCATAGGGCACTATTAAATTAGTTTCCAAGACTATGACAAACTACCAAGTGGCCAGTTTTGCTGGCTGGTTGGAGACACTAATGAAATCGAGAAAATACAGTTGTCATTTGCAGTGGGACTTGATTCTTGTCAGTGAAGACCTCTTCTGAGAATCACAGGTTTGACAGAGAAAATGGGACAGTGAAAGGAATGCAACTGGAAAATCATTCATAAGCTTTTCCTTAGTCTATTACTGTATCTCACTTAATGGAACTAAAGTGCTCTTGAAAGCACAGTCTTTTTTGTACCATATCAGTTGACCTCATCCCTTGCAAATGGAGGAATTAATTTTGCTTAGAAAGCTGTTCCTTAAAATAGGGAACCAGAAAATGTTGCTTATACAATTTACAGTTTAATGAGACCTTAATATGTGAACAAGCTGGCCAGAGGTAAGCCTGACTCTCTCTGGGCTGAGTGGTTTGGCTGGAGGAGAGGTTTCAGGGCAGACCTAAACACTGACTTTGGTATGGCAGGGGCAGAGCGTGGTTATTACTGACTATGGGCTTCCAAGTCTGGTCCTAAGCACTAGATAGGAACTCCCAGCCTCCTGCTCAGTCCTGTCTTGAATTCTCACACACGGCTTTGCTTCAGTTTCATGAAAGACAGACTAGGCACTTCATTTGGACTGGCCTGGAATAGACACTGAGGTGTCCCTGATCCAAGCAAAGACGAAAGGATAGGATTACCCTGAAGGAAATCCCAGTTAATCATCACTGAAAACTGCAAGGCTGATTGCCTTCACTACCTCCACATAAAAACACATTTTGGAAGGAACCAACCATTGTCACAGTAACAGTATTTCACCCTTCAGTAAACCCAAGCTACCAAGGTTCTCACTTTCAGAATGTATCTGCACCGTTGCTATTCTTAACTAGCAGGTAGGGATGCTCAAGTTCTTTGTATAAGGTAGTTTTGTGGAAAAAGAGGAGGGAAAACACTTTTCTTTTTTACACTACACAGCCTTGTAAAGTTGTCTCCTTTCCAATAGGTCAGTGTATATTCCTTGTAGGGAATGTTGTCAGTTTGTCTATTTATGGAAGCAGACTTTAGGAATTGTGTAAAAATATAGATACTTTGAAGATAAGACAAAGTGATCAAACTCACACAAAGTCAGCTGAATAATTTTTAAAGTCTGAGCCTAAAATAACAGTGGTGGATTGGAAGGGATTTAGATTTGGTATCCTACTAACAAATCCATCAGTGTTCTTCTATTTCCTCAGAAAACCTTTAAATTAGATTAATAGAGTTGATCTGTTTTATGTCTAACCCAGTCTTCAACTCACTCCCCTCTGACAAAACCATTAACTTGGATAAGCCTTACAGTACATGTAATCCTGATTTTTCCTACATCTGTCTTGCAGGTTCACATGTTTGACCTGTATCTGTACTAATTGGTTGAAATATCTGTAAAGTCTATCTTCTTTTCTAAGGCTAGCAAGCACAGTGGATTTAGGGATTTGCATACATATTAAAATAACACAAGTTGTTAAAAGTCTTTCCCTGCACAAGCTCCATTACATTCTGGGAACAAGACATTTCATTCTGGCCCTGCAAACAAAAAGTATTTATTCATTAAAAAAAAAAAAGAATAGTAAGAGCATTTGCTGTTTGAAACTCGTTCAAAAGAATAACATTGATTCAGCAGATCCTTTTAAAAACAAAGGTCTGTGTCGGAAACACACTATTGTAATAAAATTTTCCTTACTATTTGATCAGCTATAATCAGCTGATTCATCATTTCTCATATTACAGCATGTTTTGCTACTTTAAAAAAAAAAAAAGGGAGAGGCCAAATAGCTGATCCTACCACTGCAATACTGACAAGCTGTGAGCTGAGAACTTACCTTATTTTCCATATTGCTTAATATCTGTTATACAACTCAAGTTTTATGGCTTGGAATTACTTGGCAAGTATTATATCTAAAAGTGGAAGCATTGTAAAACAGGCTACAGTCGCTAAACTTCAGTGAACTCAGCATTTCTCATAGGAGTCCTGTATCACCCATGATTTCCCTATGGAGCTAAATTTGAGCATTGATTTTAATGGCTGAATACCAAGTGTGCAGATCCAGGTGGTCTTTCTGGAGTCTCATCTGGAATGGGCAGTGCTGGGGAATGTGCTGCAGAGGCTCTCACTCACACATACGTGCTTCTCTCGTACATATTTTTTCCTGAGGCAGATTGCCTTTCTCCAACCACTCTCTCCAATCTACTAAGCTCTGTCTACAGTTATTAGCCCAAGTACAGCTTGAGTGCGAGAAGATCTATTGCTTCCAATATTTGAATTCCTTCCAATACTTTTTCCTGAGTAGAGAAGATTTATTGCTTCCAACTGGCCCATCTGTACGAGACTGTGCTGTGTGCATGAAACTGGCCTGGTTTAGCACTAACTCAGGTTGTGCTGCTGGTTTAGGGAACCAAAGCTAACTCTTGACAAACAGTCAGGGGGTGGGATTGGGAGAATTTAAAGGTATACAGAGCATAAGCGACACAGGCATAGCACACATCGCTATTCCTATTTCAACAAACTTTATAAGTTAAACCAGTTTCTAGGTTTGATCTTTTTCTCATCAGTTCTAATAATATAAACACTGTAAAATACATGAAAAGTAATTTCTCATAAGGCACATAGAGGGGCATCACAGTGACATCAATTTCAACAGAAATATATGGATATAAAGTGCTGTTTTCATACAGAAAAGGGAACTACAAGTATGTTTTTAGGTTTGGTTCAGCATCAATATTATGGAACTTCTGTTCAAATCCTCAACTTTATATCAACAATCTTCGATTATATTTACCTTGAAGAGTTTTACTCTTCATAGGTTTGAAATGCATAAATTAAATGTTTCATGTTGGGCTTCAAAGGGTTTTAATCAAGTGCTCATTATCAATTAAGCATATTCATTAGCCAACATTCTTAAACCTTGACTTTCTCACTATCAGAAATTTAATATTGGTGCTATTTCAGGACCCAATAGTAGCAGAATATCTTCATGTACTACAGAAACAGCAACAAAAATGTTCTGAATAGTGCTAATAATGCCAAAAATAAAAATCTCAATAATTTGTGTCCTTTTTAGTTTGTCCCCTGTGAAAATAAGTATATTCTTTCAGTTGACTACAATAAGATAGAAATGGCATGAAATATATCTGTAAAGTAAAAACTGGCAACATTTCTACTTTAGTTTACTTTGTACACAAAGAAAAAGGGATTTCTTTGTCATAAATACATTAGAAGTAAACTTTCACTTGTGTCGACATCAGTGTCAAATTCCAAACAACTTCAGCTGAGCTAGGATTAAATTTCAGAAGTTTGATATATGGCAGATAACAACTTCTCCATCTAAATCACATGTTCCATAAAGCACTGCAATAGTTTCTGGTTTTTGTCAAAGGAACTAGCTATCTGCTGGATCAAAGCTATCCGTGCCATTGTCGTAATTATTAATTGGATACTAGAAAATATTGATTAGGTATTATTCCTAAAATCCTTATTTTACTTGAACTTGACATCATACTGCCTCAGAGAATTTTGCATTAAAGTTTGCTAAAAAGTTTTTGCACCTCAGGAGGTGACTTAAAAAATCAGTTTAAATGACGTTTTCTTAATAGATCAATTTCTGCTTTTAATGTTGTTCATACTGGGTTTTTTAAGGCATACAACCTAGGTGCCTAAACATGGACCTTTGATTCCCTGTGTAATCATTGTTTAGAAATATGCTTCTGTATAGGTGCTCTGATTCGTTCTTTGGAGAGTGTTAAGTGCATAAGGAGCTTTCCTCCAACAGAAATCATCTACATTAGAGCTTTAAAGTTCATCAGTGTGAAAACATCATATTGTGGCCAGAATGGCTTCAAATGCTCTGAACAGCTGAGTCCCATAATTTTGTTGGGGATTTATTTCCACAGATTAATTTACCATGGGATTGGCAGTTTTGTCTGAGGTTTAATGGTAATTCGTTTTCTTTATTCTGTCAGGTTACACTTGGCTGTGAAGGTTTGTTCATTTATGTCTTCAAGGGGCTCCAGGGAAAGTGTGCTGTGAAGGTAAGCGCAAGTAGTAAGTGGTGGAGGCTTAAAAACTCTGTTTGTGACAAACCATATGCTCACATATGCCTATTTTTTTGTACATAGGTAGACATTCATACAATATACGTGTCCACATCACAGTTACAAAGTTAACCTTTAACACCTATTTCACTCCCAGACCCAGGCCAGCTTTGGGACTACTTTTTTTTTTTGTTCTTGATCACTTTTTAGATCATACAATACACAATCTACACTGTGTGACAATCATATAAAACTGTGTCAGACTCAGCCCGTGACTTTAATTGTGTCACAAATGTAATGTGACATGAGCAATGCACCCTGGTGTTCCAAGGAATAACACAATGTGTCACAGTGGCAATGTGTAAATTAGGCTTCTCCGAGTGCCATTGTTATGGAAACTGTGGCCTTCAAATGAAGCTATTGCACAGGGGTGCGGGAATCTGAGCTCAGGAGTGAGCCCTGCCCTGGGGTTTGGTTGTGCCTGCGCTGAATCCTTTTCTGTGATCTGTAAATAATTTAACAATGCTTCTAGCTATCCCAGATAGACTTCAAAAGATTGCAATCAAACGGTTATTCTGAAGGCACCTAAATGTACTGAAAATTTACAAGACTGCAGAAGCTTTTTTTCCTAACCGAGAACATGTACTTCGTGTGCCAGAGAGGGATCTGGTTCTGTGCTTTCAGGATTTAGCAGTTTCCCTTTTTCTTACTCCCTACATCTATAAGTATACCTGTGCATATAAGGATTTCAACTACTGTGTGTGTATCACATATTTTACTTTAAATTCAAATTTCTATCAATCACATGTTCCCCAATTTTTCTAAGACTTGAATAGTTATTAATTTAACATTTTGAAAGAAACAGTAATTGGGTGTGATAGCATGGAACATTTATATTGCACCCATCTCTAGGTATATTTTAAAGCTTCAGTCTAGGTGATAGTTATGGACTGACTCCAGTCAGGAATATGTGCTTGGTGTGCTTGGTTAGCAAAGGTAACAAATTTCTACTGTCTATAGTTGATAATTAAATCATATTCAGTGGACTGTGATCTTTGTATGAGGCAATCATTGAGGTCTGGGGAGCACTGTACTCATGGAGCTTGTCTAAATGTTATTACAATTCAGGTTCATTAATTTTTCTAACTAATCTGATTGATTAAAAGTAGTTGTGAAGCCCTGTTGGAAAATCAGAACAACAAAGTTATTGAAAAATCAGCTGACTGTGAAAAAAGTTCTGGAAAAATGCTACTCTAGAAAAGAAGAACAAAAAAAAGCACCCTGCCCACAGCCACAAACCTGGAGTTATTCAAATGTTTAGTCTCCACTGCCTGGAGCTAAAGCGTCCCTAATGGTCTTAGTTCCAGCTTACTTATTTAAGTCAATTAGATAATGTCTTTTTTCTGGTCTGATTTTCCATTCTTTTGCTTTGGAAAGTCAAGTACATTTCAACTGGTTAGCATATTGTAGGTGAGAGCTGAAGTGACCAGTTTAACATAAAATTCAGGAAGAGGCCCCAGCCCAGCACTCTTGGCTCAAACCAGTGAGAACATTGAAGGGCTACCAGCCAACTCCACAAGGCTCTAACAGTCTCAAAGGCCTTTCCTTGCACATACCATGCACATGGGAAGGGTGCTAAAGACTCAACACCAACACTTACCTGTGTTGGTGCCTGACTTTGTACTAATTATAGACTGGTCCTGTAGACTGAATGCCCATTAGTAACTGGAGTGCACTCCTGAACCACAGCTCCTGGTTTGATCTATAAGGAATCCAGTTTGTGTACTCCCAAAGAGTAAACCACAGAGTGGCAAGAGGACGTAATTGGAAGCTCCTTTTTAAAGAGCACTTCTATTCCAAGCTAAACTGTGAAGGCAGACTTATCCACAGTCTCCTTTTAGGTCAGTCTGGTTCATAAGCTTTCCATTCTCCAGGTCATTATGTCATGGTCATCAATATTTTCTGTTAACTACTACCACATATGTCTTTTTTTATGGCTGCATCACTGTAGTGGGGCAGAGTAACCCTTTGTGCATTGGAGTTTCCATCTGAGTCATACATTTTGAGTGTCTGTTTTTTTCTTTACCATTTCCAATTAGTGGGCTTCTTTTATATTTTTGTCATGAACCCGTGTAAACTTGTGTGCTGGAGAGATTAATAATTGCAGCTTAGCTGTCAATAAATATTATATATTACACTTTTTTTCACAGTGAATGAAAGTGCCCACAAGCTCCACACAAGCCAGCATTCAGGGCTTGATTTCTGAGCCCTGTGTTTGTGCATTCTAGACAGGATGGGCAAGTCACAAACTCTGGATCTGTATGCAAGGTAGTCTGGACTTCAGGGTGAATGTCTGGGCCCACTGAAGATAGAAATATATCAAAAGTCTATCTGTGTCCCCCCATCACAATGAAACTCTCCAGAATGTGTTGAAGTGGTGATTATTGAGTTTCTCAGACATGTTGAAAGAACTCAAAATTACCCCTTACACCAGAGGTTTTCATTTAATTAATACTATCAAATAGGCTGCAGTGTCCTATTTCAGAATAATCAGATTTCAATTATACTGCAGTCAGGGCCCCACAGGACCACATAACATCCCTGTTTCCACGGATTACACTAAGCTATGATGATATTTTGAATATTTTAATTTGTCTTTTTTGTGTGGTTTTATATCAGAGATGCGAGTTAGATTTTTTTTTTTTTCCAACAAGGCAACTTTTTAAACTAATTATTCAGATAGTAGCCAGGTCTGAAACATGCTAAAAGGTTTCTATAACCTTCATTTCAGCAATTTACACTCGCTGCTAGTGTCAGTCTGTTCCGTCAAGAAAATCATCCAGCTTTGAAGTGGCCTTGTTTGTGCCACGATACTTTTTTTCATCAAAAAGGAGATTTTCGTGCTTCCATGTTCCACAACAGCAAGACACAGAACTTAAGGAGATTATCTGATTACAATAAAATATTAACCATTAACATGTAGAAAAAATTAATGATATGTTTGGGCTTCCTTGGTATGGTTTGCATATAACACAGAGGAAAAATGTAATTTTAGGAATGATCTCATGCTAGAAAAACTTGTGGACTCTGAGAAGATCAGGGTCACACAACAGACCAGATACAGAAATGTCTGTGGTCAGGCAGCGTCAGAGTGGTTGTGAACAATGACGTGGCTTCAGAGTGGCCACAGCAGTTACTTTATGTTCATCCTTGGGTATCAAGACATTTTGTTTAAATAGGTCATATATACTCCATCAAACATCCATTTACCAAAGTAAATATTTGATTAATTTTGCTTTGTAGTTTTCATTGGAATTGTACCTGTTTCATATTTTACTTTCTGTAATGCTTAGGATAGTTTCAGAATTTTAATGAGAACAAGAATAGATGGAAGATTAATGGGATTTTAAGTTTTAAAAAAAGAAGGAAAGAGAAGTTTAATGATTTCTCTGTACCTAACCTTTTCCGTTGATGGCACACACAAACATCAGTCAGTATCTACCACTCTTCTCTGATAGGACTCTGAGGCTGAGTACTGAACCATCTGAAATCCCTGAAAGGTTTCCTATGGTCTTCCAAAAACTTTGAAGGAGATTCTTCTCTGGATATCTGACTTGCTTGTCTTCTCTAGCCAGGGTTTCAGAGTTTAACATTGAGAATTATTTATGTAATAAGAGCAGCAGGCTA
Organism: Oxyruncus cristatus; assembly: GCA_013399855.1. Lineage (NCBI taxonomy): Eukaryota > Metazoa > Chordata > Aves > Passeriformes > Cotingidae > Oxyruncus > Oxyruncus cristatus. Next base: position 600,936 of record VXAY01003150.1, on the reverse strand, counting down.
TTAATACTGTAAATACAGTGTACATAAGATAACACTATAGTTGATCTTTCATTGTTATGGACAAAAAACAAGACTCATATTTGTAGGAGTCATCATTAGATTATGACATCATAATAATGTCATAGGAACAAGAATAAAAGATTAATTTAATGATCTTCATTGGTCTCAAATAAGCTTTGCAAAGTGACATGAATGGCTTGGATTGTAACAACTACTAGTAGATATGGAAGATAAAGATTAATTAAAAAACATTAAAAGCTATTGACAAATGAAAATTTTAGTAACACAGATGCTGCATACAAATAATACTTGTAGAATACAATTCTATTGTTTCACAATTCAGGCATAAGTGGGGAATTCAGTTCCATTATTATACACAAGTGTGAACTGTGACAGCTAAAATTGCTTCCATGATCCCCATCAAAGAGAGGACATGGGTGTCAGTGTTCCAAAAGTGATTCTTATGAATGTTTTTGTTTTACTAGATCTGCGCTATATGCTCCCTTATTTCATAAATACTGCATCTCTCATAGTTACTGTTTTTCATATAAATTTCTTTTTATCTTTTTCTGGCAATTGTTGTCTACAGAATACAGTGATAATAGCATGGAGAAAATGTAATGGCAAAGCGTAGTGACAACTGTAGGGTGGTAAACAGTCTAGTCCAAAGCCAAAAAAAAATAAAGAGAAAAAGGAAGAAGGACGTTGCCGTATACGTCATATAGAAGAAAAACAGGTCTCAGTAACTAAGGCCCTAGTTCAGCCATCATACATTTGAAGAGCATATTTTACCCTCTTTGGCTCACATACAAGGAGTTTTTCTGCTTGGCTATGAATCTTTCAGTTTGAGGAAGACACAGGAGAAAAAAACAACCACAGAAATATTTGGAAGGGTATGTGGTTGCTGCGAGAGCACAGCACAATTGTGCCCAGCAAAAGGACACTGACAGCCATGAGTTTGACTCTGCTCACCCCCATAGCCTTCTTGCTTGAGAAATTCCTTTCCTCCTCACCCCTATAACTCCATCAGTGGAAAATCAGATCACTAGCTACTGCATGAAGATTAAAATCTCAAAACATGCTGTAATGTAAGTTGAAATTCATCAGCAGAAGGGAAAGACCAAAGAGTTGAAATGGCAAAGAGACTACTATATCCATCCCCCCCCCAGGACTAGGTGAATAGTTTTCATGAGTAATTTACTCATGGAATGTCAGTGGGTTTTGTGTTCAGAAACAGTGTCTGAATAATCTCCAGTTTTCTATGATCCATATACTGTTTGAGAGTAGGCTCTGTATATCTTTTTGCAAACATTATTCTGATCCTCTGCTGGTTCATGACTTCTGGTATTGGAGTTTGCCATCGTTTTAAGAAATTTGCATAATATAATTTCTGTTACATTAAGCAATTAGAAAATATCTGTCTGGGTTTCAATAAATAACCACAATTATACATCATCACTAACTAGCATAATTATCTACTAATTGGTAATGTCTACCTACTAATCTACTAAATAACTTACTAACCTACCTCCTAACCTACTGAGACCTACCAAGACCTAATAGTAAGTATTAATCACGTTCCCAAGGACTGCAGGACGGACACCTTAGGCTATACACTTTTAAGGGCACGTTACTGGTAGTACTGGGACACTAACATAAATGTGATAACATGTTTCAGTTAATTAGTCACTCCAGACTGGTCATCTACATTCTGTCCTGACTTCTGAACCTGCTTTACTGGGAGGAGCAGCAGGTTTGGTCCAGTCTTCTTCCTGTCTCCCCTGTGAGCACAAATGCAGGGGCTGTGCCCCTTTCACTCATTTGATCTGATCCAGAGATAATGTCATTATCACTGCTATGCTGTAAGAGAGAGAACAACAGCAGCCATGCAGGTTACACCAGGTTTCGCATGTCTGCAATCCCATCTGCCCAGGAACTGCCAGCCTTTCTTCCCCACTAGTCTCCCCAGTATTGCCCCAGTACCACCACCACCAATATCATACCTTGGTACTTTCCCTTATTACCACACCCTGGTATCACCCACAATTCCACTGCACTCTTCAGCCCCAACATCTTCAACATCTTTCTGGTCTCCAGAGCCTTCAGCAATCACTGCTTCAGGCAAGTGGGCCTGGCGTCACCTCTATCCTCCCTGCACATCTTACTGTGTCTCTTTCAACCAAAGTAATTTCAGTTCAATTCAAGGTCATCTCCACACAGATCCCATCCTCAGGAGTTTGCAGACACTGCAAGAATGTGCTAACCTAAATATTTACCATCACAGGTTCCCAGTGACTATCCCACAACCGCTCCCTCAACCCGGTATCTTTGCAGCTCCCAGATGATCCCACGACGCCATACAGTCATCTCCTCCCACCTCTCCTCTGAAGGGCTATGTGAAGAAAGGCAAGCATTACCTCATTCTTATAAGGAAAGTGTGATTAATATTTTCTCTATATTTAATCTAGTCAGCTCACTCACAAGGTGACATAATTAATGAATATATAGATTTGTATTCCTGCATGATTCTTCGTTCTGAAGGAAAAATAACCTCTATTCAGTGTAACAGTATGCAAATACCTCACTCATGGGTGCCTACCTATCACCTTACCTGTGAAGCAGGAAACTTGAGAATTTTCTCAAGACTTGCTCAGATACAAAAAGACTTGGAAACACTGCTAGTAGTATTTCCAGGGATACACTTGGCAATTGTACTTATGCCAGTCCCAGTTAAAAGAGTTTGAAAGGCTGGATGCTTTAGTAGAGGTATAACTTGCCTCCTTTGCTCTGAACTGTGAATGAAAATGCATGGTGGGGTAGCTTTGGGCTAGGCAGCTACTGGATAGTCATGTCTCCTCCTATGCTTGAGTGACCTCAGCAGTATGGCTGAGGTGAGAGGGAGAAAAGAAAAAAGCATATGTTGCACAGAAAAAGGCAGTGTTTGAATAAAACCCTCACATGAGTGCTTATTATAATCCCCATTCATGAGACTGATTTGCTTGTGTTGCTTTGACACAACTGAATCAGTCATTAAAATACTTTTAGGGAGAAACATCCAAGCAGCAGAAATGTGGAGGAAAATGGTCTCAACTAAAAAAGTCTGTCCTGTAGGATTCATTCAGCTCACAGCAAAGAACTGAAACCTTACGACAAACCTCAGGGAATACGGGATATATATTCCCCCGCTGATGTCATCCACATTTTTTTTCCTCCTTTTTCTTTTGGCAGCCATGCTCTCTTCACCTTAAAAAGAAGCTCATGAAATTAAATGCCTCTGTGGAAAGTCCACATCTGGGTCACAGTTTAAAGGCTGTCGTCTCTGTGTTGTTAAGATGATACCTTGTCAGCCACATGAATGAGTAGACACATGTGCAAGAAACTGGGCACATTCAGGCAAGACATACTTGTCAGCCCCTGAGTCTTTGCAGTGATTTATTTGAATTTAGGGTTCACTCCTGCTTTCTGTGCAGATTTCAAAGGAAATGGCAAGCATACATATTCATCATCCTCTGTTAATGGAGGTACAGAACCAGGAGCTAAATAAGAAATGAGGTTTGTTCAGAATTACAAAACAAATTGAATACTCTGATAAATACATTGGGTTTTAATAAATTATGTTCCATGAACTTTGCAATCTGACTGATAAAACTGAGGTACTTTTATTTTGTTGTCCCTGAGAGGCACATTTTTGATCCAAAGAACACTTGCTTTAGAGTAAAATATGCCAATATTTAGTTCACTTTTATTTTCCATTCAGACAGATCAAAAATGAATTGTATGACTGTGTTAGTTGTAGGTTGTCCCTGGGGGCATGATACTCATGTTTAAAGTTCTTTTGTCTGAGTACATTAATAGATATGACTTACAGGAATAAAACTTTTCTTAATGAAACATAATGAAGTAGGTAGGAGCAGTATCTTATATATTGTTATGTGTCCATGTTTTATATATTTAAAGCTGAAGGAAGATGAGGAAGATGAAGGAAGGCAGGCAAAGGATAATAGCGTAGAGTGGGGCCCACCAAAGAAAATGCAGTTTACCTATCAATGTTCTGCCTCTTCTTCCTCTGTGCTGGATAGGAAAAGGATAGCTTTACAGACAGGGTCAGGAAATGAAAACAGCACATATAGAACTTCCATTTGTAAATGTCAGCTCTGCTTCTCCATACATCACTGCACATAAAGCAGTTCAAACACTCCCTTTAGCTTACACATAATACTTCAACATCATTCTCATTTGCTTCCGTTGCAGTCTCATGTGCTCAGAGTACACAACAAGCACCCAGTGAGCTCTCCCTGTCTCCACGGTCTTTGCACACTTGTGCATTTGTGTAAATGCATAAATATGCATTTCTCATGAAGCTGTAATAGGCTGAAATGGTTAACAGTGAATATTAGTGCATCTCTTCCTATTCCCTTTTTCTTCCAGGCTTTACGATTATCATCGGAGTCTTTAGTTTCATATTGCCTTTCATCCTGAGAGAGCGTTTTGTATGTACACAGAGGAGCTTAAGTACAGCCACTTCAAAGTGCAAAGGAAGCACTGAGTTGTAGAAAGGGCATTTGAGGAGATAGCACTGAGATTCTGACCCGCCAGATTTGCATCCCTGCCCACACAGGGAAAAGGGGTTTCGTTTTTGAACCTTACCCTTGCAGAAGTACTGTGTGTGGAGGGTTGTAGGGGTTGTATAAGCAACACCACTGTGAAGTCTGGTTTCCTCAGATGTGTGTTTCTGGTGTCTAGGGAAGTGAGCTCAGACCAAAGCTTTTCACAGACTGAAGGAGCCACAGAGCATTGCTCTACTCTGCTTTGCATCTGGCATCTAGCAATTCATGAAACTTTGCTGCAGGTTATTAGGAGCTCTAACAGGGTTTCTGTCCATTTTTCTGAATTTGCTATTTTTAAATCCCCCCAATCTATTTGTCAAGTTGTTTGAGAAGTTACTTGAAACTGCTTCAAAATTTGCAAGGACCAGACAGGGAAACTGACCCTTGCAGCAGAGACATGGATCGCACAATTTTCTGGGAAACAGTTTCAAAATACACATAAATAGCCTGTCAGAGGCTCTGTGACCTTCCTACTCTTCATGGCATGAGTGGAAGCACTGACCAAGAGAACATAAGTCCTCTATGCCACAGTTTTCTTCAGGGGGGTTCTGCATCTTCCCCTTTCCCCAACATTATCATAAAAAGGACTCCTTGCTCCTGCTCCTAAATCTAGTGTTAGAGGATATCAGTGGAAAGCTGTTTATTCTTCTCTTATTTTGTCATAAGTGTTTGGAAAGGGAGCTCAATAGCATTCTTTCTGCTTTAATTTGACGCTTTTCTTCCCCTCTACATCCACAGCAGATAAAAGAAGTTTAATTCAGTAGTGTAAAGATTCTGTAAAGGATTTATGGTTGTGAAAGTTTCTTCAGAGAAATCTTTGAAATGTTGTGCATCTTTACTATTTTAGTCCCATTCCATTTGGTGGTGTATATGCAAGTAATCAGAAGTCTAATAAAAATGTGGTGTAAAGTAGGGAACAGCATTGAAAGCTAAGCACTGTACAAAATTATAGAGTGATGAGTAATTCCCACTTAGTTCACTGTGTTTTGGATCAAGTCTTTATGGCAGAAAATAAAGACTTGGATTCATCTCTATTCCAATAAATAGGAGAATTTCCACTCAGTAGCACTGAGTGGAGAGTGCACTCAGTGAAGAGTGCCCCTTCACTATAATAGATTATATCTTACCAAAACTCCAGTTGTCTGTAAACAATTTCATAAACAATGTAGATATAAATCTGTATGAAAACAAGTGACAGATACAACCAGAATCATATTTCAATGTTCAGGTTTTCTTAATTAAAAACTACTTTATACCCACAGTGTATTACATAGAGCATCCATGTTATCTGATTATTTTTTAGAGAATGCTCATGCAATATTACATTTTGGCACTACATAAACCTTCATAAATTCTTAATGAAAAGAAGCAAACATTATTTATCTTTAAAATTGGGGCACTAAACTTAAATTTCCTCCTGGAAATTTTAATTAGCGATTTGAAAAATTCTAAGGCAAAGTATCTGCTCCCAGTTGTCTATTTAGTTTAAATTAAATTATTTCTGAAAGTAATATAATTAGAATCCTTTTAACTCTTAATCAATATCTTATTTACATTTATTTTCCTCATAGTACTTGATTACTTCTTTTGAAAAGGGTGGGGTAGCCTATTTTCTGTTTATTACACACTCAGATGTATCTGTGCTTTCACTGATAAATAAACCTCTTGCAGTCCAGTAAGAATGTAGAAATCATAAAGTGATATGGGGTTTTTTAGGTGGGCAACTGGAATTCTATCATGTCTCAACAGGAATTACATTAGTAAGTTTTCAGCTGATTCAACTTACTTCCTACATGAAAATATCTTTCACTGGAGAATATACAGAAGTTATACGTTACACAAAGGGCCTGATTCACCTAGTTTCACTTAAACTTCTGCAATATGAAGGAAATAGAGAAAGCAAAACTTATCATTCTTATTTGGTTACACTTTACACTCTGACTGAGCCAAACCCTACAGCTATTAGAGCTCCACTGATATTAAGGACTCATCTTACTACACAGAATGACACATTCCTAGTATACGAAGAACCTTTTGGAATGGAAACTGTATCAGCAATGGTCAAAAAGGCAACCATTCTCTTCTATCTGTGCTTTATTTCTGAAGATTTTTGTTGGTCTCTTCTCTGTGACACCGTGGCACCATTTACATCAGCCACAGACTGTGTTCTGCAAAATGCTGTGAACTGCAGTTCCAGTTAGATTTGGATCACAGTAGCACATGGTTAATTTAGACTGTTGGAGGGACAGAGGGATATATTATATGACACCATCTGCTTCAGCAAGTTTTCCCAGTTGTTCTAGCTAATCAAAGTTGGATTCTGCACAGTTCTTGGGGGCTATTGTATCTCGGGGACAGGAGCTGTGGTGTCAGCGACACAGCTCTCCTACCACCTCTGTGCACCTTTTTAACCCCGCACATGAGATTCCCGGTGTCCCGGGAGCTCAGCAGGTGACTGCAGCCAGCTCTCCATATTTGACAGGAGGAACTGTGCCCAGCATGAGTGGTCTTGGAGCGGGAGGAAGGCGGTGTCTTCCCAGCAGTGTGAGTTGAAAGCGTCAGAAGTGGGGGAAAGTCAGGCAAGGTGCCTCAGGTTTTATTGCAAAGCGCTTACGGTTTGACAGGTCTGTTAAGATCTCTATAGTGGCAGACACATTGTGTTTATATCTGAGGTTTGATTTATTTATGTATACAGTGTGTGTGTATGCCTAAGCAATGAAAATTAATCAGTCCAGTGTTTCACCAAAACTGAAACCCAAACAGAAATTAAAGTGTTTCATTTAGGGTTTTTTCTCTCCTGGGCCAGAACTGAAGTACAAACATCCTAGAGTTAACTAAAGAAAATGTTTTTCTGAGACCTCTGCAGCAATTTTGTATAACCTGAACCTATTTTGCAGAACCAAGAGAGTAATTCATCTATTTCAGATAAATATCCAAACTGAAACTGTCATCTGCGAGTGGTCATAATTATGTAGTTGAATCAGTATTTAGCAGTGATATGAGTGACTTGATTTTTTTCAGTTTTTATAAAGGTGTACGTGTAGTGTTGAAAATTATGGTATTTTCAACACCTGTTTTATATCTTCCCTTTCCTCACATATCAGATACAGGTTTCCATAGCCTAAAGTGACTTTCTAAACAACACTTCAGACCTCAAACTTTAGGTTATGGTTTGAAAAAAGTTCTAAAAATAGCAAAAATTTTTTAGTTTGTACAAAGGGAGGGATGCAAAATGATGCAAGTTTTGGGGCAGAGTGTACCCTCAGCAGGTGTGCTGAGGACAAAGAACTGGGAGGCACAGCTGATGCACCAGAAGGACAGACTGCCATCCAGAGAGGCCTCAGCCAGCTGAAGAAACAGGCTAATGTCTGGAACCTCACAAACTTCAACAAGGAGAAGTCCTAAGTTCTGCACCTAGGGAGGAGCATTCCCAAGCCCCAGCATATGATGGGGAGCCCGACTGGAAAGCAGCTTTGCAGAAAAGGCCTTGGGGGTCCTGGTGGACCATGAGACAGAAATTTGACCTTGCAGTAAGGAAAGCTAATGTATCCTGGACTGCAATAGAAGGAGTGTTGCCAGGTGATTGAGGCAAGTGATCCAGTCACTCTGCTCAGCACTGGTGAGGTCATATTATACCACGCCACACCAAATGTGTCTAGTACTGAGCTCCCCAGTACAAAAGAGTTATGGACATGGACACACTAGAGAGATTTTAAGGATGAGCCATGAAGATGCTGAAGGGACTGAGCATCTCTGCTGTGAGGAAAAGCTGAGAGATCTGGGACTGTTTAGTCTAGAGGAGAAAAGGTTTGGGGGGATCTTATCCGATCATGTAAGTATCTGGAGAGAGGATCTAAAGAAGATGGTGCCCAGTGATGAGAAGCAATGGGCAAAAAATGGAACACAGGAGGTTCCAGCTTGAACCTCTTTTTTACAGTGAGAGGGACCAAGGGTGACTGGCACAGGCTGACCACAGAGGCTGTGGAGTCTCCATTCTTGCAGATACTCAAAAGACATCTGGACATGGTCCTGGGCCACTCACTCTTGGCCCAGGATGGCTGCACAGGAGCAAAATGGCTCTTTTCACTGGATCCCCCAAACTAACTGCTTTTATTTGTACACCTCTAACACATCCTGAGCTCCTTTCTAGTAGAAACAAAATGGATTTTTCCCAGTCTGAATCTTTTTGAGATCAGAATTTCTTTCATGTAAGAAATAAAAAATAGATTATCTAAGTCTAAACTAAAGTTTGCAGTGAATTAGTTAAAATGCATTAGACTTCTCTGCACATAAACCATTTTAAATGAACATAAGTAGCTTAATGTTGCTTTGGGAGCAAAGTAAGCTAAATCAAATTAAAGCAGCTTTTATTCTAGATAAGCCATGGAGTTGTATGCAGTTTAAGGTAACCAAATTTAAAAGTATTTTTTTGAGTTATTGAGCAACAACTCTTCCAACATCCCTGTGTGAATGAATTTTCAACAGCCTCTTTATTTGCCTTCTATTTCTGGTACTACTTTTCTGAGCATGTACCTAAACAGTCTGATTTTAGCTTGCTTTTTGACCAGTCAATATCTCTGGTGGCTCTTTAGAAGGATTTTCTGCCTTTTTGGAAGGCCTTCCAGAAAAATAATGGTTAATTAAAATGTTTTCCTTTTTTTTTTTATAATACTTTTCATTTGCATTCTGACCATTTTCTGATGTTTCAATTAGTTTTTTTCACAGGCGTGTTGTAATGAGCATCAAGTTAAGATCAAGGCTTACCAAAGTTCATGGCACTGTTACTCAACCAACCCTTAAGCCCTGTTTGACTTCATAATATTTAAGGTGACATAATATTTCAGATTACTTGATGTGTGTAAACAGATACCTAATTTAGCTACTGTTACATATGTACTTAATGAATGTAATGGCATTTATGAGCTAGTCAGAATTTTTCTGGTTTTCTGCTCCAACTGAAATTGTGCCAAAACTGGAACATTTTGGAAATAAGACTGGCTTTGATGAAGTTTTGATAGGATTATTTTTAAACTCTAGAATAGAATTCCTGGATGATGAGAATAAAATATGGAAAACCTGAGTTTCTTGAGCTAAACGTGAACATTTTTCGAAAGTCCCATTTTTGCCAAAAGTTTTTGCACACTTGGCTTTCGTGGCAGAGTGACACAAAAAGATTTTCAAAGCCAGAGGAAAATGCATAAAATAGGAGGCTCCCCCACTCAGCTCTAGTTCTTTGTTGGAATTGCCATCATTGGTCTGCACAGCCTCTCTGGCTTTATAATCTGTTCATGATTTATACCTCTTCAGCTGTGCTATGGTTAATTGGAAAACGCAAAAAAAATTGTGTTGGAAAAGGAAGAGACTGTTCAGAGAAGCGGTGTTTCAAATTGCTGCCAGCTTGCTGCACAGACTGAGAGGCACTGAATTTTGTTTCCTTCTAGGATGAAGGGGAAGGAACCAGGCTCCTGACAGGAGGAGAAGAAAGAATCCAGGACGAGGACCTGGAAGGGGTCTGCAAGGCTGGACTGTGGATCCTCTTGAGGAGGAGAATGAATCACTGTTATTCACAGTGGGAATTAGGAAGGTGGTGCTTTTGAATATTCAGGCACATTCTTTGATCTTAAAATGTCTGAATACTTTTAATAAATCTCAATCTGGGAGACTGAAAGACATATTACAGAAAGAAAGAATTAAGATGTCTTAAGATAAAGGCAGGAAGCCTGAACCTAGTTGGATAAAACAAGGGTAATTGATGGTTCAGAGGGGTCAGGCTGATCAAGTCAAAATTGCTGAGGGACATATTTTAAGTACAGGTTTAATTAAATGATTGGGAGAGAGGACTTTGAAATTTAGGGAAACTAGAGATGGAGATCTTGCAGCAGTGGAAGAAGGGAGATATGACAGCATATGACAGATGTGAGCATAGATGTCTCAGCAGAAAAATAACAGATTCAGCACAGACTAGAGAAACAACATGGATACGTAGGAAAAGGTAATTCCTAGCTCATAACCATGGAAATAAAAATAAGCTGAAAGAACAGGACACAGTAACCTGAATACTTGACTTTCTGCAGTTTATTTGCTGTTGCTTGTGCACTTAAGGAAGGACTGTGAAGACTCAACCATTTTCCCACCCACGTGCAACTCCAGGAAAAAAGATTAAATGTGAATATTTTTCTTAAAATGCACTTTGCTGTCTACAAGTATGCATATAAGTAAGAGCTAGCCAGGTGCCCTCTCATTTAACAACCAAATTCAGGACTCTCCTGGTATGAATTAGTACTCCATGTTCAGTTCAAATGCCAACAAACAAGGATCTGATTTTCTAAAATGGAAAGTGGAAAACGTCTCAGAATAAACATTGTATCCTATGACTTAGCAAGAATCATTTGTTTACCACAGTGCTGCCAAAGTACAGAGAAATTGCAAATGATTTAGGTAATTTCAAATTACTTCTGGGGCAAGCACCCAATCTGAGAGATCTGAAAATTGAGCTGCTTAGAAAGAGAGCTTCCAAACATAATTATTTCGTTTCAGCAAGCTGTACCAGTAGCATGCCAATCTGAGATCTAATCTAGCAGGCACTTTCGGTCTAATACAGTAACTGTAGCTCATATATTTAAAAACATTTAGTCTAGTTAATCTGGGTAACTGTGCTAACAGCACAGGAAGGCGTACCTGTGAGATTTAAAAGATTGCAGGCAGCTATTTGACTATATAATTGTCACTGTGCCTGGACTGACGTGACAAATGGATTCTACATTTAACCAGCAAAAGAGGTTACATGCATTGCATCAGAAAACACCCACCACCACCTCCTTGAAGGTAACAGGACATCAAATTTTGGCACAAAATTTTAAAAGTTTCTTGGTCATCTCAGTGAATTCTTTCAGACGAAGAAAGTACAAAGAGATGTAGCATCTTTTTGTATTGCTCAGATATTTTATCCTACTTGTTTAGTTTACCAGATGTTAGATGAACCTCTTTTTTTAATAGCTGACCAGTCAGTTGGAACATCTTACAGACAGTGCTATGAGAATAGTGATGGACAGCTGGGTCAGCTCAGTCTGCACTGTAACTCAGGCATGATGGGCACAGGTGTATATTTGCACACAGCTCATCCCGGGGAAAAGTAGTGCAGTCATTCCATTATGGCTTCAGTTCCTGGCCTGATCTGTTGTCAGTGTCTCAGCACTAACGCACCAGGAGAACTAGTACCTGACACAAAGAATATGCAAAGTGCCATAATATCAATGTCACTTCTTCCCTCATATACTTCTTCTGCCACTCTAAAATTGTCATCCAGTAAGGTTTTAAAAGGATTACATTATTTTTAATATTTCAGATATCTTTTTCTTGATTCCTTTTTTTTAATAACTATTTTATCCATAAAAGAAATTCTCTCTTCAAAAATTATTTCATATGAATAATCTAGTGTCAGACCACTTAGGTTTTCATTTAAAAGGAAGGTGAAATAAATTAATTTGGTACTTCATAATATACATTGATCTAGTGGACAGGTTTACAATACAATACAATTTAATTTATAGAGTATCTCATAATACTGACATCAACAAAATGACTTACAGTGAATTTTAAACACATTATCATAACATTGACTAAATTAGAAAAATGTGTTTGCTGTATTTATTTTTTTAGAAAATCTGAACAAAGAAAGATGTGCTTTATCCTGAAAAAAGGAACTATAAATGTCAGGATAACGATGAGACAACATTAGTTCATCAATAAATATCTGGAGGCAGCAATAAAGAGGTATGCTAGGATTGTAGGAGCTCTGTTACAAAATGCTCACAGTAAAAGTCATCTCCTATTGTCCCACAGCTTGGGAAGATGTTTTCTTCATTATTTATGTAAAATAATGAAGATAACTGATTTGGTATAACTCTTTGCTTCTTTCTATGGAAAGCAATTTCTACTGAGAACAATTGTGCTGGATTCTGCACCTGGGATGGTGCAATCCTGGATGTATTTCTAAACCGGGGGACAAGAGGTTGAAATGCAGCCCTGCTAAAAGGGATGTGGGAGTTTTGATTGATGATGAGCTCAATATAAGCTTAGTTGTCAAGAAACAGAAGCAAGAAAATCTACACCTAAATCTGATGCAGAAACTCCAAATTTAAAATGTATAAAAGAAGCCAAACAATAACACCAATACATTTTTGGTTGCATAGTAGCTGTGCAACTTCTAGTCTGTAGGTTCAGCCTTGATAATAGGAACATTCAGTGGCATTACAGTCCAAATAATCAATGTTCCTTATGAACAAACCCACAAAAGGTGGAGAATTAACTTGCTGTAAGAACACCACAAATGTGAATGCAAAGGGAATAGTTATTTATTAATTTTAATGAAAGAGTATTTTGTAGCTCATTCCACACCTACTCTGGCATAAGAATGTACTGAACTTCCTCTGTTTCTCCTGGAATAAGCTGGGGTATCTCTAGGGTTGTTCTTCCTCCTTCTCCTGTCCTAGGTTCTCCATGACTTATGGAGACTTATGGAGCCAGAGACTTAGAAGTTAATGCACCCTCTCTAATAACCCTATTCAAGCACTGTCCCAGCCTGTTCAGCTTTGCACTATGAAAACTAATCCCAGGTGGGCTGGGAACAGCTTTTGCTATGTTCAATTACTGCCATCAATAAGAGGGTTTCCCCTTTGGAAAGCTACACAGCCAAAATGGCAGGAGCAAACCTGTACTGTCACACACATAAATCTGATCATCTCCTTCTTGCCAACCCCACCCCTGCATTACATATCTCTATAATTTCTGTAACAAATATTTATATATGACCAGATCATCAGCTAATGTGAATTTGATTCAGTAAAGCCATTCTGAATATCTTCCTGTATTTGCATTATTTCTTTCACTGAACTGTGGTGTGCTGATTTTTTTCTTAAACGTTGCAACTTCTCCTTTTTCAAGCTTTACTTCCAAATTCATTTGATTCTAGGCAGGGGTGAGAGGAGATTTTTAAATGCTGCTCGGCATGTACTAGCTGGTGTTTTTATCTATATTTCAAGAGTCTGCTGATTTCTGGAAATATAAGTTGCTCTTCAGATGATCATGTTCTCAGACTCCAATGCAGGCTTCTTGTTAAAATTTTACTGAAAGAGGATAACACTATTTGTTCAGTACAGGAAGCACCAAAAAAATAAAAGCAAGATGAACTTTCACATTTTTTTATGTCTTAACTAGCACCATAATTTTCCTCTTCTCTGTAACTATAACCATTAGGAAATATATCAGTCACAGTTAGAGTGAAATAAATATCAGCTTTCAAAAGGCAAAAATTCAACATAGGCAGTTTAAAAATTAAACAGTGTCTTTTCTACCCTTTTTGCAGTGGAATAAATGACCACAGCAGTTGAGAAAGTAGCACTCTACTCTGCAATTAGAAGTGATGGATAAAACGAGAGTAGAACTGCAAAGCTGTCATTTTCAGATATTAAAAAGACAAGCATTTTTCTAAGCTAACTGGAAAAATCATTTGCTCATCTACTTATTCTGCTTAGATGTCAAAAAAAAAAAAATAAAAGCTTTATAACACTTAACATTTTAATGATTCTGGAGAAATAGCAAACTTGGGCCCAATTTTCCTCTCATCAGACATGACAAGAATTTTTGTCTTTGAACTCAAAGTAGGTGGACTTAGATCATTGGTTTTAAAGGAAACTAATATTTGAGAAGCTGATAATATAAATTTAGAATATGATGCTATGGTTATGGTGGCATAAATTTGGAGTTAAACTTAACACTTGTCAGTCATACTAAATTTGGACAAACTTGCTTCTTTTCATCTTGTGCTTTCTTCCAGTTTATGAACTTTCTGAACAGTTATAGGTCTGTGAGGCAGACATCCAAACTCCAGTAATGAACCTCACAAAGGTCCCCTTAAAAAAAGGGCCAGGGTCAACTTTCATTAAAACCCCCACTAAACCCATGTTAGGCTTACAGTTCCCTAGGGCCAAAGGGAGGAACTTCTCTCAAGGCTGTGACCTTTGTAGTGAGCCAGGACAGTTTTGATTTTTTCCTTGAAAGCAGGGAGTTTCCCTAGTTGTGCACAAGTGTTTCAGATATAGGGTCACTGCTAAGCAGCAAAGTAGCAGCGAAAAACCAAGTTCCAAAATACACATTTTTTGAGAAGAATTGGTCAGTGGGAGCTCACCTGCTATAGCACATAAACCAAACAGCTTTTCTGTGAAACAACTGTGTGACAGTTATAGAGAGGTCATAAAAGGTGGAAGCTCTGGGTTGGATTCTCAACTCCTGGAAGCTCCATGGTTATATTACAGTCAATGGATCAATGTGGTTTTCTCCACGAGAAGGCTTGGCCATCCAAGGCATTAAAATGTGTGCCAGGACTTGCTCTACCAGAGCCATTTAACAGTTCAGCCAGCACAGGACAAACTGTGCAATGTTCTGCAGAACTTATCAGGTGCAGGAAAGTCCCCAGACTGCCATACAACACTAAACTGATTAATGTTCACATCGTAGGTAGTGGCCAGTGCAGCACTGCACTGAAAAGTGATAGTTTCTTTCCCAGAGGGATGCCGTGCCAGGCTGGCAGCTGACTGTTGTGCTGCTCCGTTTGCCAGTGCTGCTCCCTGCCTGGGACATCACCTCTGAATGTGTGTGGAACCAGATGCTAATGAGTATGGTCCTGTCACTGTGCACTCTCAAATTCCTGAAAAGTAATGATATTAAAAACTATTGTCCTTATCTAAATACTGCTCTATTTTTCCTGTAAAGGGCATTGAATAGTTGTCTGTGTCAGTACTAAAGAAAAAGCTGAGAGCCATTTGTAATCCTGACGGTGTTGTCCCAAATTGTGAGTTATGACCCTACCAGTTGTGATGCTGCCCAACCACATGTAGCCACTGTCACTGCATTACCATAGCTCTGCAACAGCATCTTCCTCAGCCAGATTAATTTTATACCATATTTGAAGAGGTTTTTTCCCCAGGAGCAAACCTAATGTTCCTACCTGCCCTTTAATCACTTCTGGTTCATAGCAATCTGTGTCAGAGAACATTATAACAATAATATATAACTCTAGGGAACACTGATATTATATAAACTGCAGCATAATACTTAACATATTAAATTCAATTTTTCAATTTAGCTATTCTCTGTCTGTTTTACTTGGCTTTGAACTAAACAAATTTCCAGTGCCAAATGCAGCAGTTGGAACTGACCACCTACAGCACAAGATTAAGGAAATGAAAAATGCTGTGTATTTGTTCTGAAGCTAAAACCTCCTTCTCTTCAGCAAAGGAACTTCATTGATTATAAACCACACTGCTTTAAATTAAATAAAATGGAAGTATAATGAGCTATTGTGGAGTGAAGTATAGTTTATGTAAAGTTTTTCAATCTCATAAACTCTAAGGGAGGCCACTCTTCTACTAAAAGAATTTCCCAAGCTTCTCTACAAAGAAATATTTATCTGTAAACCTCGCAACTTTATTATAAAGGAGAGAACAAGCAGTGAAATGGAGAGATGTTGATTTCGGTTCATTTGAGGCCCTTTTTACTTGCTCATATTTACGCTGTCTGTAAATAACATCTTCTTGACAGTGTCATGTCTTTTGGGGCTCTAGGGAGCAAAACCCTGGTTTGCCACTGCAGTCAGACCTCGAGAGGCTTCAGCCTGACCAAGCATGTGGAACACAGGAGCCACATCCTTCAGTGTCACACAGTCTCAGAACTTTGTCAACATCTCTCTAACTACTCTAGCATGAAGCCACACAGTAGGAGCTATGGAGGAACACAACTTTGTCCGTTTGCCCAGCCGCAGGAGGAGACCTACACCTCTTGAGTTATTCTGACTCCAGTGAGTGTGCTCAACAGGAGATGAACAGCAAGAGACGAGAGAAAACTGGCAGAATCCAGTGGTAGGGTGGCCCTGATGCCTATTTCTGACAAGAGAAAGTACGTACTCATTTCTGAGTCTTGCTAGCTCACAGTATTTTTAGTGTTTATCCAGCCACCTAAAACAAAGAAAAATTAAGCTGTAAATTCATTCAGAAATGGAATAGTGGGGTCATTATGATGCTTTCTCAAGTAGAGGTACAGTTGGTTGGAGGGTGTAATTGTCCAGTTAACAATATCTTTATTAATATTATATAATACATAATAGCTGCTGCTCCATGAGCTCTCTCCCATCCTCTCTGATTTAAACCTGATATTTAATAAACCATTCAGTATAGATTTCAGTCTGTCCTTTATGTCCACTGAAGGAGCATGACTGAAGATTCTCCACAATGTTCCGCTCCCATGTAGTGAAAATAAGTTCTATTTTGCCATTTATTTTAAAGCTTGACTTGCATACTTATATTACTGCAAACTTGTGTGAAATCCGGGAAGTCTGTTCAAGTTACGAGTCAGCTCAGAGAGGAGCAGAAGCATAGGAAAAGAAAAACATAGTACATGTTCAGTGCATGCTGAGTATGGAATCATCAGGTCACTTGAAAATATATAAAATTAATCTCAGACAGAATATTGGAATTTTACTCAAATTGTAACAGTTTTGAATAAATAATTTCCAAACTAATTTAAATGTCAGTCTTCATACAGCTCCTCCCTTCTCTGTGGTTCATGATGAAGTCGTAGTTTATTGCATAGCTGCTACTAAGCCTGTTCTTCTTTTCACTGCACCAGCTGCATGCATTGTAGCCATGAGAAATCACCAGGAGTAAAGGGAGTTCTGTAAAATTAGGAAAAAGAAGAGATTCTACAGTAAAAAGTCCATAAAGCACCAGCACATCCTGGTTTTACCATGCCCTTATTCGAGGTAAGCAAGTGAAAAGGCTGTGTTATCTCTTGAATGGCTCTCATGAATGAAAGCATCAAGATTTGTGACTCATTTCAGAGAAAGTAAATAGCAACAGATCAGATCT
Organism: Oxyruncus cristatus; assembly: GCA_013399855.1. Lineage (NCBI taxonomy): Eukaryota > Metazoa > Chordata > Aves > Passeriformes > Cotingidae > Oxyruncus > Oxyruncus cristatus. The sequence goes on along the minus strand of VXAY01003150.1, from coordinate 583,409 downwards.
CAGAAAGAGGCCACACTACATTGTAGATCTACAATTATGTCAAGAAAGACAGAGAGAATTTTTTTTTTAAAAAAAGAAAGACCGAAAGACTGAGAAGAGGCATCACTGGAAAGGCCATGGGGGTGAGTTATGTATTAAGCACTAGAAAGGCCATGGGGGTGAGTTATGTATTAAGCTTTCTCAAGAGCCAGCCAAGAATTACTATACAGCCCAATGTGAAAAGATTTTTTAATATCCTTCTCTATAATGATAGAGAAAATTAAATTCTAGTAATTTTATAGTTAACACATTCCCAAACTGTTAGTTTTATTCGCAGGGATGGTTCCTCTCAATATATTTTACTAAGCTCCACTCTAGCAGATTGGTAATTGTGGCTTCAGTCCAACAAAGCACACACAGAGGTGAACTTGTGAGTAGTTGAATAGATTGTAGTGAGGTACAGATATGTTTAAGGTATTCATACACTTAAATGCTTTGCTGGACTATGGTTTAGATGAACAGCATCTCTATATCACTCCATCAGCCTGTCCAGCAATGCAATGAAGCCAGCAAAAAGTTAATGTGATTGTTAAGTCATTGGAAATAGGGCATGCACAAGTCTAGGAAATCATTTTGTGGAAGCACTTGTCTGAAATTAGTTCTTGCTTTTTCAAATTAGCTCATTTTTCTGAATAAGAGAGCTGACTATTCTGTCCAAAAATGGTGAAATTAAATAAAATTAACATACTCAGTTATTAATCAAAAGAATAGGTGGCACCAGATTGCAGCATAAGAGCACATTAAAAAGGAAAAAGGCTGTTCAAAAAACAAATGCAAAAGATATGTGTTTTATTAACAACAGAAAAATAGTATTATTCATGTATTTTTTTTGCTAATTAAAATTAGTGTCAGCTAGATTTCCTGAATAGCATTTTAGCAACAATAAAGAAAACAATCCAAATTTCCTGTAGATACTTTGCTGCACATTAGAAATAATTATCAATTAATTTACTTAAATATCAGGCTTGTGCTACCACAGTCAGTGAGGCTTGTACTATACAGCAAATTAGATTTCAAAACCCAAGCACGATCAGAAGGCAGGGGCCTGTACTGAAAATATGAAAAATCATGAAATGGTGTTGAGCTCTACAGGTAAAATTATCCCCAAGGATTTGTGCAGCAATGGACCAGCATCCTGGATGGGCAGCCAGAGGCAGGTGCTGGCAGAACACTGGAGGAACCCCAGGACACTTGGGCTAGAAAACACAGATTTTCAGCAAAAAAACCAAAAGATAAGTAAAAACTCAAATAGGTTTTTTTAACAGTCTAAAAAAAAGCACCTCTGTGTGCACCTGTGGTCTTAAGCAACTTTAAGACATAGGTTATTTCATTTAAATTTTTCTTTTTCTTTCTTCTGTCTTTGAGAACACGGTTCAGAGGCTGCTGAAATCAATGGAAAGCCTTTCTTTGTACCAGTGATTTTGAACATTGGTTGTAAAATACCGCCATGCAGTTTGCAGACAGACAAACTAGCACAAGGACTACACCTTATTTGCACTCTGTACCTGAGTCAGGAGACTATTGGAGATCTCATATGAGATCTCTAATCTATCTTGCTAGCTGTGCACAGGAGCATTATCAATGTGTCCATGTGATTTTAAGAAGAGTAAGAAGGTAAAAGTTTACTGAGTTACTGTTTTTCCTCAGGTGATTAGACAGGGACCATCAGATTTCCTCTACCTGTTACAGTAGGATTGTTGTAACCGTGATCCAAGGATATAAAAGAAGCAGTGAAGAAAGTTGCTTTCATTAAACAGTTTGAGGTGGAAAAGTACCTGGTAACTACCTATTCAAATTTGAAAAGGCACAACAAACCTTCAGCTAAGTAAAGCTTGGGAAAAATTGGTCCAAGTTCACTGAGAGAAAGCAAAGCAGTTACATAATCTAACCATCCCTTCTCCTTCTTTCAAAGTTGTAGGGTTTGTATTAAACCTCAAGCCTTTTGCATCAGGGTGGAGAAAAAAACGTCAGCCAAGAACCGTGGGGAGCTAGTTAAAATGAAAGTGGAGGATATTAAAATGTCCTATAACCTCAATATCTCTACTTAATCCATGGAAAAATTCCCTCTGTATCCTGTTTCCTATGTTTTTTCTGAAGTTATTTTCTGTGTGTAGAAAACACGTGAGAAGGACATAAGGTCCATGAGGACTAGGACTGATACTTTTGAGTATTTGTGAGGCAGAAGCACAGGGAAAACTAGTGTTGGAAAAATAGGGGAAAACT
>VXAY01003150.1:547628-570789 GCA_013399855.1 Oxyruncus cristatus | reverse complement strand
ATATATATATATATCCCAGGCAAACATTACCATAGTTCATACTGCTTCAGGCTGGTTGGAGTATTTTTGTTGTGTTTTGGGGGGGTTTCCCATTAAAAAGAAATGGCTTAAATTGCAGTTACTATTTCTTAATGTCACAACACCATTCCTTTCTAGCAAATTGCATATGCCTGGGAAATAGGGGAGGCTTTATAAATGGTGAACCACCTCTTGTTGCTGTCAATGAGACTTTTATTATTTACTTGGAAAACCACAATCTTTCACCCCATAAAACGGGAGATAAGATCTACCATACCCACTGCATCTCTGCTATAAGCAATAGACACCTCAGATCTGATGATACAGCTTGCCATGCTGACAAGCAGTAAAAATCCAGGGAACCATAACAACTGAATCAGAAACACCCCACTCTTTACAATATTTATTGCAAAGTAGCAGTTTCCTTTGAAAACTCCATTGATGTAAGTGAGGGAGGCTCTGGTGTTTAGCGTACGGTAGACAAAAACCATTAGGCAAAATGGGTTTTTTCACGGACAGATAGGTCATTTAGCACAGCTCTCTGTTCATTTTTTAGGTTGGGTGGTTGGTGTCATTTGACTGCTCTACTCAGAAATCATTAACGTGATTTTCCCTGTGTCTGTCATTGTCTAGCGCAATGCATCTTCTTGATAAAGGGTAAACTTTTGGTATCAGGAGGGTAAAGGAAATAAAAAAGACTCATAGCCGACATAAATCAAGGGAAAAAGGGGGAAAGGAAGCCACTTAGAAGAGTAGGTGTCATTGATTGACTGTAATTTTAAAGGGTCTTTCTTATGATGGACAAATTCTTGGAGTGTTCATTAACTAATGGAATTATGGTAGTAGATGACTGCTGTCTCCACAGAACCTCAGGTTAAAAAGTGCAGAGGAATAATGGGCTTTTCTCTATTGTGGATCAGTGTCCTCACTGTCTGGAGCTCACTCAAAGACCCTGGAGAGGATCAAGGGGTTTTCACTGTTGAAATTCATGTTTGTGCTTTCCTTTTCTTCAGTAACAGTATGCACACATGAACTAGGGGACTAGGTGGGGGGAAAAAAAGAGAAAGAAGGAAATGTCACCATCAGAGAAGAAAATTCCCCTTCTGAAATTGCTGCTCAAAGCATCAAATGAAGTTGAACTCAGAGGGTTAAGCTATAGAACAGCACCTGGGCTTTAATATATTCAATTACCCAGAAAACAAAATCAATTTTGTTTTTGTTAATAGCACTGAAATATGCATTACACTATTTTAATTAAAGCAGTCTATTACGCTTGCCATTCAGCTCATTCCTGCGTATTCCCTTAGGGCAGTAGTCATGTACTGTGATAAAACATAATGAAAATAATTTATAAAGGAAACAATACAATAAATCAATCTGATGCTTAATGAACCTGCATTACAGGAATGGATATAATATTCTTTTTTAGAGTATGTAGTGCATTCTCCTCAAATGACTGGAAGAATGCCCTACAGCACTCAAAAAAGTAGCACCTCGCTCCATCTCAGCATGCTTTTAAAGCACTGTCACTTGCAACTTAAACAAATTTTGGCAAAACAAATAGAAATCTCTTTCGTTTACGCTAGGTTTCTGATTTTTCTGTTGTTTTAACTTTAGTCAGATTCTTCTGCCTCATAGGGGCACCTGTGGAGACCACAGGGATTCAACCCATGTGCACACTTCAGCAGACAGCTATTTACTGTCTGTATTCCAGAGACCTAAATTTTCTATCTAAGATCAAAGCTACTCAGGTAAAATTCTCAGCTCTCCATCATAACAATGAACAAAAATAACTGGAAAACTATTGCCTTAATTATTTTTTTATATATGCAAATGACCCTTAAGGACTTAACTTTTGTGTTCATCCAGTGACTGGATTTGTTGATTACCTTTATGTGACAACTGTTTGGGAATATCTGTCACTACATGTTGTTTCATTCAGTGACCAAATGTGTGTGCAACGGTCTGATTTAGTACAGTATTTGTCATTTCTGTGAAATGTGTCTTGTCTGCTACAAGATCTGCTACACTTGGAACAATCCTTCCTTAAGAGTTTGATCACTCACATATTTATAGGAGAATTCAACTGATTTAGCATTAGTAAAATGTCCAGAAAAACTAGGACAGCAATAGTGAAACAGATCATACAACACAGTCCAAAGACTTTGAGAGAGAAGTCACTCGGGGTGACTTGACCGTGAATCCTACGGCCACAGCCTACAGGTAGTCTGCTAATCATGTATTAAACAATGTTTTCCCAAGCTGGTGGATAAGGATTGAGTAGGGGAAAAAAAAGAACTCCACCTGTGACAGCTGAGTAAGCTGAGATTGGCTGTGAAATTGTAACATGTTTTGGTACTTGTAGCCCACCAGTAAATTGGGAACAAAGGAGAAAAAGAATGTGGAGGTGATGAGAGACAGAGTAAAAATTTAACAAGTTTTCTCAGGGTATGGTGTTTTCCCTTTTGCATTGCAGGGATGGAGTGGCTGGAGCATCATTTAAGTTAACTAAAATGGGATAATTTATTTCTTTAGATCTTCCACTTTTTCCTTTAAAAAAGAAAAAAAAAATCAGAAGGGAGAACCGAAATGCTTTCCAAAAAAGATAGTCAAATGCTTCTTGCAGAGACCTGAATTAGGCCAAGTGGGAAACAAATATCCTCCAAATGGTATTTTCTGAAGTGCTATAACTAAACCTTTAACATACCTGAAGGTCCTGTGTAATAATTCAGGAATACAATTTATTGCTCTGGTTATTCATAATTTTTATGGGGAAAAAAAAAGAACAGATAGAAAAGAATGGCTCCAGTAAGTATCACCAAATACTTAAATGCTGTCAGAGAGCAGTTCCAGAACTGTTAGCTTTTTATGTTTTCTGTCTTCTCTCACACCAAACGACAAAGCAGCTCAGGAGCACAAGAGGAATATCTAGGACAAGCTGCTGCAGCGGAGTTGCAAGAGCCACTCTGAAGATTTCACAGACACCCAGAGGAGCAGGGCTTGGCCGGCAGCCAGAAGAGCCCAGCAGGAATCCTTTCCTGTGGCATCATCTGGTCAGGGCTGCATCAGGTCACACAAAAGCTGTATGAAGCTGTAAATCCCCACTCACACTGGGGTACAGATTTAGCAGGAGACAACAATTCCTGCCCCTCAGTGGGGCAGCAGCCAGCATCAGCTCCTCCATAACAGCTCAGCTTTTTGAGAAACAGCATCTCTCGGTGTTGCACAATTTGCCATGGCCAGCCCTGCAACTATTACTACAGGCAGCTGTTACAAGCTCATCCTCTAATTTGGGAGAGAAGGTTTAATACCTTTGGAAGCCTGCTGACACGTGGTATTAGATGTGCCTGAAGAAGGCCCAGCTTCCTAGGTTACCTGCCTTAGGCAGGTTAGAAAGACAGGCTGACTGCTCTATGGTTCCATTTCTTATCTCAAATATTTATTTCTTTTGCTAAGAGAACCAAAAACCTTTCTGCTGAATTAGGTGAGCAGACATGAAATGGTCAGGTAAAGCTCCCACAGTCTGGTAGGTGACAGAAATCCATTGCATTTTCTCCTTCCTTATTTTCACTGTTTCTACCATATGCGACTTTTTTCTAGGTGAATAATAACTTTGCTTGACAGAAACCTCTCTGGGAAAGCATGTTCACATATGAAAAATGGTCCTAAATGGAGAGATCTCAACTCTTTAACTCTTGCCATGAATTCTCCACTCCTCCAGACCACTGTTTTCTGATTGCTAAAATGTTTTCAAATATGGAAATTAGGGACTTTTCCCCACTTTAAATAGCACCATAATATCACGAAAGAAAGCCAGGCATTTCACTCAGTCCTGAGATTAATTTACAGACAAATCTTATCATTCTAAACAAAGTGGAAGGCCTTTTGCGTCAGTTGTTTTCCCATTTAATGATTAATTTACTTATTTTAGATAGAACAGAAATGAATAAGAATATAAAACCTGCAGGTTCACAGAGAAGGGAACTTTTTTTGTCCCCAAAATTTTGCTTCTCCAGAGGTCCAATTGTAATTGTTTGGAGGTTTTGCTTACCTTTTTCACTTTTCTTGACACTATTAGTCAAAAAGACACTGTAATTTATGGACTATTCACTCAGGTAAAACAATTGTATTCATATGCCTCATGGTATATTCATTGTATTTAAAAATGTAGATGATTAAATTAATTTTTTTTTCCTGAAAAACCCCCGGTGATTCATTGCAAATATTCCATCTTATTTTAACATTGCAAAGAGAGACAGAGGATACTCTGTTCAGAGGCCAGAGAAAAATGTATGGAATAAGCTATAGTGTAAATTTCACGTTAATTAAAACATAAAGTGACAAAATTACAGAATATGTCAACCTCTGTCAAATCTTTATTGGACACGGGTGAACTGAAATCCTCGACACAGTCAAACTTGGATTATTTTCAATAAGAACAAGGAAAGAGGTAGATCTCTGATAAGTACACAGCAACCACTTTCAATCCAAATGTTGAAACTCACTGAGAAGTCTGTAGACAGTCTTTCCTAAAGTCTTTTTTTGACCCTGTCAAAACAATGTTTCTTAGAGTGTTGTTTTTTTTTTTTTTTTCTGCACACAAGAAAAATTTAAAAACTGTGACAGTTATCCTACAAAGAATTTTCATACTGAGAAGTATGGCAATTTAACAGGCAACAGCAAAAACTGGTCATTAATGGAAAGTTTAGGCAATCTTTAAATGTAGACATCACCCTATGTGCATGCTGTAACACACAGATACACATGCTCATTTCTGTATAGATCCAGTTCTGCTCTCTGTTATAAATCAAAGTCAGTACCTGAATATAAAATGTAACTCAGGAGAGATTTTTGGCCCATTGCCTCTTTGGGGCATCTGATTCTATTAAATAACCTACTTCTGAGAAACTTAGCTAGACCTTCACTGTTCAGTAACTTATGATTGCCTTTTTAATTAAAAGCTTGAACCTTACTTTATACTCATTAATCATATTAGATTGGAGTGTTGATATAATGGCCATAGTTCCCCCCTCAGACACATTAACAGAAGTGTTACTGAAGTGCAGGATAAGATGGTATTTTTTCCTGGTGTGCTCTTCTTCTGCACGCCTCGTCTGATTCCATACATGGTGCTCCCTCCTTTCCTCAGGATTCACTTTGCTCATTATGATGACACTGGATGAGCTGGGTTAGGATAACAGGAGGAAAGCAGCAGGACATGAGCCTCATTGCTGTGTGCTGAGAATCTCTTTGATTCCAGTCTGATGGCAGAGCATCTCTTTAGCCTGGGATGCTCTCAAGCTCACCTGGTACAGCAGCAGCACAAAGTCAGGGTGCAGCTCAAGCCTCACTTCACACCTGCAAGTCCCCAGTCTCAGTTACTTATGCTGCAACCTTTCTCCTCAAGTTGCTGAACGCCACCAGCTGCTCAGATGGAAGTGTCCTGTTTGTCTGTACCGAACGTGCCTCCTTCAGGGAGGGTCCTTCTCCCACAAAAATCAACAGCAGAGCTTCAGGTGATCTCAATGGTAGCAGGGCTGGGTCTAAGTCTGGCTTTTATAAGTACAAGCCTCAGCCTCTGCTGGTATAAATCAACCTAAGTCCCCACTGGAACTAAGCTAATTTACACCAGAGCAGGATCTAACTTTACATATTCTTTTCTTTTCGCTCCGTCTTTCTGGCAAGAGCCCAACAGCAAAGCTTTTTGTGCATTTGTTTCACTTTGTGTAAGGTCAGCTAAGGTTTTATGTAAAACAGATGGGCAAACTTAAAAATGATTTTTCACATTGCATTGAAAACCAGTAAAGAAGAAAAAGGGGGAAAATTACTCTTTCTATTCTTTCAGAGGTTGTTGCAATGACCTTTATTTTACCCAATGCCTCAATTTTAAAAAAGGAAAACAAACCCCTGTTTTTATTACAGTGAAGTTGTTTTCTCTGCCATTCATAGAGGTCTTAAAGAGGATCAGCAAGAAAAAGAAAATTCTCAGTGGTTCATTGACAGTTTTAAAATGGGAATATAGTACCAAGTTATAAAATAAGGGCTATATTTAAACATCCTATAACTTATTGTGCTACATTTTTCTTCTCACAAGTCTGTAATTTTGTGGTAACTAATACTGTGGGACTGAAACAGTATGAAACCATACAGGTTACCAGCCTGGGAGGGAAAATGGCACAACAGTTTTAAACAGCCTGTCCTTTTCCTTTAAAAAAAAAATAAAAAAAAAAAATAAAAAATTACACAAGTGAGATTTCATCTTAATAGAACTTTTCATTCTAGGGCACACAAGACAGAAGTTTATAATAAGTTTATTTACTGACTCTAATTAGGACTTATGTATTTCGGTATTTCATTTGCTTAAATGACTGCAGGCTGCAGCTTAATCCACACTGCTGTGGCATCCCTTGTCAAACAAAGAGAAAAGCCCAGCAGAAGTCAGTTTGTACACTCTTCAGAGGTATCCCTGTGTCCTTCCCCTTGAGCTTCAGCTCTGGATGATACATTCAAGAGAGAGACAGACTGGGGGGAGAAGGTCTAAAAAACTCAGATGCGTGGGAGAACAGTGAATTCAAAGTACTGCAACACACGACCTGGAAATGATGATTGATCAAGCAGGGCATTGGTGATATAGAAGGAAAGGATGGCAGGAAACGTAAGAACTGTCTTCAGGTACACAGAAAGATACTGGAAAACAGAAGCTCATAACTTGTTATGCATGTTGTTCATTAATAAAACTAAAAGTAACAGGGCTTACATTTTAGGAAAATTCATGTTAGTAGAAAAAAAAATCCCAATTTAGAAAGAGGGACTCACTGGAACAGCCAATTTTAGTTGTGACCTTCTGATCCCGCCAACGTTTCAACAAACATCTGGTAGGACTGACATTGGTAGGAATGACATGGGCCCAGCTTATTCCGTCCTTCCTGAACATGGGGAATGGACTAAGCTGACCTCACAAGACCTATTCAGCCTAATGATTTTATAAGTAAATTTGAATGCATACATATTTATAATATCTAAATGATGCACCCAGTTGCAAAAACATATGTGTGTAATCATGAGAATTTTATGACTTTGGAGGAGTTTTGAATAGACAAAGGTGCTATCAGAAAGCCTGCCCAGGTCTTGACTTAATACTACACGTAATGACCAAAATAAATGTAAAAAATACCAAAAACCCCCAAGTAAAAATGTCAGGGAATTCCTACCATATTACCAATTATTTAGTTGCACAGTTTTTCAAATATTTTGAAGTACTGAATGTATTTTCAAATAAAATCATTTTGTGACTGTTTTGGCCAGATATAACCATATTTCGTATAGTTTTCTACTTGCTGAATACTGTTTAACCAGTTCAGACATTCCTCTCACTTTTAGCCCAAGACTAGCTAATTGCAGTCTTAGCCTGATGGATCAATTGACTGTGTATTTATTTGCAATTTAGTGCTAAAGAAAGGAGGGGAAAATAAAGCTTGAAGAGAAGTTGAGACAAATTGATGGCAGTAGTAAGTGTTGAATTCATTGAACTCTGCAGGAACAGGGGACTCTCTGAATGAAGGAAGCCAAGCTGACCACGTAACTTAAAACTGGCTCACTTACAATTACTTGGAGGAAAAAAAAGCAGGGGAAACTGTACATTGGAGCTTCAGGGGCTTTTTCAGAACAGAAATGTGACAGTCATTTAAACTAGAAAAAAATCATCAAGACAATTTTCATTTTAACTTACATTCAAACATTTCAGAAGACAAATAGCCTTTAAACTTTCCAAAATGCTTGGGGTACTTCAGAATTAAAATACTTTGATGTACTTAGACAAATTGAATCCAGGATGCCTCTGCAGGGGCAGGAGAAGTAATAAAGCAGCTGACTGCTTGCAATAGTTGAATGTTTAGTCTATGAGCTTAAAAATGGTGCAGTAAACCAAAGCGAGAATGATTTTTATTGCAGATGGTCATGATGGTTTAAGTTAAGAGTGAAGTCTGTGCTTTGACATGCTTATGAAACTGAATATTTGGCTACTTTCATATATTACTGAAATAAAGATAACAACCTTAACCAAAGATAATATGAATTGATGTTTTGGCACTTTATAAAGGAATTGAGAAATTCTTCCTTTTTTTTTTTTTTTTTTCCTTTTCCCCCTGATATTAATTATTGCATCCTGACTCTTAATCTGATATCTTTGTCTATTTGAGGACGCTGACTACAGATTCAATCAAAAATATTTGTTAAATATTTGCTAAAGTAGTCCACAGGACTCGGGAGAAGGTTATTTTCATCTTACTTTCACTGGATTTGTTATGCATAGGTGAGGAAAAGACTGTGGGCAGACTTTATCTGCCTTGAAAAAGCAGATGCCCTTTCAAGGGCAGATAAAGTAAGAATACATGAAGTTATTAGTGAATACTGATAATTATTTCCCCCTATGAATTTAAAGAAAGTTTAAAAAATTTATGTTGATATAATTGCTAATTTTGATGTATTGCCTGCCAGCTTAATATCTCATAATTTAGAAAGAGTTTGCTAATGCTGTAAAAACTTCAACTTACTTACAAGGGGTTTAATTTTACAAGTGCAAAGCAATTACATCATTTCCCTGAGCAAACAGAAATAACTGATTTCTTATATAGGAAGCTAAGAAAACAGAGAAACGTGGAAGGACACTATCTGTTAATTCTGGATCTATTTCTGCATATATGCACTGTAAGACTCCAGTCATAGCCATGTCAAACTGATTGTCCCAGGTGTTGAAATAAAATGGTCTTGTCCTTCCAAAAATCATTAATATTGCATTTAAAGAACCTTATTTTTTAAATAATAAACTTTGAGTTCTTTTTAATTGCCTTTGGCTTTCCAGCTTTTAGCATGCACTTGGGTCATGTTTTTACACTTTTCTGTTAAGCTAAAAGAAAAAGAAATTAATTTTTCTTAAATGACACCCAGGAGTCTCACATAATCACATTACCCCAGGAAATGGGACTTGAGGAGAAATACCAAACATTGTGAAATATTTGATAGAGGCATGAAAGTAACTAACTACAAAATAGTAGTATATTGTGTGTGTTTTAAAACAGAAGTCCCAACTGATTTTGGGACAACAGAAGGTTGCCAGAATGCAAACAAGCCTTTCTCATTTGTGTGCTTATGTAATCAAACAGGTGCCATGTCTAAAAGGTCTTGTATACTCCTGATAGAGAGATGTTACAACAATTAATTACTGGTCTGTGATCCCGATAGATAACTGTGGGTTTTTTATGAGAAACAGAAAAAAACCCATGAAGATAGTCACGATAAGGAATCATCTGTGTCTTGCTAGTCTTCAATGGCAAAGTACACAGACATTATTCAACCTCTGCACTTCCAAAAGAAAGGGAAACAGCAGCAAAACAAAGCAAGCAAAGACAGGGGACTGGGGGGAGAATGTGAGGGGGAAAAAAAGTACAAATCCAACTATGGTGCTGTCAGCATCTGAACTTCCAGGCTGAGCGTATCTCCCAGAGAAAAATAATCCTGTGTAATGAATTACATCAATTCAGGATTTCCATCTTAATTACTTACACCAGCCTAAATAAAGACTTATGCTGCTGAAGTTGGTAATATCACATACAAGTAAATAAGAGAGCTGATGTTGCTGCTTTGTGTTGAGATGATTTTTCCAGCCTGTGGAAGTTACTCTAAGCAATCCCTTTCTCCAATGATTTGGTGGGACTCTGTAGGCTGGGATTATTGACCTCAAGGTTTTTCATTACCAGGCATTCTCCAATGACCCTGTAGACTAGAGGGGCTTCACTTGTGCACCAATTCGTTTCAAGAGCTTTAGAACACTGAAATGTTGCCCATAAAACAGCTGGAATAGATCTAATCCGAATGACTAATATGGATCAAGGGACAACAGTGCCAGCGATACCCTCAGCAAATGTTTACAGAGTCCTTTGGTCACCAGGAACAGGTTGTCCTGAAAGTGGAAAAACTGGAATTCCAGCAACCAGTTAAATTTCTGAGCTCAAACCCACCTTATCTGACTAAATTGTTAGTCAGATTGTCTAGTTCTAAGTTATTTCTGACATTCCATTCTCAAAATTGAAATTGATGCCTCTGTTTTCAAATTAGTACTTAAGGGCGTGTAAGAACCCTTTCTCTACACCTAAGGCTTGATTGCAAATTGCCTTGTCATTTAAACTGATTGTGGTTACCCAGATTTGACCCTTTTTTCAACACCACAGTTGGCCTAAATCTAATTGCTTTGACACAAAATCAAAATTAGACCGAGCCCAATAACTGCATTATGACTGTTCTGGATTTACACAGAAAGAATGATCTTTTACGCTGTGCTGTGGCCTGCCTGGTGTCAGCTCACCAGCCACTCCAAATAGACATGGTTATGTTGAACAGAAATATAACAGCCAAGGACTGGCCCTTATGTTTTGCCACTGCTAAATGTAAAAATTTAACCCCACCTGAGCAATGTTTGTAGCTCACCCAGGACCAGCAATCTTACCGTGGAGCTGAGTGCAGCAGCTTGCAGAGGGCTATTAGGAAAGGCAAGAGGCCTTTACAAACTTTTCAGCTAAGTCATTTGCTCGCTGACAGCTGCTCTGGCAATTACCTCTTCTCCCGACCTTATGGTCCACCACAGTGGGCTTCAGAGGTCTTTGGGAAGGGAGATGATTACACCTAATGTGTTTGGACAAGTTGAACGTGTGTGCAAATTAGTAAGAATGGTATAGTCTAGTCTGTATTTTCCTTTACAAATGTGGTCCTGAGGTTATGCAACCTGCACATCTGCTCACCTGCTCTAACTAATGATAATGGATACAGCAGGATGTGAACACAGTATTCCCCCAAGTGATATTTTTGAGGGGGAGATCTCCATCCTATACTGAAAGGAACCTTAACCAACAGAGGATGGATTTCTTACAAAATTCTCTTCAGACCCATAAGGAAGAAACAACCACCTATCCACGGATGTAACATGAAAGCATCTAGGAGTTGGGAAGAGCACAGCAGGTCATCCTTTGCAATACTTACATTTAAACTGTGTGGAGAAATTTTCTGATTTATTATAAAATGAAGCTGCGCTTTTGCCTCTGATATTAAAAACAAAATAAACACAATGAATACCAAACAGCTCAAGGCAACAGGTGGCAGGTACTCTTCATATGGCAGTTAAACCTGTAAGCAAGGGCACACTTTGGCTTCATTTCAACTTTTAACATTGTATTTCTCTTTCTAAAGCAGTCTTTAAGTAATTTTTAGCTAAATGGAAAAAAAAAAAAAAAAAAAGAAGAAAAGGTACTGCAATACATTGATGCACTAAAAAATAATTCAAATATTTCTAAAGTTCCTTCTAGTGGAATTTAGGAATAAATGAATGCCTGTATTAAGAAAAGTTTCCGTGTTACATTTTTTGTGCATCTCTTTACATAGGTATTTCATGGCTTTCTAATATTCACACTGAGGCAAAATGCATCTGTAGTTGTGGCTGGATTTATAGCCCAGACTCTGACTAAAAGCACAGTTTTCTCCCTAAAAAGCAAATTCCCTCTTTTTACCTGAGCACAAATGGCAGCATAGTAGCACAAGATGCAGATGTTGTAATACAGGGAATGTACATAAAGCAGAATCTCCACAGAAAAGTGCATTTCCAGGGAGGCTTGTGATGTTGCTTATCAGCTGTGTTCAGCAGTATTGCTCCGCTTGAAGTGTGGTCCTGGAAGCTGTCAGGACTCCTTCCTGAAGGGTTCAACTTCACTAAATTTTGATAGTGTGAACAGAAATAAAATGTTTCTGCCTTTGCGCATTTTTGGCAAGGGCAGCCCGTAAAGCCTGGTGCACAGGCAGCCATATGACATCCTCAAAAAAGTAGGAGAATCCTCCATATATTTGCATAATTCTCTGCTCAATCTTTACATACATGTTAAACTTTTATATAACTTGTGCAGGTATTCTGAAAAATGCCTCTTCTTTCCTGTTCTCTGTCCAATTGAGCATGACCCACTTTCTTAAAAATGAACGAGGAAGTACAAATCAAAATAGAATATTATTTCTCTCTCTCTGAAATACCTTGCCTTTTCAGGCTTTGTTCATCTCTGTCTAGGAGCTAATTCAAGAACTGAAGCTGCTTCTCATCACAATTTTAGCATTTATTAGCTAAAATATCTTACATATAAGATATTTTACATATATCTTACATATAAGATATTTTACGTCTAGATTATTAAATTATCATGTAAATCATTGCAACTCATTTAGTTGCATTGCATTTACTTATATCATATGGTATTTTACACCCTGTGCAAAAAGCCTTTTGCACAAGTCACAGGGTAAAAGACGCTATAAAATTTTTTAGCACTTCCTCCAAACATTGCTATGCACACAAAGCTACAAGTATTCCTGTACTGAGTGCCAAAGTATGGATTTCATGAAGATGGTGGTATGTGCATGTCTATGAGGATAGTAGAGTTTTCATTAGTTCATTATTTATGCTTATTAATTTAATCACGTCACTCCAAAATTCCCAGTCTTTCTGTTCTCAGTACACCAATTCCCTGCCGGAACTTCAAATATTTGGAGGAATACTGCATTTTCCATCAGAGGAAACAATAAGTATCAAGTCTTAATAAGCTGTTGAATATTTCAGCACTTCTGAAATATGAACTCCACAGCTTATGGAATCAGAGCTGCTGTTTGCAATTTGCTGTCAGGTACAAAGGGATTGTTCTAATATGTTTGGTATTACAGTCAGCTAATCCTTGCCTGATTTCTGTATGTCACAAGCTACTGAAATAAAACTATGGGATGTTGTTTTATGAGCAACGCAATAATAAATTCCCAAAGAAGGTTTTTCTCAAACCCAATTTAGCCTGCAAGTAAGAGCTTGAGGAATGCTTTCCGGTATCAAAGCTGTTATAACTTGGACCCAATTTCCACAGGAATAAGATCTGAAACAGTATCTCCCCATTAAACCTTTAGGCTGGGATTCAGAATATACTTACTCTTTTTCGTATGTAGAGGATATTTTTGGCTTAGTGCATTAATACAACACCACAGTGAAAGAGGATTATGAGTTTTATTCTGGTAAATCTTGTGTGTTTTTCTCAAAATTTGTAGGATGTTTTGAAAAGAACATTTTGATTTTCTAATTCTAGTGTTTGTGGAGAGACTTGAGATCCATTTTAGATTTTGTTTAGCTTAGTAATTATATTAACAATAACAATCTATATAATGGTTTAAGTGTAGGAGCCCAAAATCATGTTAAGGTCACAAAATAAACTTTGTCTTTTGTGAAACACCTCCACATCTGATAAAGTCAGTGGTGTTACAAAACCACAAAACTGAAATTTTAGAGAAAAAGAAATTAAAACAGTTTTAGTTCACTTTACAAACATCTCTGGATGATGCTCAGCTGACATGTTGGCTTGTGATGCTTTGTTAGAGATATTAACTCACAACTCATGCTATTGTCTTGTACATCTATTAAAGAGTAACAGAAATTTCTTTTCAGGAAGAGAATCATGATTTTTTAAATTAATTTACTTTGCCTAATTTAGTTTTACCCTGACTTTAAAGAGGTCTTTCTTTCTCAGAGTTGTGAAATTTTTCTCACCTTGATTAGTGGGTCACAAAGATTTTAGGAACAGGATAGACATGACTGGTAGCTGCAGCAGCAATTGGTATTTCTCTGTTGGTGGGAAGATAAGGTCAGGCAAAAACATAAAACATGTAAAAATATCTGACATAAAGAGGCAACACAGAGTACAGAAGATGAAAATGATTCCTTAGTGAAATGGATCTTGAAGCATGAGCCTGGTACTGAGGCATTATATTTGGTAAGGAGAGGAAATTAAATTTTACTTTTAAATTTTAGATCAGGTATCTTTTAAAAAAGAGAGATTTACTGATTAGATGGGTATAAAACATGCTACTAGACAGGCTTTTAAATGACAGCCATTCACAGACCCGTATTTTAATGTGCCGTGCCCTGAGACAATACAATATATCAGAGGTTCCCATATTATTTCTCAGCACTAATCATCTTGTAAGTGAACCAGCACGTTCTTGGAGCCTTTCCTTTGGAATGGCATTTCTGCTCACAGCTGCCCAACACCCTTTAGTGCATGGGTGTGCACACACCCTCTCACACTCCCTCCCTCCTTGGTCCCTGGGATGGGGCAGAGCAGCACTGTGGGATGTGTTCCCTGTTCCCAGGACCCCAAATGTGAGCTCTTGCCCCGGCTGAGTCTCTGGGGCTCCAGACCCAGCGACCAAAGGAGCTGTTCACCAACAGTTCTGACAGCAAATGTTCTGTTTCAGACACGTAATTCACTGTAACAATTAATTACCTATTTAAGTAATTAATTACAAACTGCTAAAGAATTATTGCAATACTCTATGTACAAGTAACAAAATTGCTTAAAGGTTTTAGAAAATTCTTCAAGAAAGCAATTATTGCCAGTTGTAGTCAAAATTATTTTTTATATTAATTACCAGTAATCTCTGCCTAGACATAATCAGAATGAAAGCAATTTTATAATGGTGCAATACAATTATGTCATTAATATGAAAAATAACAGATTATTTTATTTTAATTTGACATATTGTATGTTTAACAGCTTTCCAATTAAAGAACAAAGCATAGGATTAAATAACAAAGTGTGCACCAAGTTTTGGGATAGTTTCTCACAGCAATAGCATGCTTGGGCAGATCTCAAAATCTGTAGATTCTTGCTAAGTACTTATAAATATGAACTGAACCTGAGTTTTCAATAGATTTCCATTTTGGACCTGAGTTCATTTCTCTCTGGTAGTTCTAAACTCTTGTGCAAACTCTACTCATCCACACTCTTGCAGAACGTACCTTTCAGAGAGACTCGTGCTCATCCCGATAAGAATGATCCGCTGAACAATCCCACATTTGTAATTCATGATTTTTTACTTTTCTGCTGGAATTAATGTCAGTTCAGGTCCATTTCAGCATAGCATAAGTGTAGGCTCAGCAATAATTAAACACTCCACTGAAGTCTGTTCCGTCTTCTTTTTTTTCCCATGTTTTTCATACAGCGACAATAAATGAAGGCCCAAGGGATTTTCTAAGTGTAAGCTCAAATTAGCAAGAAAAAAAGGTGATTTCAGAGCAGAATCATAAAATATTGACTCATGATATAGAATGTTTCTCTTTGAAAAAAAAACGTAGAAACAATCCCAGGTTTTTAATAAAAGGAAACTGTATATCACAAAGAAAAAAATAATTTGTTGAAAACTTTTATGAACTTTTTTTTGGAGGGGGCAGCATGTGAAACACATTTTCAAGTTAAGTACAATTTCAGCAGTGAATAATAATATTTCTGATAAGTGTGATTATACATAATTTAGACAAAGACAAAGCTTTTTGTCTTTTTACAGGGTTTTTTATGTGCTATAGAGTCTTATTCTACAGGGTATCATTAATAATGAGATAATTTCATAAGTACAAGCCCACAACAGAAAGATTGTCTATCTCAGATTATTTTTTACCACCTATACTAGTACTAAAGGATTCACTGACAAGAAGTGTGGACTAAAAACCTAAATACTTATTGAGGAACCACCTTTCATTTGTGTCATTGCATCACTGCAATTTCTTGCTTGAGTGGAACAATAACCCACGGATATGAGGGTCCATGTCAGGCCCTGTTTTGCTATTCCCACACTAGTCTTTAAGGCAATCCCCAAGGCAAGCTGGATGGCAGGAAAGAACCTGAAAGTGTGGCTGCTAGGTGCCCTGGAGAGGAGACAACAAGGTACATCTGCAGAGTCAGAGTCTCAGCCCAGTGCCCGGCACACGGAGCTGGGCATTCTGCGGTGTGTTTGTGACCAGAGCCACTGGAGAAAGCCAGGTTGGATTTATGTCTCCTCCCAGAGCCGTTCCTCAGTGGTCCTGTGGCCAACAGCATCTACTTGCCTTCCTTCTGTTTGCAGGACAGAGTTTTCAGGAGTGAGTTTGGGGGTTTTAGTATGTTTTTGCCATTTCTGGTTCCGTGTGACCCTTTATTCCAACAATTTTTCCCTTTTAACTCCATGCTTTAGTCAAGCATGTTGCAAGTTTATTAGTGACAAGACTCCAGAAAATGGCACAGTGCTGAGTCAGGGAAGGCTTAGATTGGATATCAGGAAAAGGTTTTTCATCCAGAGGGTGACTGAGCACTGGAAAAGCCTCCCCAGGGAAGTGGTCACAGCACCAAGGCTGTTGGAGTCCTAGGGATGTTTGGATAATGCTCTCAGGCACATGGTGGATTTTAGGGTGTCCTATGCAGGGACACCAATGGCACACTCAGTGGCACGCTTCCAACTCAGGATATTCCACAGTTCTTTGATCCCACAAACTTCCACGATCTTGTTGTGTGTTTTAACCAGCAGTAAGGCTTTTCTGAGTGTCTGCAAGCACCTCATACAAATCAAGGCCGACTCTTTCTGCACTCGTTGTCCTGTAAAGGAAGGATGCAAATTAGTTTTTGTGCAGCTCAAGATGCCTCTCTTCACTGATGAAATCATTCCCATGGGTTTAATCTGTAAATAGTTCCAGAACCTTTGTAAAAGGTTGGAATGTATAGAAGAAATTAACACAATCCCCCCCATCGCCTTTTCCAAAATGTTTTTGTTTAAAATAAATACTTCCTGTGACTGCTAAAGCATCTTCTAAACCTGCAGATAAGTGTTGGTACTGTATTAAATTTTTGGAAGATTCCACTTGAGCAAATTATTTTTAGATACACTTGTTTCTGGAATGTACTGTGTGTAACAAACAAACAAACAAACAAGCAAAAACCACATGAGAATCCTGCATATATTTGGCTTATCCATTGTTCACTGCAGAGTACTCGAGACATCTAACTTACATTTGCTGAAATCTGACTCAAAAATCTCATCAGGAGTCTGAAAATCATTTTCATTTCAGTATTGAAACAAAAAAAAAAAAAAAACCAAGCCTACCTTGTAATTGTTTTTAGTTTTTAGGTGTAGCTTGTGGCTTTCAAAGTGAATAGCTCATTTTTGTATGTGATTGAGATTCTTACGGGAATTAGTACCATTTGTTTCTTAAGTAACTTCTAAATTATAAGTCATGTGGTTAAAAATGGAGTTAATTTATGGAGCATTTCAGATTTTGATATTTTTCCCCCTCATATTTAGTGATAATGATAAATCCTTTTTTAATGAAGCTTTAAAATGAAAGCAAATCTCATGTGGCTTTTTTATCACCTATTTATTTTAGATCAAAACTCTTACTGTCCTGAACCAAGAGTACTATGCAGACTAAAAATGCCATATTAAAGCTGTCATTTTAATCCCAAGCCATGGATTGCACCATAATTTATTGTATAAAATTATAGTAACAAATAGCAGTGATGATGTAACACTATATTTCAACCTGTTTTACAGCACCACAATGTTATTCTAGTGATTATACTGTAGTTGGAATAAATATTGCCAAATTTGAGGCAGATTTATTATGGTTTTAGACTTTCTTTTGCTTGGTCCAGGAAACAGAGGATTTCCACAGTAACTCTTATTAACATTAATGAGCATTAATTGCTTATCTCCCTTGTGTACCATGAAGAGTTTCTATCCCTCTGGCTGTCCTGTATGTTAGCACCTTTCAAGGTTTGGTTTGGGACTAGATTGTCCCTCCAGTTGCAGCACTGTGTAAAAGGAGGTATTGAGCCAGAAAAACGTTTCAATCCTTCTTACCTTCATCTCTATTGCTCCTGAGAAATCATCCACTGCCAGTCATTTGGGAAGGAGGTTCCAGCCCACACCATGTGCAGTCTTTTTGCAGATCCGATGCTCTCCTGTGTGATTGAGGGCAAACTGCACAGACAGATCAAATCTGACCCTGCCTTTCTGCCCCACGTTCTGGCTGCAGCCAGCAAGGAGGCTGTGAAAGATCTGAGGGGATGAAGAGTCTCATTTTGCCTTGATGTCATAAACTGGCAACTATGGTCTCATTCCTTATTACGTATATTCCGAAAAAATAGGTTTGGGACAAATAGGTTGTTAACAGAGAAATTTGAACGTCTGTCTGAAATAAATTCAAACCCGACGTTTTTGGTGAGATGCTGAACAGGGGGTGAAACATACAGTATTCTATTTGACTGGCCACTGATTTCCACATTTCTTGCAGTCACAGAAATCTCTCTATGATGTTAAGGAAAACCATTTATGGTGTTTTCATCTAGCCCCAAAACAGCAGAGGAAAACCAAACTCCCAAGAGAATCTGTTCTTACATCAGCAGCCCAGTTCTGCAGAGTGCCATGGCTCTGGCTGTTCAATTCATGAGGTTTCCTACAAGCATTTGAATTTCTGACCTGCTTCTCAGTATCTCCAATGAAGAAAAGACTAAATCCTTTTTTTATCTGTACCAGTGATTACCATTGAATTCAAAGGTGTTGGCCTGGAATAGCTGATTTTCATTTGATGTTTACGCGTTGGTACCATTACACTGCAAGAATGGCTCTATCTGGCCTGTGCAAAGTTTCCTTCCCCATTCTAAAATCAGCGTTTAACTTCTGTTTCCATATTTAATATTTTAATAATATTTACCATCTCAGAAAATAATATCTTTGAAATACAGTCTCCTGCAAACCTGATCTGTGTATAGATGGGTTAGTCTTAGCCTTGTGCACCAGCCAGAATCTCATAGACCGAGTGCTTGATAGAAATGAGTAGAAGCTGGGTGATATTTCTCCATTATGAGTTAAATCTTCAAGTGCTTCAGAGTCCTTTTGGGCAACAGAAAAGGGGAAAAATACATAAAACAGTTTCAGCTTTTCAACTTGGAACCTGCTTTGCTGTAATCTTAAGACACGGTCTAAGGCACAGGTAATTGATCATAATGAAAAAAAGGCATTAATGAAAGTAATTGACAAAAGCCAGTACACCTGTCAAAGAAGAGAAACCTTGAAAAGAAACGGCAGGCTTTTGAAGGTCAAGGCTCAGTGTGGTGTAATCCCTACCATCTGTGTTCAGGCTGGTGCTATTCTCAGACTGTCATATGCACTTTCTTCTTCGAAAATAACAGACAAGGGAAAAAAAGCTTACCCGACAGGGAGCCCAAATGTAGTTAGGTTGATAGAAAATGAAAAAGCACCACTGTATAAACTTAAGATGACCCTTAATTTTCCTTCGCCTTGACCTACACACATCCACAATTGGTTTCAGAGCTGTTGTGGCACTGGGAATGGAAATAACTAAGAGACCAATAAAACGTAACTACATAACAGAAAGTTGGAATAGTAGGCAACCATACCCCATGCAATCAGCCAAGCATGGTATTGGCCTGCAAACAAGCTAACTTGATAAAAAAAATTCATCCTTTACTTCAGCTTTTGAAGGAAGACTGGTTCTTGACTGGAACCATAAAAAAGCTGTGGGCAGATTCCTGTGCCATTCCGAATTTACGACCCTCCAGACTTGTTTGATTGTCCCCCATGGTTTCATTGCCCTTTTGGATGTTCAAGATGTCCTGCTCCCTAAAGCTGTGCTTCTGGACATTTTCAGACAGCAGAGGGAAGCTTGACACACTTGTGTGGTCCTCTGGGATTCAGTTACTGGGCACACATTCATTGTTGGACATTCAGAGCTCAGACACATATTCTCAGAAAATACCCACTGGCTCACGGTGCACAAGAACAGGGCTAGAACCAGCACCTTGGATATCCAGCACCCTAATAGAGGAAACAGAAAAAACTGGGTTCAGAGCCCTGTGCTTTCTGAACACTAATCACCAGATAACAGAGGAATTAACCTCCTTAATACTTGGCTTTGCGTGTTGCTTGGACATCTTAGAAAGTATGAGGAGAGCCTTCTTAACCCACAGAATACAGCAGCTTGCTGATCAGGTCACTTTGTGTGGTCTGGAGTTCAAATCCCTCAAGCAGAAGAGGAAATTGAATTCAGGTTTCCCACACACTGACAGGATATATTAATCACAGAGTTATTATATTAAATAAGGGCATTAGCTCCTCCATGGCAGTTCTGCTTTGAAAGAAAAGGTTTAGAAATCCAACTCCAGAAGCTGGAATAGAAACTCCAACTGTCTCATCCAAGCATTCTCCTAGTGTCCAAACATGGAGTTCTGATGAAGTACAACATTTAAGACACAAGTTTGTTCTTATTAAATCATGTCAAAAGCAGAGGTAGCCGCTTGCTTGCCTTTTTTATTTCTTATTCCTCTGTTTTCACGCACACAAATCCCCCAGGGAGCCTGTTCAGGAAGTTGCTCCTTCCAGAAGATGGTCAGGTATCTGCAGTTTCAAGGACACAGCCCTTTCAGTTTCCTTTGCCACTCTACTCTAGGTTATTTCACACAGAAAAACCAAAGATGTAAAAGAATTCCAAAACCTTTAAAAAATTCCAAAGTTTTGTAATTTACATTGAAAATACAGCTGATACCTGGAGTCAGTAGACTGCCAGCTATCTTGGAGACTTTTTTGGTTTAGAGCTTTTTGGTTTAGACTTTTTTGTTCAGTCTTTCATTCTATGAAAAACGTTCATCTATTAAAATAATGATAAAGGAATTTTTATAGACCTTTTTACTGCAGAGTGCCAGACCTATGAAACTACAAAGCATAACCAAACAGATCCCCCAGAAGTCACGTTGGGAAATAGTGTATATAAAAAATAGTGAATATGAAAAGCTCGCTATTTCTGTTATTTTTGAGTGACAAAAACTAAGATGGTGTATCTAAAGAGCAGTTATAATTACTATATATGTTATATATATTCCTTGCTCCTAAAAACAGATAAAAAGTAAAAACTTCTGCCTCCATGCACAAAGCCAGAACATACCACATAAAACATCTCTCTGTTAAATGGAGGTTCCTGGGAAAACAACCACAATAAAAATAACGTATAAAAAAAGTAATGGTGTTCCACAAATGTCTAATTAAAAAGGTTCTCCATCTCTTTGGAAAAAACACATTTTATTTGCCCTCATTAAGGTGACCTAACCACTGTGCTTCACCCTTCCCTGCCTGCATGAAGTAATCAACAGAATTCATGAAAACAACACAAAAGAGGCAAAGAATCAGCTTTCTCTCCTTGAGCTGTAACTGCCTAATCACCTTTAATCATACACCTCAATTAATGATTCAAAAGACATCCTGTTGACACTGTATCGTCTAACTCTAGAGTATATGCAGAACTTCAGAACTGGATCCACACTGAAAGGTGCTTCCAGAGAATCTTCACTAATACCTTTTGTTTGCTATTCACACTCACTCAAAATAAACATTTATCTTCTGGTTTTTTTAATTGTGACCCAAATGCAGCCTCTGCTAATGGCAGGAAGCATCTTGCTCAATGCGAGAAGGCAATTCTTCCTCTTGTTTGCATTAATTAGTTCTTTCAATGATTTTAATTTCTTTATCTTCCCTTGCACGTGTCTCATGGTGTGGTTTGACTGTATTGAGGCTGAACATGCCCCAGGAGAAAGTGAGGGGACCTGTAGCTGCATGAACACACCGGAGCACGTCCAAGGCACAGTTCATAACTGCTTCTGTGGACAGCCCTGGAGGACCTCATTGCCAAAGCTGTGCTAGATCACACCACCTTTGACAAAATTAGAAGTTGGTACAGAAAGCAAGAGATATCAGCAGGTCAAGGAATGCTGTTTGCCAGGGTACTCACTGAACAGTAATGCAAGAAGAGACATGGCAAAACCCAGTGAGAGACTAAACTGTAATCTCTTCATTTGTAGCCACTGAAGCTATGCGAAGGATTAGAACTTCTAAAAATAAATAAATGTTTTAAGAAAATCACAGTTTCAGATTTGCATTTACTAATAGGAGAAAAGAAAAAGAGAAGGAAAGAAACAAAAAGTAAAACTGAAATCTAAAATTGAGAAGGAAATGCAATGAAGTCCAGGTAGTCTGACACTCTTGTGTTCAGTGGAAAAAAAAATGGCAAGACACACAGAGAAAGAAATGAGGAAGGAAATCTTTGTTTATAAATTAATCTTTATTAGTGAAAAATAAGGTTTTATTAAAATGCATAAAGAAATATTTTTCTATTCTAGTCTGAACAAAAATCTTATTTTGAAGTTTCCCAAGTTTGGTATTTTATGCACTGTCTTGCCAATCTCAAGGCACACCTGAAAAAATAAAGTGTGAAAGAAGTAAAAACATTCATAGGGGGAACATTTCCATGTAGAAAGAGTGAAAGAAGCCAGATGACAAACAAAGCCACTAAAGCAATAGAGATTTTCATTTGTGATGAAGCTCATCATCCTTTAGGAAGAAAATCTGACATTGGCTCGGAATAGCATTCTCAACTCACAATTCTAAGCAGTTTATGTCAACATATTTTTTTCTTTTAATCCTCAGGGAAATAAATGTGTTTTTTTTCTCCTGCAAGAAGTGGCAATCTGGTCAACATGTAATAGGTGCAAAATTTGTACATTAGAGCATTATTGATACGTTGCTTGTACTATCTTCTATATTTTAATTAGATTCTCAGGAAAGAGAAAGAGCTGCTTTTTTGTCATGTGTATCTTTTGAAATGAAAGATTTTACAGAAGGAGCCAGGATCTCAAGGGGTAAAGATTATTCTGCACCGTGTGCGCAGGGGCAGGAGACGTTCTGAAGTATCACTTCTACATTTCAATTTGTCACTATTGTTTTGGCTCTCAAGTCCTGTTTGCATTTTTCCAAAGCCACTGGAGAGCAGGCAGGAGCCACAAGACAACACACTTGCTGAGAAGGACTGCACAGTCCCACGCTCGGGCTGACAAGCTGGCAGTAGACATCTTTCATTCAGTACATCTCTATAAATTGCACAAAAAAAAAATGCCTGGGGAGCCTTGGTAATGAATACATCAACTTTTACCCTGCCCTGTAAAAACAGCTATAAGGAAATGATTTCTATGCCACAGAGGGGGTACACAGGCTAAAAAGAAAACACAACACTTGCCAGAAAAATAAATGCCCTGCTCCATCAGAGAGATGAGAGTGAAAGATAAAGTGTTCTGTTTGTATTGGGTTTGCGTGGCAAGGTTTTGGGAGTGGGGGAGCTACAGGGGTGGCTTCTCTGAGGGGATGCCAGAAGCTTCCCCTGAGTCCAATGGAACCAGTTCCAGCCAGCTCCAAGACAGACGCTCTGCTGTGC
>VXAY01003150.1:498847-543145 GCA_013399855.1 Oxyruncus cristatus | reverse complement strand
TTTTTTTTTTTTTAATTCTTCTCTTCCCCTACTTTTTAAACCTTGAATTTACCTCTGGACTTTAAAATAACAGCTATGTAGGATTTGGGAAGAGTCAGCAGACACCCTGAAACACCCATCATGATTAAATCCTCTGAAAACATTTCCTATTAGTCAGGAACAAAGCAGCTGGCTAGAGGCGAACGTTTGTGTTTCTCTGCAGTGCCGTTCCTTTGCTCTGGCCCTCAGCTAACAGCAATGATAATGCTCCTCACTCGGTTTGTTTGAAGATTAAATTAGCTGCTATTAGTTCAGCTCTTTGAAGATGTACCCAAAGTGGTGAGTGCTAAGTATTATTAAATGAATTTTAGCCATTAGACCCTAGAGAAATTGTTGCTGCTTTGTGTTAGTGCTGGAGCCATGGTGAAGCCTGGGCTGTGGTGCACATGAGCGCCCCAGCCCCAGGGTCCCCCTTCACCCAGCTCTGCTAAGAGCTAACCAAGAGTTTCTGTCCTTAAACACAGTCACCTTAACGACATTAAAAGAACCAGGCTGTGAACCGACTTTAAGGTTGGTCTTCACAATTAAGAGAACCTTTCATTTTCTGAGAGCTATCTCAGAAAATTTCTCTGTCTCTTTTTTTTTAACTGAACTTTAAAGAAGCGAATTATCTACACGATTTATTAAGCTGAACTTTGATTTTAGTAAAAAAAAATAAAAATCTGTCATCTTGTCTTTCCAATTTAAAGAAAAATGGGCAACTATACTTTCCATTAAATTCCTCTAGATTGGAAAGGGTGTAACAGAGGTAAGATCTGGGTCCTTATTAAAGCCCTCTAGTGGTAGTTATATAATTTGTCAACATAGGAAATTGCCACATTACTAGACTATATTGTTTGAATTTTAACAGTAAAGTAGATGCAACTAATAGGATAGGAAAAAGAGAAATTGTTAGCAGCAAGGTAAGTCTTTCAATGCAGAAATAATTGTGATTTATGTATAAAGAGTAGTAGAAATTCTAAATGCCAAATCATGTAGACAGAAAAGGCAGCAAGTGCCACCCTAATCAAACTACAAGGCCTGTCCTGCGGGAACTGACAAGTGGTATGGACTGAGAAAGCTTCTGCAAAATCAAAGCTGATACTCTGACAGGGTCAGAGTATCTAAAACTCAGGATCTGAGAGTACTGGTGCCTTGCTGTGGAGAAGTTGCCAAAGAATGAGCTGCACTGGCAACACAGATAAATGACATGTTTCATTTCTTAAGGCCATAAATCTGCCACTTTTCACCAGCCACTATATTGCCATCATGGTATCTTTCTTAGACTTAACTCTGTTAAGTTCTCTTTCAAAACAAATACACAAATGATACAGTCTGAGGCAGCAGAGACAATAACAAAGAAGTATTTCGGTGAAAATATTGATGAAATTACAAAAAAAAAACCAAAACCCCAGAACTCAAATAAGCAAAAAAAAAAAAAAATCATGTCAATAAAATCAGTATAGGTAGGACCACTGCTATTGTAACTTGGCTTACATCATGGCTGCCTTTTGCAAAAAGAAACTGTGTACAAAATTAATACCTAATTTAAGCTTAAACCAGTTTTTATAAATACAATAAACCTTACATTTTGTTTCTAGAAGCAATTTTAACAATAAATTTGACCTGCCCAGAGCCGTCAAATAACCAGCCTGCCTGTTTCAGCCCTGGGGTTAATGGACTGTCTGTATATTCTGCATAGGATTGTACCTGAAGCCATTTCAGTTGTTGAACGGCTAAATAGTAGCTGACGTGCCTGGCAGAGCATTCAGGGTTTCTCAAGAGTGAGTCTCCCAGAGTTTTCTGGGAGATAAAAGCTTTACTCTGACTGTTCTGAGTGTTTCTTCAGGGTCTCCTCTTAACCATCTAGAGGATTTTCTGGAGTGCTTACATGAATAGAGGTGCTTATTAGAAGTACTCATTTCAAGAAAGTGTTTTGAGAGTGAAACAAGAATTATAATAGACAGTCAAGAGATCCTTTGGAGAAAGGAGGCTGGTACTGGAACAGGCAAAACACCCTTGCTGAATAAAGCATTTTGGCAAAAAATATCAAAATTAAGCATGACAAGAGATCATTTCCAGAAGGGAATGGTCTTTGCCCTGGGTACTTCACCATTACTTTTCTCATGTTCCATGAGAGCTCCAGTGTATGAATCATCTTTGGACTTTCCCAGAAAAGTGTTTAAGACATTCATTAGTATTGTAAACATTTGCTAAAGTAATTTTTAAAAAGGCAAAATAATAGAGTGACCTTGATTAGTACAGTCATAAAAACTAGAATAATAAAATGTATGTTGTTTTGTTCCCAGTTATGGTATTAAACAGATAAGACTGTGAGTAAACAAAGAAATACGCATCACTTACTACTATGAGGTTCTCTGAAAGTTACCTTTGAAAAAAGGATGATCACTTGCTAATGTATAGGCCATGTTCAATAAAAATGTACAATGAACATACTGTGTGGCAGAGTTTAATTTCCTGACTCTTGTGGAACTTAAATCTCAACTTTAATAAGACTGTGCTGTTGCACAAAGGGCACCGTGAAGCAATGGCTACAGTGCAAGCTGAGTGCAGAAAATTATGTTCTTTTCCTGGATCTGATTGGCTTCCAAATTTATACATGTCACTTCTAC
Organism: Oxyruncus cristatus; assembly: GCA_013399855.1. NCBI lineage: Eukaryota > Metazoa > Chordata > Aves > Passeriformes > Cotingidae > Oxyruncus > Oxyruncus cristatus. Next base: position 540,494 of record VXAY01003150.1, on the reverse strand, counting down.
AGCTCAATTTCCTCCTTGATAAAAATGGGACTAACAATGGTTTCTCACCTTTGACATTCATGGATGAAAAGTGCTAAGTATTATTAATTCATGAATTTATCAACCTCAAGCAGAGTTGTGACCTTGAAAATGGAGACGTTCCAAAGAGTCTGGAGAGGCTTCTTGGGAGATCATTAGTGCTATTTATTTTAACAGGCAAGCACATGGATGTTACAGTGATGTTTGCAGGGCTGGAGGAGGAGAGACAGCAGAACACATTAGAGAGTGTGGTGGTTTTCATGCCCAGGTAGAATTATGAAAGCACAGCACTGAGCAAACGTTGGAATAAGCCCATCATACCTAAATGGAAGGGCCTCTCCCGTCCTGGGAGATGCTGAACAAAGTTTTGAAAAACTCTCCATGCTTCAGACCTATATCTTATGGATTAGTCACAGCAATCAGTCATAACTATTGATTAGCGTGGCAGTACAGGGGAACTCACAATAAAGCCTCCTTCTCAGTAAAAATCCCTTGAGAACATTTTTCTTTTTTAAAGTACTAAAACGATCAAGGAAACTGAGGTTGGGTTCTGTAAATCTTTACTAAAGAATGGCAAAACCAAGACAATTCATCATTTTGAGTTCGACAAATTCTCACTAAGAACATTTTTCATATGGAAGTCAGCTTTAGTCCATTGGTATTTCATAATTCTATATAAAAATAGGCCAATAGTTTGGCTTACAAAAATATTCAGTGCTTTATTGACTTGCCTTTTTGCCTTATTGCAAAGAGAATTGGAAAGCCCTGAGTGAGTTACAGCTAAGGGTTCTGCAGCTTTTCAGTCTGCTCTACAATTTCCTTTCTGCTCTTTTAGCCTATGTTAATTGTGCACCGCTGCTGTCGTTGGAGCATGTGTCCCCTGCTGCACTGAATCACCAGAAAGCAGCTCTTCCAGTCCATCTGTGACAGCTCCAAGCACAGAGGAAACGCTCTCTGGATACGCTGATTCAGTGTGGCAGGGGATAAGTGGGCTGGCAGAAGTGGCTTTGTGCATTTTAATAACTGACGAAGAAAGGGATGGAAATGACATTCAGGAAGTGAAACAGAGAACATAAATTTTTCTCTTCTTGACTAGCCCAACAAGCTTGTGCTTAAGTTGCATTCTAAGGGGTTAGAAATTTAGTTTGGACAATGAAAACTTCATACATCTCTCATAAGATATTTATATTATACCTCCTTGTATCTTGTATGACAGATGATATACATTTTACCATATAAAATGTGCTTCAAAAGGCTTGCTTAGGGCTTTGTTGTTGTTATTTTGTCTTGTTCATGATGGGAATTAGTGATATATATGGTAGTAGCTTGTCTAAAATTAGTGAATGCACAGAAAGAAAAAGAAAAGATCAACCAAGCAAAATCCTTTTCAGGATTACCCTACAGGTACTGCCAGTATCTGTGTGGGTAAACAGATGCAAGCACATAACCCTTGGTGCTGCAGGTATATTCTTAAATCTGATATACACAATGAGGTTTTTGTCCAACAAAGAACCAGGTACTGTTCTGTACCCGGTTATCTGTATCTGTACCTATATATCTGTCATATAATGTGTACACATGAAATCTAGAGATTATTACATGACATTTATTTTAACAGGCTTAGATCATGTTGCTAAAACTGGAAACAAATTTTGGATACCAGGAAGAGACGGAAAATGATTTCTTTTCCTCTCTATAATTTCTGAGCCTTCCACATAGATCAGACTGAAACTTCAGCAACTTTCCTCACCCAAGTACAACAAATACATCACAATACTTAAATGGAGCAGATACCAGTGGGACTCTCAAATAAGAGCATTCTGCTCATAGGGAAAATAGTGACCCTATGGATCTTTCAGTTACAGTGAAGTTATGACTCGGTGAAACCTAAAATACCCTTATGCCCTGTCTTAAGCTGCTGTTAAGTATTTATATTCCATGTCGAGCTACTGACCAGCTCCATATGGTTATGATCAAGCTTCTCTAGGAACTAAGGGTTGCCTTAGCTATTTATTTTTTGCTTAGTCTCCTTGAGATAAAGGAGTCTAGGACACTCTTAACAGAAAAAGAATTGCAAGTGTGAGATATTAATGTTTTTCTCTTTTTTTCCAAATCATGGACTAAAACGCTTTCAGTGGCCTTAGGAAAAAAAAAAAATCTATCACCATCCCTTCAAACGAAAGAAAAAGGAAAGGCACTTTTGATAATGGAAGTCCACAAAGCCCTGTCAAAACTCTTTCTGACATTCCCAAATTTGACTGGCAACATTTGACCAGCTGTAAAGAGAGTGTCCGTGCCATAATCTTTAGCCTTTCAGTCTGAACTGACCATAAAAGACTCACTTTAATTTAAAACATAAACAAATCTCTTATCTATCTTTCCTATTTTGTGAGATCAATGCAAACATAACTTAATAACTAATATAAGCAATAAAACTGCCGCAAGGAGAAATTTATAGGACATTAATCTCTAAATTCTGTATTTGGACTGGAAGTGATTACATGATAATGGAGTAAATGCTTTGCTAAGTGAATACAAACTTAAATACTGTATATATCAAATGTGGACATGCTGAAGAATAAATCTGAAGTACATTAATTTACAGAAAGAACTTCCTTAAATTAAACCTTCTGAAATAATAAGTCCAGGGAAGTGAGCAGGCCATCATTAAAGGACAGGAAGTAAATTCAATGTGAGTCTATTAAGTGAAAGACAGCAAAGTTTTACATTGAAAACAGTGAAAAAAACAACAACAGCCTTTAAGGTTTCCCTCCACCAGGTAGGAATCAATTCTTTATGCAGCCTTGAAATATTTGAAATTCATTAATTAAAATGGTCCAAATTGTGGGCTTACCCAAACACAGGAGACTGCAGATTCTGTTGAAATATTTCTTCCACAAGAAGAGGGCATGTAAAAATACATCACAAGGTGCTACTGGTCAGTCACCAGGCCTTCAACTCATCATGAAGGGACCTCAAGGCTTACAGTGGTTTTAACACACACATTCCACTCCTACACTCAGTCCCCACCGTTTAAAAGTCAAATTCTGTGTAAGACTTGGGCTGGAATGCATCATTCATCTTTTTTATGAGAAAATATACGTAACTATACTAACAAATGTGGTTCTGCATATAAAGTCCTGCTAACCAGCTGTACACAAATGGAGATCATCAGAGGTCAAGAGGAAGCAAAATCCTTTCTACCCTGACTGCTCTAAGGCACTACTAGCACTGAAATGTGTCCATTTCTGTAGCTCCAAGTCAGCTGTAACCCTCAGAGTCTTATGAAGAGTTTGGGTAAGAAAGCCACAAACAAATTTCTCATGTTATTTTCTGTCTGTCTTCTCAAAGCACTTCTACGCTAATTTAACTGGACAAAAATAAATAAAGATAATTTCCCTTCTCCCATTCCAGTGACCTTCAGTTAAAATTAAACCTGGTTACACTGCTGTAAAATATCTTCTCTGTAGAAGTGAAACAGAGGAAAATGGATTATTTTATAATTAGAATTGATAGTAGTCTGTCAAAAGAAATTGTGAGACACTGTAGTGCATTGGGTTTGTGTGGCAGGGCTTTGGTAGTGGCGGAGGTACAGGAGCGGCTTCTCTGAGGAGGTGTCAGAAGCTTCCCCTGTGCCCAACGGAACCAATGGCAGTTTACAAAAATTGGGCCTCCCTACAAGGTGTTAAAGTGCCTCATAAAGAGAGAGGCCAAGATTTCGATGGATTTAAACATTGCTTCACTCGGTCTTGCCCAAGCTCTCATTCTGAAAATTGAACTGTGCCATTTACGTCAGTTCAGCTGCGCAACACCAAGTACAGCAACCTGTTTTTATAAAAGGAGATCTTTGTGACTAATGGCCATCTATCAAAACAAAATGCTCACTTCCACTGATAAGTGTATTGCAGGAAGACAAATAGCAGTGTATTTGTTGGCAAATAACATTTCCCAGCTTGAGGAAACAGGTGGGAAAGACGATTGTCAGACAGGTTTGAGAAGCACAGAACAGACAGGAGTAGCAAGAAAGGTGAGGAAACATGACCTCAACTCCACCCAAACCACAGGCCACCCACATTAATTCTCCATTACTTATGGATGAAATAGGGATTAACTCTTCCCAGCTTCTTTCTGTTTTCCTACCATGCCTGAAAGCAGTGACCTGTGTCTGCAGCTTCTACACAGGCTCGGGAAATTCCCAGTCAAACCCTCTGCAGGTTTCTCACATGAACCTTGGGAGAACTCCAAGAACACAGTAGTTGAAGGGTGCTGCAAAAAAGGGCCATGTCCATACCTGGACACGTAGTGAATAGGAGATTAAGGAAACAGAACAATTCCCAAAGCAACAGCCAGTGAAACAGCTGAAAAATAGACTCATGCTTTCTCTCTGTCTCACACACACAGGGCAAAATAAAGGAATGAAAAGACGCTAGTGAAATAAAAGCATGGAGATGGAAAAGGGTAAAGAGCAAGAGTGTAGAAATTTAAGAGTAAATATACATAATGGAACAAACAAAGCAAAGCAAAACAAAACAAAACACCTGCCCCCCAACCTGTCAAAAAGGGGTTTGGGAAGCTTAGCTGGGAAGAAGATCTGAGTAAGAAGGCAAAGCTTCAGCTTATGAGCCCAAGAGGGATGTCACAGTATTCTCTTAGTTTTCCAGCAGAGAAGTAAAAAAACTGAGAGCAATGCTGATTGGCATCTTAATGTCATGCCACTGCTGGTATATACATGAATAACTGAAACCAGACCTATACTCCATCTTTCTCTCTCCAATTCTTTCCAGCTGTTTCTCTAAGTGTACTGTCACAATCCCTGGAGCAAGAGGTTTGTTGTTATCCCTTTGATAGCACTCACATATTTCTTTTCCGACATTTTTTGGTAATGCTATGTTGAGAAAGCTATCATTCTATGTACTCATAAAAGAGAGCTGGACATGGCAAACAGATGGCCCCTTCAGTGTAAAAACTTTTGCAAAAATTTCTATTATTTCCCTATTAATAAACATCTTGGTTTGGATTTTTGAAAGTAAACCCTTTCACAGAAATCTTGTACAGCACTCATCATTGGCCTCTTTTACCACACAGCAGACTTAAGCAATTTGCAGTCAAAAAGAATAATTTGCACTAACTTTCTATGAACCATTTATGGATTCCACCTGAACTGGAGTCATTATCAAGTCAGGACAGAGCTATTCTGTAGGTAAATTCAATGATGATGTCCTTTACTAAGCCTACAGTACACAGGATAAAATACCTTATTATTCACAATTTTTCCTCTGGTTAATTTGCTTTTTATTTTTCTTCTCACTCTTTCTTGAGTCTATTGCCAGGAGCTCAGTCTTTCTGAAAATAATTTTCAGTATTGCAACTTTTGTGTACATGCACTTTTAGAAGTGAGTCCTGGTACTCTGTGCTCAGGTGGGAGGAGATGAGTGATAGGGATATTAAGGGCTCTTCAAGGTATCCAAGTAATTTTGAAAAATGTAAGCCAACCACAACTAGTTGACAAGGACTTAGCACCCATGTAGTTCGTATTACAGGCTCTTTGAAATGATCTTCCATCCCTTCCAAGTCACAAGGTCCCCATTCATTTAAGCTGTGTGGGATCAATCCCATTAGGCTAAAGTATATGCCAAAAGACTCTCAGAAACCAATAGCCAGGACAAATTTGACAGTTACACTTAATTCCCTGGAGGAATATGGGGGTTTACCTGACATGACTAAGAGTTATATCTTCAGAGAAGGTTTTTCTGATAAAGCCTCTGATATGTATCAACTACAATCACTGTGACTTTTAGTTCTAAACAAGAGACTCTCAGGCACATTTGCACCTTCCCTCAGCTATTCCACACAATGCCAACATCCTGTTCTATCCCATATTGCCAAACTGCTTTTCATAAATTAGGGTGGAGCTAATTTAGCAAACTGTCTATCAGAGTAAGGAGAAGTGAAGTTTTATACAAAGTGATTTTTCAAATATGTTTTCATGAAAAATGTCAGTGAAAAAATATTTTAAAGAAAATGGACAAGTTTGTAAAAAAAACCACCCCATTGTTAATGGCACACCAGTGGCCAACAGCAAGAGTGGCTGAGGCTGGGACGCTGCTGCAGAGCAGAGACTGCTTCTCTCCTAACGACTGTAAGCCTACGATGAACACAGATTTGAGTGAGGAATTTGAGACTATTATTAGCTTTCATCAGTCCCTCTGTGGCTTATTCATGGAATCTGGACGGATCCCAGAAGCACTGCTTCTCAGCCCTCATTAGGCTTTGCAAAATGAGCCTCCCGTACTTGGAAATACCTACTTGGCACGGATTCTCTCTTCTCTCTCTTCTTTCAGTGGGTGCTTTGTTGCAGTATTCAGGGTTCATACTGGGCCAGATCCTTCTTCAGGAGAAGGGCTGAACCACACTCACAGCTGTGACAGTGAAGGCTGCTCATGTCATTATTTCTTGCAGGTGAATACATACATCAACTGAAAACATCTGCATAAAACGATGTTCACTTTCAAACACCAGCAAAAAAACCCGTCAGGACTACCCTTGTCACGGTGTGACCTCACTCTCTTTGATACACATACTGCACGAGGCACACTCACTTTCAAAAACACAGAATCAGTGACCTGTGAAAATGCTCCTGATCTTTCAAACATGAGCTCTGTTCCCTCAGCCCCTAATCAAACAGAAAGATCATTTATGTAATGAACCACCCACAAAAGGCTTTTATTTAGAACACACAAACGTGTGTCACTTTCTGCTCCTAACAGACAGCACAGCAGCACAAAAGCAAATTCATGTGGATGAGCTGGCAAATAAATAGTCTTTTAACAGAGTAGTCCAATGTTAAATTCACTTGAATCAGCCAGACAGGAGTTAAGTTTGAGATGCTCAGTCTCCTGACTGGAAAGCTTAGGTGGAGGTCAGCCAGAGATGACTTGTGTGAACAATCTAGCATCCAAAAATAATTGGTTTGCCTGCTAGAGAAACAGACTTACTGGTCATGAATGCTTTCTGTTTTGAAGAATGGGCATCAGTAGTGCCAGCTGACAACCTCCTTTTGGCTGGATTCTGACTTGTTGCCTTCAAGTGTTTCATGGACCTTTAAAGTAATTCCAAATTTTTCTAGCTCTTCACATTTAGTTCACCAAATTTTTCAGCTTCAGGGAGATATATTTGATATTTATAGTCACTAAAATTGCAAGGTGATTTCAACAGCCACAGTTCTTCTTTGTCTTATTTTCATGCTTCTCTGACACAATTTCTACCACCAATTCCACCATTGTATCTTTTTTTCCTTCAGTTAGACTAATTAAAGAAGTATCTTTGGTCCCATGGTGTGCTCATAATAGTAGCTTTTTTGCCTAAAGCACAAGCAAACAAAGAAAAAAAATCAGATCAGTTAATTGACTTTACTGAAAAGAATTCTGATCTTTAAAGATTCATATATGAGTTTTTTGTGAGGTTTTCTCCATGTAGCAATTTTTTTATTCCCTCAAGATTTTAAATGAGCTAGTTACCAAAAATTTGTAAGTGGGTGTTGCTGTATTTTTGTGTATATAAAGGCCAGAAAAACAAAAAAATCCCTATGTGTTAATAGGAGATTCAGTTGGCATTGAATATAACCACAACCAAGGTTTAGAGTTCTGCCTCATGGATGTCTTACAAAACTGGCAAAGCCTTCCAAATGCTTCATAGAAAATATTCAAAATAAAGCATTAGTATGTCATGTGTGCAATTTTTTGTTCCTTGAAAAAACAGCAATAATTCATTCAGTTAGCATCTTTAAGAAACATACAATTAGGGTCTCCTTTCAGTAGTATTCTGTTCATTATTGCAAAAATAAAAATGAATCATGCCAAGTGGACTCAAAAGACTATAAATAATACTGTTAATTCTGGGATATTCCACTTTTCTGGTGGCAAGAATTAAGAGGTGGGAATCTGCTATGTCTCAATGGAAAATTTTATATTAAAGAGTTATCATTAGGCAGTACCAAGAAAACCACTTGTTCTCAACATACTTTCCTTTCCATAAACCAGGGAGCCAGAACTTTTCGCCAGAAAAAGGAAGAGGAATAAATGAATTTCATATAAACCACCAAATGTTTTTGGTCAGACCTCAATTATTTTCAAAAGCTTCATGGGGTGGTAGTGGTTCTGTTTCAAATTAGGGAGATGTCCAAGCGGCACGCATCAGATTGGGATCTGACTTCCTCAGAACACAGGGATGCTGCGGTCCCAGGCTGGTTCAGTTTATTGTAGAAATGGAAAGCATATGCACAGATTTAACATGAACACAACCAAGGAACACAGGTGTTTGTTTTGGAGTTTCATCTGCACTATTTCCTAGACAATGTCTAATTTGCCTGTTTCAAAACCACTGACTGGCTAAAAGCTGGCTTGCCCAGACACAGTTTCTGCTTTTCTATGAAGCCTAGATTTTTATACAACATATCTAGAATCATCTAGTTTCTAGTATTTAAACTTGCTGCTACTCCCAGAAAAATGGTATTTCTCATTATTCTGTGACGTTGAATAACTAATCTACTGCTGAACTCATCCATCAATCTGCCTTAGAGATTTTAATATGAAGACCCAGCTGTGCTGCCACCGAAAGCCATGTCACAGTTCTCATTGATGGACACTGCTCATTACCAAGGGATACAATGTACTTACAGCAGGCATGCTTTAGAGCATTGGAGCTTTGTACACATACATTTATATACTGTATAGCATTAATTTCTTAGCAGTGGTAGACATGAGTCTAAATATTGCCATGACCAAAGCCACAATGATCAATAATGATGATGAAATAATCACTAATATTAAATTTAATTCAAGAGGTAATGGTTATGGAAATTTCACAAGGAGACCATGAAAAATTCAAGTGCACACTGATACATGGAAAACAATGTGTTTGTAGCATTCGCCAGATATTCTGTGTTCAGGCTGTCTTTAGTTTTGGCCAAACCAATAACATGGTTCCTTACAGAATGAGCATGCTAAAACCTTTCCTCTAAATCTTCCACAGACAAACATAATCATAGAATGATGGAATCATAGAATTGTTTAGATTGGAAATATTTTTAAGATCATGAAATTCAATTATTGATTCAACACTACCAAGTCCACCACTAAACCATATCCCTAAACACCACATCTCTATGGGTCTTTTAAATACTTCCAGATATGGCGACTTCACCACTTCCCTGGGCAGCCTAATCCAATGTTTGATAATCTTTTCTGTGAAGAAATTTTTCCTAATATCCAGTCTAAACCTCCCCTGGCACAATTTGAGGCCATTTCCTCTTGTTCTGTCACTTGTTACCTGGGAGTAGAGCATGACCTCCACCTGGACACAACCTCCTTTCAGGCAGTTGTAGAGAGCAATTATTTTCCACCTGAACCTCATTTTCTCCAGGCTAAACACCCCCATCTCCCTCAGCTGCTCTTCATCACACTTGTGCTCCAGACCCTTCACCAGCTGTGTTGCCCTTCCCTGGACTCGCTCCAGCACTTCAATGTCTTTCTTGTAGTGAGGGGTCCAGAACTGAACAAAGTATTCAAGGTGCAGCATCACAAGTGGGACTAATTCCCTTTTTCTCTAAATCTGGAAACAACCTTCAGAACTTTCCTACTTGATATTCCTGTCCTTTGCAGACTGGATTCTGGATTTCTTTCTTGGACAGAATTAAAAATGAAGTCAAGTACTGTAATGCAAAATTTTCTCTTACCTGACTGTATGATGCACAACAGGAGAAAGATGGAGGTGCCCCAAAACTGCCATTCTTCATTGTTCCCCCTCCTTTGTTTCCTCACTAGTGTTGTAATCCACAATAAACCCCCCTATTGAGAACCTTTCTTAGGCAGTTCACCAACCCACCTCTAAAGTTTGACTGAAGCTCTGGCTCAAACAGCCAATTAACGATCTTACCTTTTATAGTCTCCTCTACTCTTTAGTTTGCTGACCCTAATCAGCTTTGCCCATTTGAATTCTCCCCCACATGCTGAATTCCAACTAAGCTGACATTTTGTCAGGCTGGTCAGCTTCTTACCTTCCTTTCAGTTAAGCTTGATAGTTTGATCACATAGTCAAGATACAATTACTCTGCAGGCAAGAACTGCGACCTTTCCACTGTTTACTTTGTCCAAAAAATACCAGAGTTAGAAATGCAGTATTAGAAACTTCTTAGAACGGGTGAGATTTTCATACAGTTTAAAAGTGAAAGGCAAGAAAATATCTAAAAACCAAACAAGAAAATTCTTGTCATGAACTTGTCGTTCAGATAACACGAGTGGCTTTCAATTTATTAATCTTATACTTCCATCAAGATTAGCTCAAAGAGGAATACAGCTCTAAAATTTGACTACAGTGGAACTTCTTACTTTCTTATACTCGTTTTCAGAGAAAGACAGTTTCAACCAGAGGAAAAACAATTAAGGAGATCTGCACAATTTAGTAGCCAGGTTTAGATTTTCTTATTGATTGTGAGCATAAAATAGATTACAATTGAATTTTTCAACACTGTTACAGATTAGCAACTCTACTGCCTCCCTAAAATAGCCTCTGGAATCTCATAAAATATAAGCTAAAAATTTAGAGCAATTGCTCTGCATCATTTCTGCAGAGGAATGTGACTACTGAGACATTTGCTACCCTTTATTTGTTAAACAGACCTTTTAGACAATTGACTTCATCTCTGCAGATTACTGACAAAGGATGTTAAAAGGTCACTCTAAATGGTGTCCCTTCGGGCCATTTGGGCTTGAGTGGTCCTGTCCACAACTTATTTGCTATAGTCCACTGCTTTTAGGTAGATATGAAAAGAGCTTTGTGCAAAGCACATATTAAGACATCTCTGCATGACCTTCCTTTACTTTTTTCAAAGATTTTGGACAGACCTCATCTTTGTGGCAAAGGTCAAATGGGAAACATCTTGAAAAGAGCTACTGAAGCAACAAGGGAATGTGAATCTTTGTGCTCTTCTGCTCTCAGCCATGAAGCTACTGTACCTTATGAGTAACTTCATGGTTCTTTGTTCCTTTGAGATTATTTATTAAAAAATAAGCCTTTGAAATCCCTCTTTATTTTCAGTTTGAATCATATAATTAAGGGGAGGAGGTGGAAGCACACTTAAAATGTTTTCACTAGAGTCATGTTTGTCAGTTGAGGGGAATGGTCTGTATTTACAAGAGATGAAATACAGGTCCATGAAACGTAATCACAGAGAATGTATTGGCATTTGAAAATGACAGTTGTACTGAAAAACTTCATTTTGAGTAACATTTTATTATAGAAATATGACAGTTCGGGAGGCTTGATCATTTGTGAAGTTTCTAATACTATATTTCTACTCTCTTTTAGCATCCAAGACAAACCACTCCAAGTCTGCACAGCTTCACAGGTTTTAGCATTATTTTTTATAGTTTAAGATCTTACTGATTGTCTTGACATGCCCTCGTATCAATTCTGTTCCAGAGCAAATGGTTGTGTTGCCATTACAAGAACTGTCACAGTTTTGCTCTCCGTTCCAGAAGAAACCCCCCAACCTCACTGAGATAAGCAAGTCATAATATGTCATACCCAAAGTCAGATCACATTTGTAGGAAACACACTGTTATTAAAGACACTCAAAAAAAAGGACAGCCATGCAAACAAGAAAACAATCAGCATTTCCATCCCTCACCTGCCTGAAATACTGAAGGTAAGAAATGTTCTTAAGCTCCTTAAGCTGTTGTGCTGAACACGTGCCCAAGGCTAAGGACATCTTGCAGTCCAGCATAGAGGGCTGTGCTCATGGGCCAGGCAGAAGTGGCTCTGGAATGTACTTCTAGGTGACAGACTGTCCTCCCACGGCCAAGTGCCACCAACAGGGTTACCAGTTACGGCTTAATTTGAAGGTTTAAACGGAACCAGAAGAGCCCTGTTGTGCCAAGTAATGGAAAGATTTAGAAACATCTGTATTAAAGCTACAGGTTTCTTTAGATATCACATTTCTGTGCCATTCAAACAAAATCTTTGTGTCACATGAAGAACAACCAGCCATTTGAAAAATAGGGGATAGGCCTATTTGTAATTTCTGTAATACCCAGTGGTACTTACCATTTCCATTTTGTAACACACAGAGAATATTTAATTGATGTAATGTCAAATTAGATCTCTGTGAAATTTAGTAACTCTAGAAATATATCAAGAAAATGCATTTATCTCAAAAATCAAGCTGAAAAACCACAATCTGCCTTTTAAGAATCTGCCTGTGCCAATAACTCAAATTCTTTTTCCAGTATAAGAAGCAGGATGTGTCTATTTAGTGTAATGTGACCATAATGTTATCTAACAGAAGCCCATAGAACACATGAAACATTTGTCTTACAGTCCCTAGGTGAACACATTATCATTTTCTTCTTGTCACTCAACACTGAACATGTTAGATAACAACCTATAATAGAATTTAATATAATGGTTTCTCCAGTCAATATTGGGATGAAGACTGAGGTTTTTCTAATGGAATCTGAGTAGCCAAATCCCTTGGGCAGCATGGATGATCATATCAGCCTTAAAATTCAGCCAAGCAAAAAATTGTGTCAACATAATTTTAATATTGGAAAAAGGTTGTTGCCTTCACTACCTTAAAATTAAAATTCTCACATAGAAATGTATGGTTTCTAAGAAGTTTTTGAGAGAAGAAGGTTTTTGAGAGAAATATTCTTTCCTCAAGGAGTTTTTTTAAAAGAGAAATATCTTTCCCATTCACCTAATAACACTTCAAGGTTTTCCATCTGCCCTGCTTTTCCTATCTTGCTCATAAAAGGAGAAGGGCAGAGAAACAAAACAAAACAAACAGAAAACCCCAACCTAAAATTATTTAATTAGTTTGATTTTTAACCATTTTCCTTAGAATTATTAAAATGTGAAAAGAGAGAATTTCATAGAAGCAGGTTAGAGAGGTGGTTTAATGGCTGACTCAGCATCTACCTCACACCATTTCTGGATGCAGAAAGCAGCACTTTAAAAGTTCTTCCAGTGCAGAGGAAACCCCGACAACTCCACTTGTGCCCCATCTGTGTAACCCGAGAGAAGTACGCTAAAGAAATAGTCCCACCAAGGGTCTTTTTCTGCGAGAGGGAATAAAGCTCTTCTGCTACAATTCCCAGCATCAGCTGCCTGAGGCTGCACCAACGTCACTCAGGTAGCAACTCCAATGTGCAATTAGTTACAAAAAGATTGCCAATCCAGGCACTGACTTCGGGCATCCATGAGTAACCAAACATCCTCTTCACCTCTTTGATCGGGTCCTTAAAAATAAGCAGGTGGTGATAGTACAGTCTCACCTATTGTTGCCTTTCCTCATACAACAACCAGTCACTTTAACCGAATTCAATCTGATAAGTCAAGTTTTATCCTCAATTTTTCTGGTTCAATTAACTTGTAATAACCCAAACTCTCAAGGCAGCTGAAAACCAGTCAGGAATGATCTTTCATGTACACTAACATCTGATTCTTGGGAAATGAACTGTAATTATTGAAAATAGCTCTCCAGTTGAATCCATATACTGTCAGGAGGCAAATATATATTAAGAAGTTATTTTGAAAGTGCCAGGGACACGGAACCATAAGCATAAATTGATTTATGTGAATTTAAATGTCACTCTGTACAATATAACTCTCTTTTACTGATATATGTGTAAAAACACCTTACTACCAGTATTTTAATAATGCACAGATGTAGTGGCAGTTGTGACATTTCAAAAATTTAAATTATTCATATTAGTTATTGCAAAAGTAAGTATCACTCAAAAATCACTATGCATTTATATTTGCTTTTCATGTGTAGTATAGAAAAAAAAGTGTTTCTATTCTATGATAATAAAAAATACATGTCTTAGTCTATAAATCTCTACTTATATGTATTTTTGTTGAGACTCCACCTTGAGAGTGGAAAAATACCAACACCAAATTGAAGAAATGGTGTCTTCCTGTAAGACCTTGCGGCATAAATGGGTAAAAAAAGACAAGGAATGGAGAAAAAAAAGCCTTGTTATTAACTTTATGATCTGAGGCACTGAGGGAGTAAAAGATTTTCCCCATAACACCATAAGAAGCTTCTGACAGAAATAAGAAACAAACCAGAGCTCCTAAAACTGCAGTCTTGAGCTCTTACCACATGGCTAAAAATGTCTGTAAAATATTAAAAGTTTCATAGGAAAATATATTGTGAATTAATATGAACAGCTGCTAATATAATAATTGCGTTTATTTGGCATATCTGTCTTCTGAACTCCTGGCCATAACAAACCAGTTCAGGGTGGGGTGACCATGCCAATTAAAAAGAGCATGAAAGTGTATTTCAGATGTATCTTTTCAAATCACATGGTTTATTTATTTTTTTCCCCACTGACCTTCCTGAAGGTAACTTGGTGCTGATGCTTTACTGTTGAATGGTTTTCTGTGAGAGAGAGAACAAAACAGATTCTTGAATGATTAAAACATAATTTGCTTGAAGCCTGAGTACCACAGGAAACAAGACTGCCTCTTAGCAATTCGAAAGAGCCTTGATTCTGGAGGGGAAAAAAAAAATTAAATAAAAGAGGAGGATTTTGGAAGGTGGATGTACTCCACAACTGTCAGTTTTGCCACACTATGGGCTAAAACACGAATAGACACATTTTTTACTAACTTACTGCAAATTAAATGCAGCTGCTAAAACACTGGCTGGCTAATCTTCAGGTATGTTACATCTGAACCACATTGCTGAAATGTTATTCCAAATTAAGTCATGTCTTATGGCCAACACAGAGATTAGTCCAAGCAAAAAACATCACTAAAAAAGTGATGAGTTCTACTAAAATATGAAGATAAGTAAATGGAATCAGCCACTTTCCCTCTCTTCTCTGTCACACACACAAAAATCAAAACAAAGCACAGAGAAAAGCAAAAAAAAAACTACTTCTCTTAGAAACTGCAATGTAAAAAAAAATGAGAAAATTTTCACGGTGCAGCACTGGAGCAACAAATAAGACTCTCTAAGGGGCTTTCCCAGAACAGTATCTTTTAAAAAGCATCAACTTAAAATAAAACTGGCAGGAGGATCTTTGGGTCACTTGATTATGCCAAGGCTCTCATCATCTGCATCCTCATACTGTACTATCCTGCAATTCACCTCTGACTCTTTTCTCTCCTCTGAAACAAAACAAAATCATCTAAGTGCCAAGGTCACAGAATCACAGAATTCACCAAGCTGGAAGGGACCTACAAGAATCATTGAGTCCAGCTTCTGGCCATGACCATCCCCAAAAGAGTCACACCATGTGGCCGAGAGTATCATCCAAACGCCTCTTGAACTCTATCAGATTTGGTGCTGTGGCCACTTTCCAGGGAAGCCTTTTCTAGTGCCCAGCCACCCTCTGGACAAAGAATCTCTTTCTAATATCCAACCTAAATCTCCCCTGACACAACTTCAGGCCATTCCCTCGGGTCCTGTCACTGGGCACCACAGAGAAGAGATCAGTGCCTGCCCCTCCTCTTCCCCTCACAAGGAAGTTGTAACTGCGATGAGATCTCCCCTCGGTCTCCTCTTCTCCAGCTGAACACACCACGTGCCCTCAGCTGTTCCCGCATGGTTTCCCCTCAAGGTCTTTCCATGGCCTTGACCATCTTCATGGCTCTCCTTTGGACACTCTCTAATGGCTTAATAGGGCCCAAAACTGCCACAATATTTAAGGTGAGGCCACCCCAGGTCAGAGCATGGCAGGAAAATCCCCTCCCTCACCCGGCTGGTGATGCTTTGGTTGATGCCCCCAGGACATGGTTGGCCCTCCCGGCTGCCAGGGCACTGCTGATTCACATTCAACCAGCCACTGACCAGCACCCCCAGGTCCCTTTCCATGGCACTGCTTTCCAGCATCTCATTTCCCAGTCTGTCCATACAACAGGGGCTGCCCCATCCCAGGTGCAGGAACCGACACTTCCCCTTGTTGGACTTCCTATGGTTGGTGATTGCCCAGTTCTCTAATTTGTTAAGGTCTCTCTGCAGGGTCTCCCTGCCTTCAAGGGAGGCAACAGCTCCTCCCAGTTTTGTGTCATTTGCAAACTTGCTTAGTATCCCTTCCAGTCCTGTGTCCAAGTCATTTATGAAGATGTTGAAGAGCACCCAGTGTGACTTTGTTGGGTAATGGACTCTGCAGAAACCAAGTGAGATACAGCCAGGCAGGTGGAGCTGGGCAAGCAACAAAACACACAGTCCATTGCTGCAGATGAGCCCCACATGGCTGTTAAACCACGTGTCCTCTACAGACAGGATCTAGAGCCAAGTCACAACTGGGCAAGGTTCCTGTCCAGCTTTCTCCTGACAAATCAGCCAGTTTGCTCCTCAGGCTTCTCCTGGCTTTGGCCATGTACATCTTGAATCAGTTCTGTACAGGCTAAACCAGAGCAAAATTTGATTAGCATGAAATGGAAATAAAAAAAAATGACAGGAAGAATTAAAAGGCTGGGCGTAACCAAACTTAAAATAATCTTTTTTTGGTTTAATCACTGTGCTGGTAGAATGCATTACTGTGCATTGTTAGTACAGTGCTGAGAGTACGAAAAAAACCTCAATACTACACAATAGAAGTGTAGGAGAAGGAGGAATAGAAACCAGATGCTGAAAAAAAGGTACAAGTAAGAGTATAATTTTTGGCACTATACAATTATCCTCCACAGTCTCAAGTCTCACTTGCCTCACCAGGTCAGTGTAATATGATTGTTGCCTATAAAAATCACAGTAATCTTGTTTTTATGCATATCTCATTCCTCCAGGTTGTAGGTCTTCTCAGCCAAAATAACTTCTTTCACAGCATACCACAACAGAGATCGACTCCTCCTACGTGCATCACTACCATTCCCAGTTATTTTACGTTCAGTTTAATTTACAGACTTGTTGGAACAGAAGAACACTAAAAACCAGCAGTTTTTTAGTGTTTGTAGCATGTCTGGCTGACACTGTACGAATAATGTAATCTAAAAGGACCATATTTTCCCTGGCTTTTTATGCAGGGGCTGAAGGGGTTTCAACTCCTCTTTATGCCACTTTTTCACACCAGAATCACAGTCCTGCAAGTTGCCCACAAATTGCTGCTTGAAGAGAGCATAAAGCATTGTACTTTAACAATAAGGTAAGATGGCTAACATTTTAAAGTCTATATGTTGGCAAATATTTTAGCAGTCATTTTAAAAGC
Organism: Oxyruncus cristatus; assembly: GCA_013399855.1. Classification (NCBI taxonomy): domain Eukaryota; kingdom Metazoa; phylum Chordata; class Aves; order Passeriformes; family Cotingidae; genus Oxyruncus; species Oxyruncus cristatus. Next base: position 523,257 of record VXAY01003150.1, on the reverse strand, counting down.
ACTCAGCATCTCAGCAAAGCCTCCTGTCATATCAATGAGAGGGGCTTGCAGTGGGGACAGATTTAGTGCTGTCCCCTGATCTAAATGCTTAACTGAAAGATTTCTTTGTGAAATAATTTTGGGAAATTTAGGCAGAATTCATCACTGAACTAGATATGGTTCTGAAGGGGCCAGAAATAGCATCCATAAACCACTGCAGGACCCAATCCTGCAAAAGTTGCTGATGGGCCACACAGGTCTTACAATGAGCAGGGAAAGAAACAAATCTCTTTTGCTATTCAAGATCAGCAAATAATTAAACCATCAGAGGTAAGAAAAATGGTGTCTATCATTAAAAAAACAATCTTAGCCTTCTCTCTTGTTCAAAAGTTGGCATAAAACACTTATAGATATTTGCCAATCAGCAGATATAATCTACCCTCATATGCCCAATGTATTTCATGACTAACTAAAATTCCTAATATAGTGCTAGAGAATGCATACAGCATAATTTAATCAAAGCCTAATGCAGGCTGAAAATGATCCTTAATTTTTATAAGCAGTTTTAGGACATTGAATAAAACCTCTCACTTTTCCTTCAACAGTAACCATAGTTTCATGACAAAAATCATTAAACTTTTCATAGAACCCTTTGATGGACGTAACACATTAACTTCTTTTGCATGTTAACCAACTCCAGTAGAAGAAACAATGGGATCTGACATGGTTAGAACACCAGCCTTCTTCAAGTCTCTCCAAAACTTTCTCCTTCTCTTTCATAAAAGCAACAGATGTTGTCATTTTTTTGCCTACCCTCCTTTTACAGATCAGCTCTAGTCCAAGCACAAAAACTTTGTGATTTCCAATACAAAAGTTCATCTTTTATCCTTACTATTTTTACTCTTTGTCTCACGTGGTCTTTTAATGAATTACTACTATACCTGGACTCCCTGACACTTCTTTTTTTTCTCCAGTCTCTAGTGATTGTACATCTCAAAAGCCTTTGGAAATGTGAACAAGTTATACAGTCAGGATGCTTTTCTCATCCACTGCTGCATGGATTTCTTCCACATACACTAATAAACAGTGCAGCATGATTTTCCTTGGTGGAACCTGTGCTAATACATGAAAATTAGGGAAATTATTTTGAAAAATGTTCATATACAGCTCAGTTCATAAAAAGGTGGGTTTTGACTATACAGGAGACATGTACTAAACTGGATTAAATTTTCTTGTATGACAAAAAGCTCATTAAAATATAGAAACTAAACCCTCCTAAACAGATGGAATTCCCACTTACTGTCCCACATATGGGACATAGGTATCTGCATATGTATGTCAAAGTGTATCCCATTTTGTTCAGCCATGATTCCTCTTGCAAGATGAGAATTTATTACAGGGAAATAAATATATGCTCTCAGACTGACCATAATTTTTAACCAATGTCATAAACTACTGCTTCTTCTTCGGTAGAAGAAAGGAAAGTTGCTTTTGGCAGTTGTTCTTAATTCTTGCTTTATAGAGGCCCAGTATCCTAAAATGCAAAGGCTTTTCTTCTTCCTCCTTTGATTACAGGGTAAACTCTATTACATCCATATTTGCATCTTCTCCCCTAGCCCGTATCAAATGTTACAGCTTAAAAACATCTCTGACAGAGGCCTGGACTCTCAGCCTTCTAAAGTGAATTATTAGTCAACTATTCTTTTGTGGAAGGAGGAGGCATTTTGCTGTTTGACATCTGGCAGTCATTTAAAGCACTAGCAACTCCTCATTCAGAACAGTACACATATCTGATTTGCTTTCAGTATTTTCTTGGTCTAAATGCTACTAATGCTACTCTTGGAAAAAAAAAAAAAAAAAAAAAAAGAAGAACAATTTAAAAAAAAATCTGTTGGGTGGAGCTCGATTCCAACTGTTAGATTTTCACTATACCTCATACTATACCAGATCCTTAAGAACTATTTAATGTGCAAAATCTGTTGTTTATACAGATCTGCAGCTGGCTCTGTCCCAGTTGCTCGAGAGCGATATCTAAACATAAAATAATCTCTGTATAAACTGTGGGTTTGTAAAATATGTAAGCACTCTGTGTTTGTTCAGCCCAGGTCGCTTGCTGAAAATGAAGGTTATTCCTGGGTGATAACAATCAGATGTCAGTTCAGCAGGGAATCCAAATTCTTCCGAAGTTTAATTATGCTCAAGTGACAAGGACATGAGATGGGGACAGGTTGGGTAGAATTTTAAAGAATACCATCAGCACATGCAAAAACTTACCCATGGTAACTGCACTTCCTTGAACTCTGTGGAAGTAAAGACAAGTAAAGTAAACAACTTTTAAATACATACCTAATTATGAGATTGCATCCCTTGGATTATTAGAGCTGCAATCAGGAACAATGCTTCTTTTCTGCTTCCACAGAGTGGTGATCCTGCTGTAATGATTAGCTGCTGCTGAAGGATAACACAAGGCAAGGTTAAAACATTTTTAAAAAAACTTAGGCAACGAAATGCACGTGACTCTTAAATGACACAACTTGTCATGTTAAGGGTCTTGTCCTCTGAAATGTAAGTAAAAGAGTACATTTCAGTTCTGGTACAACTTAAAAAAACTATTTGGGGTGTTGGAGGTTAATCTTAGGACAGAAGAAACATTAGTTGCATAAAGGTTTAAAAAAGCATCTTTTTATGTTAGAAGAGACTACTATGGGATAGTTAAACTAAATAGTACCTGAAAAAACTCACAGATATGGTCTGGTTTTAATGTCTGTTTTATAGGAAAACCAACCAGGAAGATCAGTACATAATTTTTGGCAAAATTATTATTTTAGGCTTTTCAATGCTTTCAATCTGATATAACTGTAAATATAGACCTCCTACTTCAGCTACACAGATTACCACTTACCAGAGCACATTCCCTGCTGTTAATACAGTTCAGTGACCAAAAATGGCACATACCCTTTGGTAAAATTAATCCTTTCCTTTCTGATCCTTTCCCATAATCTTCTGCAAACTCCAAAGTCCAAGATCTCTTCTTATTTAGGTGCCACTGTATAAAATACAGGAACCTATTTCTTTAGGACATACCCCAGAAATGAACACGTCAACAAGCAGTACCCTGCAGTGGAATAACTCCCCATGTGCTGAGCTCCAATACGAAATCTGTCCTTCCTCCCAGTAAGCCTGGGACTGGTACCTTCTCATCAAAGCCTTTCCCTCTAAAACCACCACCTGACATGGGCTATGTCCACCTCAGCAATGAAAATGCTGGGTGACATTGGGGTGGCTAAGACTTACCAGCATGATCTTGCAGAAGTTTAACATACACTCCTAAATTCATTCACAAAATAAAAAAGTGAGGGCCCTTGAAATTTGCCACTTTTTTAATCTTCAAAGTTTCTTTTTACTAGTTGGATATTGAAAAGATCAGGGTATAGCTGTCTTAATGGAGATGTTCAACTTCCATCACTTCAAGCCTCTTGGTGTCTGTTCTGAACTCAAATTCTTTTACATTAAATTATTGCAAAATACTCTTTCTGTGTGATAAGAACACTTGGGATACATGTGATTTAGCCACAACCACAGAACCTATTGGGTCAGTGGTGCAAAGGTTCAGGTGTGAGGAAGTGTTTTCCCTGTTGCAGAGTCAGAAGCAGGGTAGGGACGTGCTCTCCACGGTGAATGTGGCTTGAGTCATGTGCTGTTAAACCACTCCAGCCTCATTGTTCCTACGAGCTTTTAGTCCCCCCTTCTCTCCTGCGATTGCATGAGGGCTCTATTAAATTCTGTGGCAAGGCAATTGTGGTGGTTTCAGCTAAACCATGACAGCAATGCACTTGTGTGTCTTTCTACAGCAATAATAAGCATTATTGGTTGCCTTTACCATTGAAACTAGTTTCCTAGACTGTGCTTTTGAAAGGATACCTACAGTGCACGATGGCCTCGTTCCACCAGCTTACCTGCATCCATATTTGCAAACCTTTGGGATAAGATACTGATCTCTCTTCCACCTGTGTTCTCCCAACCCGCTGGAGTGATTTACTCTTGAGGAAGCAGGAATCTGAAATGACCCAATTTTTGTTTCCATTTCCCAGTTAGGTTCAGAGTTAAGGTTACTTGAATGACAATATTTGTACCACATCAGAAGCTTAACCATTTTTTTTTCCCAAAGAAAATGCAGGCTTGCATTTATTGGATTTGAAATACTACAGCCTTTCTCTAAGGATTCACTCAGGGGGTAGAAAGAGGCAATCAATAAATTGTGTCAAAAGAAAAAAAGGAGGGGAAGAATATGTTCTCACTAACCTAGGGAATTTTGGGATCAATTAGATCGTTTCTTTGGGAATAAGAGAGTCAAGATTACAGTTGCTTTCTCTCTTTGGGAATTTCTACTAATCTCAGGTGGCTGTGGTTGATTTTGAGTTTTTAATTCACCTTCTCAGCCAGCAGCTGGCACAATTTCAAACAAGAGAAATACACAACTCTCAAATAAAAATACAAGATTGACCATGGTAATCAACATATTGCAAATACAATTAGAGTTCAGCACTTGGATCAGAGAGAGACATGGCATCATGACATGGCAAACGTGCCTGTTGGGACAGCTGCTGCACCTGACAGCCTCTGCTTTGCCAGCTCATGTCTGCCTCTTGTCCTCTACAACCACGATCCCAATCCCACTTGCTGCCCTTGATATTGTGATCTGTGCCTGCTGAGAGGGGGCCAGACCATCTGCACCAGTTCTGCAGGCTGCATTTTCAGAAGTGCTCTGCCCTGACAATGGAGTCCTGATTTTCCAGAGAGTCTGGCACCATCTTACAGCAGCATACCAAATTTTCAGAAGTGCTTGGCCATCAGCAGTTCCTGTTGACATTAAGCCTGTCTGTGTGTTTATCTACAGCTGTTGCCCCTTTAGTGGGTCCTTTAAGCATCTCCTTTCCTGGTGCCTGTGTCAGCACAATGACCCATTCCACTGTCAGGCACATCTTTAGGATGTGAGGTCACACGATAGGGGAGAAATCACAGTCCCAGCCAGCTGGTGGGGTCTGTACTGCCTTGCTGGGGTTCTGCCAGCAAATGTGGCACAGACACAGCTGCAGAGTCCTGTCACTTTGGATGGAAGGTTCCAGGACTTTCCTCCCGGTGCTCTAAAATAAACGAGACAGATCTCTGCATAGGAGGAGAGGAAAAATGCAAGGTTGAATTCCTATATGTGAATCACAGGCTTAGCATTTCACATGTGCCTGTGGGCCTGTAAACAGCAGAGACACGAGCAGTTAAACACTGACTGCCTCTAACCAGTTGCACCTTTGCTCTGTATAGGAAGACTTGATGACACTTTGAAAATGGGTGCTAACCTTGAGATGAGGTTCAAAACAAATTGTCCACAATTATCTCCTCTTTGGAATGCTCCATGGAGATTTTCCTCAAGCTTGTACCATGGATGTAACACACAGAGCTCTCCCCAGATTTCTGAATATTGCTCAGATAAAGCCAGCTTTTGCAGAAATTAATCTGGATGAAATCTGTACGTGCAGACATAGAACAAAATATTCTTGTTTTGTAAACAGTTTCCCTGTATTTGTTAGGTTGACACTTACCTAAACAGAAGCAGAAGAAAATAAAGCCAAATTCCCTACTTCCTATGGGTAGAATGGGCATAGGCCATTCACTTAATCGTTTAGAGAAAATATTTTCCTTACAAATGTGCCCCTCATAATCTTCAGAACAATGAACCTCATTCCCTTTAAACTGCAATTAGCATTGGTGTGATACTGCAGGCATAATGATGATTTGCTTTCATGCCTTTTCAGAATGCACTGTAATTTGGAAAATACCAGGCTAACCCATAAGAAACAGAGAGAAAGCATAGATCCACTCTGGAGAGGACTGTGAAGGGGTGGTTATGCAGGTAAATCTACTGTAACTTGCCACTGCAATAACCAAGTCAGGCTGGAGGACACAAAGTCTGCTGAGGGACAGACTTTTAGTTTAGTATTTAGAAATACTAAACTACGAGACACAAACAACAACAGATCACTGGGTCATCTCAAAAAATCTAAACCAATTTTGGTTCTAAAGAGCCATTTAGTTGCCTTTATCTGTGCATTGTCAAAGGTTATCCTTTTATATAACAAGTAAAAGGATCCTTTTTAAAATGATTAATCTGACAGTGTCATTTTTAACTTTCATAACATCCCATGCTGTTATGACAAACAGTGCACAGTTCAAATTAAAGGAACATTTCTATGAAAGTATTCCACACACAAAGAATACAGAGCCCAGCATGGAATAACTAATGGCCCAAACTACAGCAACACTATTTTTTTAGAGTTCTTCAACCTGAGAAGCATTCAGGTTTGTCAAGCTGTGATCCAAATCTTTTCTATGCACAGTGTCCCTCTGTCTGTCTTAATACTCAGTTCTTTTCTAAGTACATCACATAGCAACACAGAGGTGTTTTTTTAAGGGCTCCCTATTCAGCACCATCAAAATATGGCTTCAGAAATGCCTTTACTTGTAGTATATTTTTGCTGATGAGTTTTTGGATGGGCAACTAATAAATGGTGCAGATTGAAAAGCAATTATAGAGGATGGTCCTTTTCGGGATGGTGTGCTTGAAAATAGTCATCAGTTTGAAGGGAACTTTGAGGGGTGGGTATCTTTCAGTGTGGATTATAAAGGACAGCAAGCAGGAACCTGAGTAACATAATCCACACTTCCCATATGTGCAGTTCTGAAGGGTTATTCAAACCCCACTGAAATCAGTGCAAAGCTGCAGCTTCATAAAACTGTAAGAGAACCCTTTCTTTCCTCCTTGCCACACTTGTGTGAGGTCACTAGGGAATTGCTCAGACGATCACTGCTTACAGGATCTGGAGCACTGTTGTTACTAATGGTCCCTGGCACGATATTTCTGTGGTGCAAACAAAGGGTGCCAACGGCCAAGCAGTTTCTTGGGGTGGCTGAGCAGGATTACTCAACTTGTGAACTTCTACAGACACTCAAATACATTAATTACATGACTCAGTCCTGACTGTCTCTGGTTAGATTACAATCATTTCCTATATTATATGAGGAATCCAGCAAAATAAGATGTTCTATCAATATTTACTATTTTTTTTACTAGTCTTCTGCAGTATTTTTGTGGCATCAGAAAGATTTCACTACTGTATAGGTCAATTCTATTTCATGTGAGGGCCTATTTCTTACTCTGACTAGCAGCAATTTAGCAGATAAACTTATACAGTCTCAGCACTACCAGACATGTCAAATGAAACACATTTTTAGATGTTCAATCATAGTATCTTTTCAGCATTAAAAAGAGCAAAAGAAGTAATAAAGTTTTGCAGATGTAGTATAAGAGAGAGGGAACTTAAAGAAAATGGGTTTAGTTATAGTTTAGGAAAACATAAAACACCAATATTTTGCTTCCTTTCTTGTTTTTATAACCAGTTCCACGAAAACAGAATGAGGAAATGAAGTTATGGATTCCAAGAGAGAAAGTGGCAAATAGACTCAAACTGCAGATAATTTGTTCCATGATTAATTTTTCCTCACTTCCCATCTCCCAGACAACCATTCTTTTTATGCTGGAAATCATTCCAGTATAGGTCAAAGAGATCAGAGACTACTGCATCATGACTTACAAAAAGAAGGAAATATTCATTGCTTTGTTAACATACTATTTCCAAAATACAGGTTCCATTTCCACTACAGCATTAAAGCAACAATTTTCAAAATTCTTTTCTTACTGTCCTGATGTTCAGGTGGTTTAACTAACAAATAAAATTACTTTTAAAGAAAGCTGCTCTACCAGCATCTCACACCAGACCTGCAGCAACAGTTCACTACTAGAAAGTATTTCAGAAGTTTTTAGAAGTGTTTTAGAGTCACCAAAAAAAAAAAAAATCTAATGGAGAAAAATAATCCATGACTTGAGGTTTTAAAGACAATGACATTTCAAACAAAATGAGTAAATATAAGGCTGACTGATGATTTCTAAGAACTTATGCAATCTGGGGAAAACAGGTGAGCTTAGGTGACCTTAGGATGCAAGGATGTACTAAAGAGGTGGACAAGACAGTCAGAAATTTTATGTTACTGAAAACCACAAGAGGCTACTTGCTCTTGCCACATGTTACAGGCAAAGCCATATACTGATTTTCAGCCAGAAACTCCTCCCCACAGTGGCCTACCAGCATTTGGAGTTGGCCTTCTCTGTATTCAATGTACCCTCTATTCTTTCCAGTACAGGGCACAACTAAATTTACCCCTGTACCAGCAGAAGAAAGGATGATTATTTTCTTTCACAAGTAGTAAAACCTTGGAAAGGAAGGCTGGATATTCAGCACACTGGAAGCCATCCAGAAGGAGGACATCTCCTGAGGCTAAAGCAATTATGATTCCATTTTGGTTGGCTGTGGGAGCATGAGGTATCATCTAACTCTGAGGATTGCCAGGCAAAGGTTACAATCTTAAGTCTGTAGATCACTGGGTACCTCAGCCTCTGTTTTGCTAAGTGAATTTGTGTAAGAGTAGTTAGAAAAGAGGGATAGTCCTGACACTGATGAATCTGCAATCAGGGCAAGGGTTGGGAGTGCAAACACACAGTCTTAGGCTCTGACACAGAAAACAGTTGCATGAGGACATACCTCTGCATTTTTGCAGAGCAGCTTGCTGAATCAAAGCTGAGGTAGTTTATTTCATGGATTATACATGTATTTAATTAAAATTCTAGCTAAATATTTGTAGCAATATGCTTTTGAAGTACTGTAAAGTTACATTGTATTAAACATTTATTGCAATCGTATGAAATATTCCTTAGGTTAAATATTTACTGTTATTTTCAAGATATTGGTATTGAGCTTATTATAAACATGGCACAAATGCAAAGCCATCTTTGTCAGAGCAATATACTTCTCTGAGTTGCTTTTAGACTTATTTCCTGATGGATATTTGCCATTAATGCACTATGACTTTTTCGTTTATGAGAAAAGGCTCTAGCTCAAGCTAAGAGAAAGTTGTAATTTAAAAGATAGTTTCCACTATGCTCAGCATTCTCATAGCAATAACAGTTTGTCCTTTTTCTTACTGCAGCTACTGTATTAAATATTTATATTGATGTTTATTTTGTAAACAAAGAAACCGAATTAGGCTAACACACGATGGCTATGATGTGTTTTAATATCTGTATTTGTTTTATGTTGTGGCCTTTTATGCAATTGATTCAAAGGATCATGTTAAATAATAAGTAGCATTTTTAAAATTACATGAAATTATTTTAGTTTACTTGCTGGAGAAGATCAATGTTTTAAAAATAAAAATCAGAAGTACTTACTGTGGAGAATATCCAGTCCTTAACTATTTTATATGCAGTCAAGGTAGTGAAATTACCAGGAAGTGTTTGGCTTTCTTGAAGACAGTATGATTGTCACAGAGTCCTTTGGAATTTGACCTAAAAACCTCAACACATTAGGACTAGAGAAAGCAAAAGACTTTTGGTCAGGCATTTTTTGTGAGATTTTCTTCCTGATCAATAATTGAACAGTCCAACCAACATGAAGGTGCTATATGTAGGACAAACACTCACTTTTATTTAATTCCTTATATTTCCCATGTTACCTTGGGATTTCTAGAAAGTTTGTTACCTATCTAACACTCCTACTGCTTACAACTGCACAAAACAGTGTGTTCTGCCTGGGAAGCACCCAGGCTGTGTGCTATTACCCCAGGGTGGGGTATTAAGGAAGAATATTCACTTTTCTTGTTTTATAACCCTGGGAATTGTACGTATCAGTTTCTTTTGCACAGTGGGGTGTCACCTTGATTTGGGTAACTCCTCTGCATCCCTTTGACTTTGGTGCTAACACAGTCACCACTTCACAAGGCCTTATAAAATGTCTGGCCTTTCTTAATCCTTATGTTAAACCAAGAGCACTTAGAAGATATCTTGCTGCCAGTTTTCTCAGTCAACCCTTTAGCTCAGGTCGAAAGGTTGGGGTTTTTTTTTCTTGATTATCTGAGGAATCTGACACTAAAATGGCAAAGGAAATAAAAAATCAACCAAAATAAGTAATAAGGACAAACTGAGGAACTGAAGCATTTATTATTCTTCAGATAAGGTCAGTAAAGACTATCAATGCACCAACTGTTATCAGAGAAAAGGTGCTTGCATTTTCCTGTCTAGTTAAAGCTGTCAGTGGTCATGACATAAAGCACATTCCTCAAGCTCAGTTATCGAGACAACTCAGATAGACTTGTATATTTTTATGTTCCTGCTTTAATGTGATAGTGGTCTTTTGCTGTACATTCTTTAGATTTTACATACATCTATAGTAAGTGTCAAACATTAGTTTAGTGTTCTTAGATCTGTGTTCTTTCTCTTTTCAAACTGATGCCAGTGAAGTATTGAGGCAACTGCAGTTACGTGTTTCTCCAAAGCTGACTTGAAAGAGGAAAATTAAACTTTAAAGATGTATCAAACTTGGGATGAAATAAATTACTCCATAATTAGAATACACTATTTTTCAAGGTCTAAGATAAAGACAGTCCTTGTGTACAGTGTATGTTACCTGTACACCTACAGACCTATTAGACAAATGCCTTCAAAAACAAGAGCAACTTTCTTATTCAGCGAACAGTAAGAGATGTGAAATGGTTCTTTTAGGAGCATAATGGTTGCCTGAAAATCTTGCACAATTCATCTAGAGAAGTAGTGTTAAAGTTCTTACATGTAATTGGTACAAAATTCAAGGAACTGGGAGGGGAATTTCAGTGAATGCTCACAGAATCAGTGTGTGCCATATATGCACATTCAACTACCCAGGCGGTTTCTGATTAAGTCATAATTAATTTTCTTTTGCCATAAAATATTGTTTGAATTCCTCAAGCAATTCCAAGTTGGTTCATCTTGCTCAGTGTTCTCTTTGATAGCATTTTGCTGACTTCCACTGAACTAAATGAAGGCCCATTTTCACTGTCAATGTAGAAGTCAACCATGAGGTCTTCGTACACCATCCAGTGAGAGAGCATCATAATTTTCTAAAATAAGAATAATGGATTGGGTTTTATGGTGCTTTGGGTGCTTTTGATCCCCAGCTAATCTTTGGGAAGATCCAAAGTTCTACTTCTACCTTCATGAACTCTTTTCCTTGTGCCCCATTTTGCCAAACAGACAAATGCTTTTTCTTTTTAAAACACCCTTAGGCTAAACCAGAAATCTGTCCAACAGGAGTTGGTGGACACCACTTGGTCTGTAATACACATGATGACAGGGGAGTTTCCTCTGGTAAATGAAAGCTACAGAAAGATATATAAACAAAATCACAGGCACCCTGTAGGTAAGGTACATTGGCAAGCTGCTGAATTTTTATTCGTACAATGTTTTACAGACCAGACTAAAACAAGAATCCTTCATTTCCATTGACTATCGGACAAGATTCTTTTTTTAGCAAGCTGTAATCTTTAGTCATTCCAAAACAGCCATTGCTTCTGAAGCAAAGCCATATTTTATTACGGAAAAAAAAAAAAGTGCCACCTTAGTGCTTGAATGTACCTTTCAGATTTCATTGATATTGTTTTGTTAAAAGAGATACCCTTTCTGGTCCCACAGGCTTCATTCACCCAGGAGTGAAATGAGCATCATGAGCAGGGTTACCACATTGAATTATTCAGTGAGTCTCAAGGTCTGATGAGAAGAAAAAAAACTTGTTGCTGAAAATAAACTAATATGAACTGGGCTATAAAAAAGGAGTTCTGATCTTGCTCTAAGCTCAAGATACTCCAGGAACACACACACAAAAAAAAAAAATTATGAGCTTAGGCTTGGAACTGGTCTCCATCCTCTGATCAAGTACTTCTGGAGGGTATTCATTGTTATTTCAAAGTTTCAACAACAGTCTCACGGACTTGCCTGGAATTTTATGAGCAATACCAGTGATTTGCTTCAGTCACACTTTGTTCTCATCATCTTCACATAAAACAAAATAACCCAGGACCACCCACAAACACTTCAATGTATATAGTGCATGAATGTTAAAGTACTTCATGGTATAAATTGAAATATCAACCTGTGATTCCAATCTTTGTGTATAAATTCCATTGACTGACAAGCTTAGGGTTTGGGGGTTTTTTTGGTCTTTTGTTATCCATGTAAAACCACAGAGCTCCCACATGCCCTCATTATTTGCCTACTAGAAAAAAACTACATGCTACTAAAATATAGATTTCACACTACATATTTCAATCAAAATATGATTCATGAGCTAAAAAATATGCAATTTGTTGGCAATGTTCTTACCTTGCAGAACACACACTTTACTTCAGGTCTTTGCCAGTCCCAGGAATACACAGTCAGCCTGCCAGAGAACCAAAGGGCATAGCAGGAGTTTGAATCTATTTTATACATCTGACACATACCTGAGAAAGCAGTCAAGGCACTGATGTACAGGGGACTGACTGCATTTGGAGTGACAGTATCCTGAGGGACTTAGAAAAAGGTATGTAAGCACCAAACATCAAGCTAATTTGTCTGTATGACAAGTCTAAATCCTAACGCTTTTGACTTCAAAACTATGAAGCCGTGGCTTTATAGCCAGCAAATACTTAGCTCTAAAGTTTTATTATTTTGTCTTGATGCCTGAAGAGGGTACACAGACTTTTCAGTAGTTCTACTTTCTTGGATGCATTGGCACAATTATTAAGGTCACCCATGAATCTTGTGTTGATAAGGCCTTGGACAAGGATCTTATTACCCTGTAAAGATGAAGTTCCTCTACAGCGAGACCCCACCTCAGGCAGCCCATTATCCAGATGTAGGAAATAAATTAGCAGGGGCCAGATAAAATGGAGATGTTATAAAGTGTCTTCAAACTGATTAATGAAATATTTTTAGAGATAAAAGGGGTCATACTTGGTCCTGCTGTATTCAGAGCATATCAGTGATGAATGGGATGGCAGTATTTATGCATACAGATATTTTTAAATATATTTGTTTTATATGTTACGTGCTTAATTCTTCTTCTGGCTCATTCTGCAGTGAATTGCAGAAGGAAAAGTCAACTGCAGTGATAAATTGCACAAGTTACAATGAAAAGTATTCACTACAAAAATGCTAATATAGAAACCACCATGTCCCAAACACTTCTATAACTAAGCCTCAAGGAAATAGCTCTTACTGAACAGTGTTGTTATTCAACATCAAACTCGGCATTAGAAACTCTGGTAGTCAGGTGTTTCCAGAAGGGCTGATGTGCTGACAAAGTCATTCTTACTTTTGGCTAGTTCATGGCCCCAAAATAACATCATTGGCTCTCGAAGGTAAACTGATGACTGTGAAGGTAAAAGATAATGTTTTATCTCCTGTATCACAATTTTCAACACTAGTGACTTTGGGTACTGAAAGTTCAGGTCCCCTTAAAAGGAGCCAACAGGCAGAGTACTGCACTGGATTTACTTACTGCTTCCCAGTAGGTCCCAAATAAGCACAACACACTCCTATTTTCTTTCTCCTGACCTTGGTCATGAGTCCTGTCTCTTCCCTGCAAAAGCACAAGGAAATAACACACTGCCAGGTATCTTGGGCTGATGCTAACAATGTTGTAAGAATAGATTTGTTCATCCATTCTAGACAACACATACTACTGACAGTCCTAAAATGGGTTGCGATATGAGAAATACAGTCAGGGAAAAAACAACAAACAGTGAAATTATATTAGCTTGAAGAATGTTTGGGGTTTTTTAGTGCTCAACTATCTGATTTAACACTTCAGATTCATTTCAGAAAATGCCAGGTGTAGCCTCTTCCCCAAAACTAATTACTGGTATCTCTTTTACAAGAGGCATCAAAATTCAACTTGTACAATTCGGTTTAGAACTGAGATAACAGTACTAGTGTGAAAATTGTGGTGCTTCTTTTCTGAAAACAAGTAGAATAATGCATATAATAGAAAACTTAGCAGACTAAGAGAACTCATTAATGTAGGCAATTAATGCAGTTGTCGTGGTATTTTCCTATAAAGTCATAGATCTGATAGTGATGATATACTAAGAATTACCCTGATTTTTCAGGTCAGAGTGCCAAAGCTGACTAAGAAATGTGATGATGTCTAGAGAGTCTTTCTAGAAGCTGACTGGAGGACACCCTTTCAAAATAGTTGGAAGGAAACCAGCTGCTAACAACACTTTGAAAGTTTTATTTCTTAACTGAAAAATGTCTAAAAGAAATATATGTCCCGTGCATAAAAATAAAATCAGAAACACAAAATAAAGGTGAAGAGTAGGATACAACTTTCTGTCAAGCTGATTTACTTTGCTTTTCCTGGAGTTCTCACTCAATGGTTTTGCATCTTGAAATATGTTACTTTTCAGAACACTGACGTAAAATGATAATTGCAATTAGAATACATTCTCTCAGTAAAATGAGGTTTCTTTTGTTTTGCATCCATCGTGACCTGAAATAACCAATAAGCTAAAAAGAAACTTCTCTGCACTCTCTACCCCCAAAAAATAGGGTTTCTTGTTTGCACAGCTGAAGAGAAATAACTCTGCTCTTGACTGAGCATTTAATATCGGGAAAGTTTTTAAAGTTTTCTGTTGTAGAGAAGAGATTGCTCAGAAAGCTTCCTCATTGAAAAGATGCGTAACTACATGAATTACTTGCCTGCAATAAGAAAGGGGGAAATGTTAGGTGAAATTGAGTGAGATAGAGCGATAGAAGGAAAGTCCTGGAAGATAAATAAGTGCTAGAAATGTCTGCTTGCTGCACACAGGGCTCAGAGCCAACCCCGGCAATGACAGCAGCAGCATAATGAAATCCTGCTTGTGCAGGAGTGTGGAAGAAAGACTGTACTGAGCCTGTCCATTGGAGCCAAGGCTTAGCCAGAACCATCAGCCTCGATTCTAAACTTTTTAACATTCAAATCAAAGAGAAAGGATCACCTTGGACATATAAAAGAAACAGAACTTCATTCTCATCTGAATTTAGGGAGCTCTGAATAGAAATTATGGGTAGAGAAGCCAGAGGGTATTTTCTTGCTGGCATAGGCTGAGATTTCAGGGCTCCTGCAGATGGTTTCTGAGCCACTGCTGTGGGCAGAGCACCTGTATTTCCCCTCCACATGGCCCTCGATGCTGGCCCAGAATCTCTGTGAGCACCTCAGTCCTTGGGTTTCCCAGACAGGCAGAAAACACACTAAAGCAGGTGCTGGGAGATGAGTTGATGCTCCATATCTCAGGATTGCTCTTAATAAGAGCAAACAAGGCAGGGGATGGAGGGAGGCAGTCTGGGAAGGGGAAAATCAGAGAGTTAATTGAGGAAAAGATTTTCTTTTAATGCTAAACAACTTTGAAGCAGTATGATTCCAGTTGAATAACTGATGATAACACTAAATGCTGGTTAAGAGGAGGGAAAATAGTTGTAAATACAAAGTGAGAGCAATAAAGTTCAGAGCAACTTGGACAGATTAGGAGCACACACTTTAAAGTGACTGCAGTTGCAAGATGAAAGAGGCAATGGAATGAGACAAAGAGAAAAGAAAATATTTTTGTCCTCTATTGGGAAACACTGAGTGTGAGAAGACCCTTAGCCTGTTCATGAATAAGTCTTCTTCATGACTTCCATATGCT
The DNA here is from genome assembly GCA_013399855.1 of Oxyruncus cristatus. Taxonomy (NCBI): domain Eukaryota; kingdom Metazoa; phylum Chordata; class Aves; order Passeriformes; family Cotingidae; genus Oxyruncus; species Oxyruncus cristatus. The sequence goes on along the minus strand of VXAY01003150.1, from coordinate 507,654 downwards.
GCTTGGTGGAAGAAAAACCTTATATAGCATAAACTGAATAAAAGATACATGCAAAAATTAACTCAGGAAGGTAACTCCAATACTACAAAAATGAATGAAGATTCATTTGAAGTGCAGTAAGAAATAATAGAGAGAATTTCATATATCATATTATGAACAGTAGAAACAGCAGTGCTGTTAAGGGGCAAGCAAGGTTTGTATTTGAGAGAAGTGAATACCAGAACACATAAATGATGATGCATAAGGGAGGTGGAAAAGCTACGTATATATCCTAACTCGTGTAAAATTTCTGTATAAGCACAAAGCAGACCTTCAGACCTCAAGCAACATCTTTGTTAATATCCAGATTATAAAAAAACGTGCAGAATTTAATGGATAAAACTGAAATATAAGAACATAAATCTGATATTTTGTCTAGTTCTCTGAAATGTATCAGTGCATAAGTTGCACTGTACTTGACATAAGTTAATGTGACACTAAAATATTACACAAATTAACATTTTGCTATGATGGGTAAGCAAATCTACAGTTTCACTGAAATGGATTGTTTTCCATTAGCTTTACGTTTTCTTAGCTAATGAATAAAGGCAGTAGAAAACTGCAAGCTCAGACACTTAGAGACTTTATTAACCACACAATTACTTACGGTATTTGTGAAGAAACAAGAAGAGACATCCATAGAAAATGCCGAATAACCTTAAATTATTCTAACACTTACCTATATAGTCCATCTCTCTCCAACACCACATTTAGTTAGATTTATACCTGCAGTACGGTAATACCAAAAGCTTTTAATTTCATTGTGTTGCATAAAATTAGTTACAGTGCTTTTCATCATCTCATATTATGAATGATGGAAGGGGACACACACAGTATTTAAAATGCTGACTGAATAAACTCCATGAGTTATTACAGCGGTGTACTGGAGGAGAAAAAGAAAACTAGGGCTAAGGCTGAGAGACCTTACTCAGACTTTATTTTGGAGAGTGTAATGCAGCATATCTTATTTGCAGCTGTATAAAAAGGCATGACATGTGTATTCCAAACTTGGCACTTGACATACTGGCCAAATCCTTGCAGATGAGCAAAGGGATTTTTTGGAATGAGATTATCAACATATTTAATGTCCTGAATCTGTATACATCATAAGAATAAACTTTAGCATTTAAAGGCTTATTTAAACCATCTGGTCTTTTCTTAGGTTCCCAAAGTCCAAATTTGCCTCACAGTTGTTGATCACAAACACCTAAAACAGACAGGGAAGCTCAGGGCTGCCTGAGCTGGGCTGGCTGGGAGGATAAAGCTGAGGTCACATAGAAAGCAAATGTTTTCCAGTGAAACATTGTTAGACCCATGAAAGGCAGTGGAGGCTGGGGTGGAGGAGGAAAGTGCTCCAAAATTGCTATTTCAGTAAAATATATCAAGTTCCTACAGATTCAGAATTAACACATTTAACTTCCTTTTTCATATGGAATTTTAATTATTATACTTTTACGGGCTCTTGTGACTCATAAGTAGGATTACTGCATGAAGACTATATCATACTCCTGAATTCAAGTTATTAGGATATTCCACATTAAATCATTACACCAAAAAAAAAAAAAAAAGTAGCTGCTGTTTCTTGCTGCTTAATGCAACTTGTCTTTTCAAGCATCCTCTATATATGTGGAAATAAACTATTATCAGACTTCAGAATTACAAAATAAAGAATTTCTAGGCTGCAGACTACACAATGTGTATGTATATTATCCTCATCCTAAGCGAGGAGAAAAAGGAAAACAATCAGTTTTTGAATCAGAAATTTTTGGGTTTACTATTCATGCAGTTCCCACATAGATTCACAGATTCACAGATTCACATATAGTTCATAGATTCTGTTTATTAAATACTGGGAAAGAGCTGGTGAATCCAAGCATCATTAAACTTAGAAATAACATGCTAGAAAGCAATCTTTCATAAATAATGTAATTGCAAAAACAGAAATAAAACCAGCAACCCTGCTTCCTTCCTCCTAATCTACCAAAAAAACCACCAGTCTGTCTTAAGTGTATGAATACATAACCTGTCAAGATACAAAAGATCACGTCCAAATTATTGGTTTTGATTAATTTCCTTCTGCAGCAAGAAATCTACAGCTTGTATACATTGACCAAGTCCCACAGGTCATTCAGATTTACAATTCTCTTTCCTTAAGTAATGTCTCATGTATCGTCATGCACAAGAGATAAACGGTGCTTGTCAAACACCCAATTGGCAATTCACTTTTTGACTTTAAGGGTCACACTGCAAGTACCTGGAGTAAAATTCTTCAGAAAACTCTGCCAGCCCTCTATTCCATTTCCAGTTGCATTGGGGTAATTGAGACAGGGAGAAATCTAACCTGTTCAGAGCAGTATGAAAATGATACTACTGTGAAGTAACCAACTACTCCAAGCTCTGTTTAAAAATCAGGGATTCATGGTGTGCAGAAAAGTAATGGGAGGGTGTCATCAGCTCTGAAGGTAATTTAAAAGTTATATATATGCCATAGACAAAGACTTGGCAACAGGATAATGCTAATACCTATGTCAAACCTTGGACAAAAGAAAATGCCAGATCTGTCATAAGATACGCGTTGTTGGAAGGTTGTCACTAACCTCATTGTAAAGGCTGATACGTGCAAAACTTGAACTTGCCTTTGTAAAGTCAGCTACAAGCTGAAATTGTGACCTTTGGGGCATCCTTCTTATAAAGGTCACCGCTTTTTGACAACAGTGCAAAACCCATTGGTTCTTCTGGTCCCATATAATGCATTACAACTGATGTCACGAGGAGCCAGGCAAAAGCAGTGACAGAATATCTCTGTCAAATATTGTTTAAGTCCCACTGTTTTATAGGGAAGGGTAATTGATGAAGTGTAAAAGAACCAGTTCCCTCAAATCGGACTGATTTCTCATTAGTTTTTCCCTTGGTTGATTGGCAACTGCCCAATTCAGCAATGGTTGTGTTGTCTTGCAAAGTCCAAACTCAAGGGCTGAGCTTCAGCCCAGTCTGCCAAGGAATTTTTGAATAAGGAGGTGGGAGAACAGGCAGAAAGGGCCTTTGTTCTACACCAAAATTAAATTTAACTAAAACATTAATATCCCCTGAAAGTAAATTTTCTCTTCATGCCTCTGTTTATGAAACCTTCAATATTTGCAAAATGCAACTTGCAACAAGGGCCTTGAACAAGACAATTAGTTTTCTAAATTGAAAAACAATTTTTTGCCTCTGTTTCTTCATTTTCTAATATTATTTCTAGCAGTAGTTCAACATGACAGATTGGATATGTTACCTGAAAGGGAACTACAGAGATTCTCACTCCTGAAAAGATGTAAAACAAGTATTTCATGTAAAGAGTAGCACTCATGGGAGCATAAATATCAGTTCTGTGAAGATGCACAGACAATATATTCAGAGAACTAGTTGTGTTACCGAGAAACCTCTTCATTAAAGGGACACATTTGTTTGGATTAGACTCTGCCTGTTGAACACAAAGTTTTCTTCCTGAGAAATCCCATTCATTGCCTGACATTTGCAAAGTACTATAAAATGCTAATTGGTCTCATCAGCAAACAATTAATATTCTGTTTAATTTTAGTCTCAATGTAAAAACTATAATAGAAAATAAAATCTCGTACAGCAAAGAGATAGCTGAAGATTACAGCAAGAGGCAACCTTATCTTCTTTTAGATGTTAAGCTTACCTGTGTATGACCAATTGTCCTCATGCCCTTCCACATATCCACAGCCTTAGCAGTCAAAAACAATAAACACTCCTGCTCCTGACAAGTTGATTCTGGCCAGGGAAATTTGCTGCTGAAGAAAAAAAATAATATTCTAATAAAAGTCTGCCTTTGTTTTCTTTAGCCTCAGTGCCCCTACCATTTTTTGGTGGCCCACAGAGAGGCCTCAGCTGACCACCACTTTGCTTCTTTGCTCCAAACTCTGGATTTCTTCCTCTTGTATTAATAAGTCAGGTATATCTTTTCCTGTCTCCACCAACAAACCTTGGAAGGAGAAGTCTGTCTGCTCTACTGTGCTAAAATACAAGATGCTTTTTCATGGCTCTGCTTGGTTAAGTACTGCAGAGTTCAAGCACAACATGGTATTTGGATTAAACTAACATGTAAAAACATTTCTAGATAAAAAATACTTTATTGCCACCAATTTAAAACCATAAACATTCTCTGAATCCAATTCAATATATTTCTTATTTGTTCCTGATTCTCTCTTGTTATTATTATTAGAAGGCATAAATTGCCAGCAAGGCTTGTTCTTGACAAGGCTCCATTATTTGCACATGACAAGGTTTATCAAAAACAGTTGGATTTTTATGAGGAGTCTTTTATGTTTCCTTCATAAAATATAAATAAATGAAAAGGATTAGATGGAGGAAGCAGAGTATAATTCATCACCAATGTGAAGCAGAAGGAGCAGGCTGCAGATGGATGAACTGAAGAACAACATGGTGACGGGAAACCTACACTCTCTCAAATGCTGGGGAGCAAAGAGCACAATAAAGGAGCATTGACTTTGCTTGCCATTACTAGATGTCCCCGAATGCACAAAGCAAAGACTCGCCCTAAGATACAAAGCCACACACAAAATAGTAGTACAGCTGCCTATTTTTTTGGCTGATATTTGTTTCGTCGTTACAGAATAAATTCAAAGACCAGAAACTTAAAATTAAGCTTGCTCCCTGTAGCTAAAGAACAATTAGGAGGAAAAACCCTTCTGAGGTGGCAGTGCCTCACTCTGTTCATCATTACCCTCATGTCAGTCACACAAAAATCCATTAAATTACCTTGTATTCCCATAAAAATTGGTGGTGGAGACAGTGGTCCACATTTTTTCCCCCTGACTAAAGCTAAAAAGTCATCCTGCAATCCTAAAGCAAGTCCCTGGAATTACTTCTGCCCATCGTGTCTGCAATGCCATGCAAAGGAACTCCAGGAAGGAGGTTGTTCTCCTGACACAATTAAGCAACTGCATCACCTTTCATGTCTGTAATGGCATATACAAATTAGGCATATGGTAATCGTGTTTATTTGGATAGGATTTACAAGGCAAGCCACAAAGGTCTGATGATTTCATAAGCAAAGTGGTCACAACCTTCAAGTATTGAATGGCTCCAAAATCTATCTTTTCAAGCCCAGTCTCCTCTTTCCAGCACACCTGAAGTTTTATGTCTCTTGAAACTCTAAAATTTGGGCTCTCACTTTTGGTCCAAAATGAACATATTTTTGCATATGGTAAAAACTCTAATGTTTAGTTTCAGTAAGGTAAATACAAAAGCCAACACACACAAATAAAATATTTTAATATAGCAGAAAGTCAAAATACATTATTAAAAAAAAAATGTATTTATAACCACTTTTTTCTGTCAAATGTCACCAAAGTCATTATGTTCTCATAGAAAACTTCTTATTTGGTGAAACTGCAGTGAAAAACTCAAAATGTTACATTTGAAGTGGGCATTAAGAAGAACCCTCCTGAAATGAAAGCTGATGGTCATCATAGTTATTTAGAGTGGAAAGCACGCAGTTCTTAGATGCAAGTCTTGTGTAAATACTTTGTCACATGAATTTTTAAAAATACTATTTTACATTAAACCATTGCAGGACTCTCTGTATTTTTTTCAAGGCAAGACCCTCCCCTAAGCTGATCTCTTACTACCTTGTAACCTTACCTTATAAAAACTTCTGCTTTTTATCTATATGAGGTGTGTCTTTCTTCCCACACCTACAGAGGACTCTGCCTGTCAGTACTAAATCTGTTTCCAGCAACAAAGGAGTCGGGGGAGAATGTCCTTAGAGACCAAGTGAATTATCTAGAATAAGTACAAAAGCTTAAGTTAAAATAATGGCTTGAAGAATGATGGGTACAAGATGGAGAGGGACTGTCTCAAGGAGATAAATTTTGCTAACAGTTTTTCCACAGTGAAAAGGCAGACATTATATTTAACCAGCCCTCTGATTCAATTGTGTGAGCTGCAGCAGAAATCCAATAGAGAAACATTTTCTGGCACTTATACATCACATCCTCAATGCAAGGGTTAAATCACAACTGTTAATGTGCAAGCTAAAGAAAAGCTTAAATATTTTATTGCTATATTTTAGACTAAGTTCAGAAAGATTAATTATATGTTTTATTCTTTCCTTCATTTTAATATTGCCATTTTTGATTTGGATCCCACAAACTTTTATAAATGTGATTTCCCATACAAGTAAAGCTGAATTCTTGCATTATGGTTTGCAAGATCTGTGCCCTACATTGCAAGTTCTTCATACGCTATTCTGCCAGTGCTAAAGAGAGAAATAATTAATGGGACATGGGAGAGATTCAGGTGTCATTTAAGGTACACTCATTCCCAGGAATTTCTTTTGATGCAGGATACATAGCATTGCATTGACTTACTAAATCTCTGCATTAATCAAGTCTATCTTTTATTCATGGGTCTGAGTGTTTTCATTTGTTAGAAATGAATTGTGACCTCCTTGTACCTCTCCCTCTACCAGGCTATGTATTTTAATGTGTTGTATATGCCCTGATTTAATCAAGTTGCACAAATCTGACTCAGATGATGATAGAATCTGACCAGATAGCCTTATTATTTGTTTTGGACCATTGACTAATTCTTTGGCACATCCTGTACTGGATTATAGCATGGATCAAAACAGGAGGGAAAAAAGGAGCCATGAAATTGTATTTCAATATCTGGGAATATATGCACCAAAACATGATCATCACCTAAATCTGATCTGTAGACACACTAGTGATAAACATATGGCAAAATCCAACTCTAGGCAGCATGGGAAAACTTTCTTATGTACCGTACACAAAGGGACCAGTGTTACATTTGCTCTTTCTTCTCCTGATCACATTCAAAACAACATGAAGCTGCTACAGTTTTGCCCCTCTTACTTGTTTCTGGATGTAGAGTAATAATTTTCTCGAAATCAAACTTAATGAACTCACAGAGTACTGATATTTAAAGCAATATGCAACAAAGACATCTTCGAGATATTAATGGCTGCAACCTGGGATTCATTCCAGTTCAAAAGAAGGAACTGATTAATTGAGAGAAGTCAGCAGACAGAGTCCAGCAAACAATAATTGTTATTCTCCAGGTCCCTAGAGCTGTCCTTGCAACTCTTTGATAAAAGAGGGACCTCAGTCAACATCTCTAGTTTTAGTCTCTACTGACATTTTGTATGTCAACAAAGTGCCAGATGTGATGTCCCTGGGACAGCTGGGATCCCTGGGGCAGGGAATGAAATGCAGAAGTGGCTGGGTAGAGCTGATTTATGCAGTCTTACTCTCTCCCCTGTGTTAGACATTAACAGATTGTGTCCACTCCTCACCTTGTTCCAGAGACAAACACCAACCACTGAATCACCAAAAGACTGAACAGAGGAGTAAAGTTAAAACAGAGCAAGCTCAAGCTTCCTCTGTGCTCTGCACCGAGATTTGTCACGGCAAGAAGGCGTTAGGTAAAAAGGCTGGTCTTATAGCACGGGCAGAGCATGTTTGAAAAACAGTGGAACAGAGGAAAGGGTCTAGCAGAATTAAGTGGACATAAAGGAGCACAAAAAGACAAGTGGACACCTCTGTCAAAGAAGAGGGCTACAATGGATCAGGTCTGAGGAGCTACAATTAAAGACGTTTCTTTTTCTATTTGGACTCTATTGAAGAGGTTTTCCAGACTCAGGTCAGTGCATTGCACAAGGTAAGCACACATTACTAGGACAGGGAGGACAGGGACTGATTCAGGAAGTGCAAGTTCTCCTTAGACATATGGACTCATTGCTTAACAAGACCAACCAGATACACAGGAAACAAGTTGTAGGTGCTGCACACACACCATCATCACCTATTGCAGTAAACATCTGGTATCTCTGAATATCACAATTCATGTGCAACTCCTGGGCCATGTTACCTCCTATACCCATCCCTCCACACTGGTGCCATATAGGTAAGAAGATCACCTATCAGCAAGTCAGACTTAGAGTAGGAAATCATCATAAAAATGGTAGTCCTGTGAGCTGAGCTCCTTATGCCTCACCCTGCAGCAAGAGCACACAAAGGAGTTGGAACGACTGTTGTGTGCTGCTGCTGAATCTTCATCACATCAGTGGCTTTATTACACACCAGGATGAGCTACCTCTGAGACTGCCTCTGTTTGTGACTGTGATTTGCCACTGCTTTCATTCTCAATAACACACTCACAGAATGAATCAGGGAATACAGAAATATACCTCAGACCATCTGTTTAGAAGGTATATTTCACACCCCAGGGCTGATTCAAGAGCCACTGAAAAGGTGACAACCGCAGTTTAGCTCTTAAGATCTTCCTTTATTGCTTTAATACTAACAAAGAGCAGCCTTTAGCTCCAAATTTTTTGCCACAGTCTAAAATGCAGAGGTGATAATCATATTTTAGGGCTCAAATTCTTCCCCACTAATCATACCAGATAGCAGTTCATTCCTTACATAGTCTGCCATTTAAAGGGGATTCCTTATCAGCTGGTGCATTATCACAGGTAAGGTGGGAATCCAACACACTCTAAAGTCAGTCCATTAGTATGGACTAAACAGGAAATGCATCTGACAACATTATCACCATCATCATCCTGCTCACTGAGAAACAGAAACAACGACACAATCCACTACTTAGAAATAACAAACCATCAAACCCAAAGAAATAAGTAAGAGCAAGGAACTCATCAAAAAAATCTCCCAAGGCAATTGCGTAGATCATCACTATTTTGTGACCAAAAAAAAAAA
>VXAY01003150.1:463774-493618 GCA_013399855.1 Oxyruncus cristatus | reverse complement strand
GAGCGGCTTGGCAAGCTCTTCTGCCAGCTCCCTCATCACCCTAGGGTGGATCCCAACTGGTCCCATGGACTTGTGAGGATCCAAGTGGCTCAGCAGGTCTCTGACTGTTTCTTCCTTGATGACGGGGGGACTGTTCGGCTTCTTATCCCTGTCTACAGGTTCCAGAGGCCAGCTGTCCTCAGGACAACCTGTCTTACTGTTGAAGACGGAGGTGAAGAAGGTGTTAAATACCTCAGCCTTGTCCTCATCTTTGACAACTGTGTTCTCCCCCATGTCCAATAAAGAATGGAGGTTTACCTTGTCCCTCCTTTTGCTACTGATGTATCTGTAGAAAGACTTTTTGTTTTCCTTAATGGAAGTGGCAAGATTGAGTTCAAATCTTGCCTTCGTCTCTCTGATTTTCTTTCTACATGTCCTAACTAAATTCCTGAACTAATATTTTTTTTCCAAGAGAAATATCAGCATTAGTAAGTTCAGAATTATACCAAAATAGGTTTAAAAGCTAAATAGTAATAAACCCCACTTTTTAGAGAGGCAATTTCAAGGGGGCATTGGTTAGATAAGTGTAGAGGGCTTGAATAACTTCTTTCACCACTTTCAGTGTTTGCGAACCTAATTTTGTGAGACATGCCCTATATTCCCCTCTGAGACAAGCTCTGACCTACCTGCTGACCAGGTACTCTGACACAGATTTTTGCATCTCCTAAACAAATTGTTGTACCTAACAAGCATTTGGATTTTGCTGCCATCCCTACACAGGACATATATGAAATTAGAATATGCATTTTAAACCAGCTTCTTCATCTCCTCCCATGGGGAAGGCACAAAGTTGCATTTTGCACTCTCTACTCTAGGAAGCTATTAATCCTTAAGCTCTCAGCAGTTTGACTGCTATATGTATTACTGTTGTCAGATTGATGAGCAATTTTTGACTCTTTCCAGTTTTCTCACCACAAGCAGACCTTACTCCTGTCTCTTCCAGAGCCATACCACATAAGAATTATGGTGGCAGTTTATTTTACCTTAGCTACCTTCAGTCCTTAATCTGCATAAATGCTACCAGATAACGGAAATGCATACTGTCCTCTGGAACTTATGACAGTCTTTTGGAGCTCTTTTTTCATTTCTAGCAGTTTTAGATGAATAATGCACGTTAGTCAGGTTTCCATGTCTCCCACTGTCATTCACACCTTGCCTCCCAGAGCTCTTACTGTGAGGCAACATGGCACAAGAAATTAAGGTATATTCACATATCATGTTACCATAGTGCAGGAGTCCGAAGTTAAAGTAAAAACCTGACATTTCAAAGAAATTTAATTTAAACAAAAAGAGCTGTCAGCATAAGAAAGGTTGAGCTGTGTTTGACCGTGTCAGTAGTGGATGGTCAATGAAAGATAACAAGGAGCAAGCAGGCACCAATTAATCTTTCTCCAATACACCCCCAACATATTGAAGTTGTTGAATATATGACACCAGTAATAACCTCTTTAAATGCAATGCTGTTCTACTCTGAGAGAGACACCAGGCAAATATAGCAATAACAGTTTGACCCTAATTATTTCAAGGAAACCCCAAGACTAGACCTTTGCCATGTAGAAAGTGCAAAATGATGCAGTGTAAAATAGGACAGAAGGAAACCAGACAGGAAGGTAGGGAGAGGTTTACACATCTGGGCACAGTTAACACAACTAGGTAAGTTTTGGACAGATTCCATCTGTCAGCTCCAAACAAGGGTGCAGTGAAGATACATGTGCCTACCCCAAACACTGTACATTTGACTTGAAAATTACACTCAATCCATCCATTTCTTTTGCAAGCAAACTGCTCTGTTTTCTCACAACAAGGAAGAAACACCTGTTGTTCAGCCAGTCTGTGTATTTCTCCCTGTCTTCCTTCCCAACCATGCTGAGAGCAGGGAGGAGTCTCAGCTAACCCTACAACATTGTCATGCATGAAGCAACTTCTACTCAAAGGTGGAACACTGGGATGGCAATAACAGGATGTTTTACTCTTCCTTCTAGTTAGGACATTGTAGCCATAATTATTATACACTACCATTTCCAATACAAATCATTATTTACCCATATTGCCTGGGGAAAAATTTTTGGATAGAGAATCTCCAACATATCTGCCTGTACTTACTCTTACAAAGTTCACAGCGAGACAAGGAGGCCAGAGCACCTCTGAGGGTTCTCAGGGGTAGTTGCACAAATGCTAATGAAATCCCATTCATCACAGCCCTGGCCATCACAGACTTGTCAGCACAGGAGGTTACAGACTACCCACAGCAGGTAGAGAGGTTAGAAAAACATGTCACAAGAAGGTACATGTATGACCTTTCCCGAGTCTGCAGTGTTGGTCAAAATATTTTCATGCTGTGGCTAAACCGGAGATGGGAGAAAAATGCCATGGGGAGAACATCTGCAAAACTTAAAATGACACAGTCAAGGGAATTTCCACAGTTCCACTCTCCACCTTTCAAAGGCATGAATGGGAAGTATTTCTCCATCCACTTTGCCAGGCAGGTAATTATTTGTACACTGCAGTACCCATATTAACTGCACCTGCAAAAGAGTGTTGTTTGCCAAGTATTTTGCATGCAAAATGTGGTAGAGGAGAAGGCAGAATTACTTCCTACCACCAGCATTAAAGCCCTGGAAAAAGTCTTAAATGCAGGGACTACAATACTGTGACGAGAAATAGCTTTCCTTATTTGTCATGCAGCCTTCTCTCACACTGCCTGTCACAGCTGGGCTAGACATGCAGCAACCCTACACCTCTCCCATAGAGCCCAGGAGATCCGACACCTGATAAGGTTTCACTGTTCACTCTGGGCCCAGCTCGCTCAGGTACACTGGTGTGTATTCGCAGTTGCCCACAGTCAGCAGATATTCCAGCGCAGCCTAAACCAAAAGCACACTTCTGGCCTCTTGTTACTATTCTGGACACCTCATTATCATGGAGGAATTTAGTATCTCTGGAGCAGATCTGGTACAAGAAGGGAAGCCTTTACGGTTCTCCTGTGCCAGATAAAGTGTCTTGGAACCTGCTCACAGACGCAGACTCCATCAGATAGGAGCTGCAACCCGTCCCAGGTTTTCCCCGACAAACACAAGCAGATGTAGATGACTGATTGAAAGTGTAATTTAATACAAGGTCTCCTTCCTAGTGTTCCCATAACAATATTTGAGGGCCAATTTAGAAGCTGTGGAGAATACAGTTGGGAAGTCACACAAAGGCTGTTCTGAGAGCCTGAAAGAGGCTTGATTTGTCTGTATCACAAGTGCAAAGTAGCCATTTTATAACAAATATGTGAATGAGTTCCTGGGGTTGTATCTCAATATTTGACAAGCTTGGCTTCTTTTCTTTTTCTGTCAGAATGGCCTGCACTTTCCTCTGTCCCCAGGCAGACATAATCTGAAAACCTATAGAAAGAACTATGTGTGTTTCCTCCTGTGTATGTTTACAAGGGAAAAAGGATATAATGAAATGTAAGATAGCAAGGAAAATAGATGTTTCTGTAAACCATATTTCTAAGTCATTTGGGGGATTTTGTTAACAAGAGATGGTGCTCAGTAATATCTTTCATTTGTTTGAGTTTATTGTGATGCAGCTTTTGTTTGGTTAAAAGGCCCAAATACCCAGATTTTTGTTTATACATAATTTTAAGTGATCATCCAGTGAATTTTTTAAAAAAGAAACAGAAAGATTATAGACATAGAATATGCACAAATGAATTCAGTATTTCATATGGGATACAAGGAGAAAGACAATGATTTGTAAACTCTGAGATTAAAAAAAAGATAACAAGGAAAGAGTGATTGTTTTATATACCAAGCTTTGATTGTAAATAAACTGTCTGGACAGGATGTTTAACTGTAATAAATTGAGTGTTTGGGTCTTTGCTGACATATCTTTTTAGTTTTATTGACATTAGCTATATTTGTATGGAACTTTATTGCATGGGACAGAGCTTCTTGTTTGGAATTTGAAAAATTAGCTTACAGTACAAGCATCTTGAAAGCAGAGAGATACTGCTGGAGAGAGACTGAGAAGGTAAGAAGAAAGAGCTGAGTTTCTCGCATACAGGAAAATCACAGGCAAGACAGGAGATGGAATGTGGATATATTTAATTGCATTTCAAGCAGGATCAGCATTTAGCTAGATTTCTTTTACTAGCCATTTGTAATGTAGTAAGAAAAGGGGGGAGGAGGAATGAATGCTCTCCGTATTGAATTATTGTAATCTGAGTCACCAGTGAAACCAAAGGATTAGACTTCGACTTTGGTTAGGAATGGCATTCCTTCCATCCAGCCCTAGCATTTACCGCTAAATGAACAACAGCTCTGCCCTCAAATTCCAGGAATATGGAAGCAGTTCATCAACTGGGGTCTGGAAGGAGCCTAAATGTTACATAAAAGAATCAAATATGTTTCCAGTCTATTCCATTCAGCCCTTCGAACAAATTTAGTATTTTCATATCTTTTTTCCTCTTGGCCATTCCTAGCTAAGATTTCCCACCACCACGTTGAATTCTTGAGCAAGGCTCGAAGAACCTACCCAACACTCTGAGACCTTTGGGAGCTGTGGTCCTACCAGTGTTCCAATGAACCTGGCCAAGGTCCTGCAGGGATGTGTGTGCCCAGACCTGAGGGCAGGTGGAAGCAGGCAGGCTGCACAGCACTGCCCTTTCCTCCCCAGTTCAGCAGAGTGGGCTCACTACAATGGCCAAGGGACTTCTCCCATCACATGCCAACTCTCCTCTGGTTGATTTATGCTTTCCCACAGCTTGGGTAATGGTACAACATGCCCTTTTCCCTCCAAATTATACCACAGCTTTTGCCTGAAAATGTGTCATTGAAGAATGGAAGGATCTGTCCATTTAGGGAAGAGGTTTATGTATGGAATGTGGTTGGAGATGCCTTTCTCCAGCCAGGCTGACACCAGGTAATCACAAATCCCCACTCTCCAGGAAGTGTATTCTCACTTGGACAACAGCAGAATTCCTCCCTGTCCAAGATTTTAGGTATTTTATCAATTCAGGGGTGATAATTTTCATGGCAAGACTAAGCACAGAATGGGGAAATCTCTATTACAACACTCCAAAGCACAAAAGAGAATACACATCAAACACACATCTGGAAAGAGATCAGCACTATTTCAGTGGGCCCTGTGTCTCAGTAGCTTGAGTTTCTAAAATGAAATACTAGGGGTCTGAAAAGATTAGAAAAGACTTATGGGGGTAAGGAGGATCAGATGACTAAAATGTCTACCTTTTTTCTTTCAAAATCCACACTTTTTCCTTTCAAAGAGGATGGCTCAAAATTTATCCCCAAATGTAGTAAGCACATGAAATGCATATGCCTTTAATGTGCAAATTCTATACTGCACAAGGGAATAACTAATGAGCCACTATTTTAATGAATCAAGTTAAAATGGCAAGGTGACATATCTCATTTAAGGGAATGAATTCTTAATGTCACTGTAAAACGAGCCCCTCCTTCTCCTGGGAAGGGAAGGCAATATTGGCTTGGCTTAAAGTCCTGCCTTTTTTGTGTCTGTTGCAGATTTTCCACAGTCCTCAGGAAATCTCTTTGGATCATACCCTTCTGAAAAACAAGGGCAGTTTTTGATCAGGGAAGTTAATGAATATAAAGACAAACCCAAGCAATCCACAGCAAAGATGTAAAGATGACTTCCAGTCACCTCCAAGAGCCCATGTACAGCCCACAGAACAAGCCCTGCTGTGGGCACACAGCTCATTCCAAGGGAGCAGCGGCGTGGCCATGGGCAACCTGCCTGGCACAGCCCAGGGACACCTCTGCAGTCAGCAAAGCAGCAGCGTCAGGATGCTGCCCTCCAGGGAACAAACCTCCTTCTTGGTCTCTCTGCACCTCCCCTCTCTGTTCACTCCCCCTGCTATCAAACACATTCACACCATCCCCCTGCCATGACCTGCTCCTCACATGGCTGTTCCTAACCCACAGGTGTTCCCAGAAGCACACACCCTTGCTCCCCAGAATGGGATTATATGCCTGATCTTCCTAATGGTTTGATGAAAACCTTTAAACCCACGGTGAAACCAATCATCACCCCAACCCTTAACATGTCTTTCCACATTTTTAAGCTGCAATGGGTGTGGGTTTCAAGGAGCAGGCAGAGGGGCTGGGGGCTGCCCTCTGTGAGGCTGCCCCAAGTCAGACACAGCCTGGCTGGCCCTCAGGGGAGCCAGTGCTGCCCATGGGAAAAGGCACGGAGGACAAGGTGGAATGCTGCCCAGCAGAGAGGCAAAATGTGTGAGAAACGTACTTCTGTCCTACTCTGAGCATTACTCAAGACAATGATCTGCCCTGTTAATTAACTTAGAAATCTGAAAGGATCTGCACTAAATTCCTGCACGTTGCTGCTCAGTCTCCCATAAATTCTTGATTCACATTGACAAGTCTGATCCAAATCCCAGTAAAGTCAATAGGAATCCTTCTATCAAATTCTGTGCTCCTTCTGAGTAATTTAAGAACTCCACTGACTACAGAACTTTTCTCAAAGCAATATTAAAAAAAAAAAAAAAAACACAACACATTTGTAACATTATGTTTTCAATCTCCCACCCTTAATAACTGCATAAGATAACCACAGAACCCCGTATCATTCAGTTTACTGAACTGATATCGCATATTCATTTGCCTGTAGACAACATTGCAAGAAAAAAAGAACTGATTCAGTAAAGTTTAATACTTCTCTTCAAGTCCTGGCTCTTTAGGGAGGTTCTATGAGCAGCCAGTAATGGACAGGATACCCAGTCCCCAGCAGGCACATGTGACCATCACTGACCGAAAGAAAACAATCCCTCAGAATTGTGTAAACAGTGCTCAAACGCGGCAAGGTGCTACAGTCAAGTATTTAACTAATCTCTCCTGCTGGGCAGTGAAGGAGGCTCGAATCATCTGTCTGTGAAAAGGGATGAGAGAAGAGCAAGGCTTTGATTTACTGAGTGGGAAGGACTCTGCAGCAGATTGCTGATAACCTCTTCACGTAAAGTCCACAGGCTAGAAAGATGGAACATGACTGCAGGAGGGATGAAGAGCCATCCTGGAAATGGGCAAATAATTTATTCAGAACCAATTGTCCATTACTGTTCACAAAGAAATTGTTAAGAGTCTTAAATGTGTTCATTATTTGAAATTGTTCCATTTATTTCTTCAGCAAATAAGATATGTATTCTGAAGATACTGAAGTTGTGAAATGTACAATTGACTATTCCATTCACAATCTGCATTGTCTTGGATAGCTGAATTATTTGCCTAATTTTAATTACATAACACAGGGCAGGAAAATTGAGCCTTTAATCACCATGAGTAATGCTTACTCAAGAAAGAAGTCCTATTGAAGTCCAACAAGTAAAGACTTTTCAACATTAGAAAACGAGTCAGAATCTGGCCTGATTCACAGTTTGTGCTCTGAGGTAGTTTTACCTCTTGCTTTTCAAATATATACCCATCCTATACAGTATTGTCAGGGAGCAGCAATAAATACCTTTTACTTACTTAGTCAGCCAGCATAGCACCAGTTCAAAACCGAAATGCTATGAAGAAGGATCTGAATTTCAACAATTCAAGTAGAGGAAGGAGACGAGGAAAAAACCTGTTTCTCCAGAGCCTTTATGGTCATGAAACACAAACATTCATGTTTTAAAAAAAATAAATATTCAACCAAGACTGCTTTCAAATTTAGATAAGTATTAGTAGGATAAAAGAAAATCTAAAACGTCATACACCAAACAAAAAATAAGACAGAACTGCACCCAATTAGCTTTTAGACCCACCAAAAAAAATTACAAGCTGTCCTGTCATCATTTCTGGAGGTCTTTAGGAGGGATCCAAATTGCTATTGTGCAAAGAGCACTAATAGAAAAAACTACAAACATATGCTAACTTGCGGTGGTTTGTAAGCCAATTAACAACACACCAACACCCCCCCAACAAATTAGACAAACTCAACAAGCAATGTTCTTTACTAGGACAAGTGTTGTAAAGGAGACAGCAGCACAATTAGCTGGCAAAACCCCTCTATATCCTAGCAAAAGTGACAGCATGAATCTGAAGCGAAACCACATCTGTAAATATTGATCAGCAGAGACAGCACGAAGAACAGAGTGCCTGGTTCGAGGGCAGCAGCACCAGAATCAGTGTCAGTGGGCACCTGTGACCTACATGTGCACCTGTAAAGAAGAAGGTTTGGGAATGACTGAGAGAGTGTCCAAAATTAAGTTTTCCTGCAGGGTTTTTTCTTTTTGCATAAAGGCCACATTTTCCTAAAACTGTGATTTCAGCACCAAGAAATTTGAACTGAATCAGAATTAGTTTTATCAGCCATTTCAGCTAGGTATCTCCAACTCCCCTTGAGAAAAGGGGAAGAAAATGTGCAAACCTACTTTGTTCTATTTAAAGATGGAGCCAAAGCAGCACTAAAAGCAGGTCTAGCCAGTAATTTGAATGTCAAGCTACTTGCCTCCCATCATTATTATTTCAGTTTGTGCCTGCTTAGTAGATTTTTGCCCACATCTGATGTGCTTGGTTCATTACAAGAGCTTGCTAATAAATGAACTGTTTTAATAATAGAGTTCTGCATCTTGTAGTACAACAAAGTTATCACTTATATCTTGGGCCTTTTATCCTCCTTTTATGTGGAGGATGGAAGTTGCTTTTGTAGAGAATTCACAATTTTATTTTGTTTTCCTTGGGAGACAACTTCTCCAGATTTCAGAAGAATTGCTCTGGACCAAGATGTTTCAGTGTTGGTGGACTCAATGGGGAATGTTATGCAATAGGACACAATAGCGGAGAAGAGACAAAAACATTATCAACTGTTAATATCCAGACACTACTCACTCCAAGGCATTGAGGGAATGTGGGTTTTCTGGTAGCAGCAGCGGTTTGGGTTTTGCTTTGGTTTTAACTTATACCATCTTTTAGATTAGACATTCACACTTCAGGTCTCTGAATCCCTCAATTAGGCTTGTGCAAAAGTATCCTGCCTTTTTATGCTCTTTCCCTTCCCTCCTCCTCTTTCTTTCTCTCTTCCTGCTTCCCCATCCTCTCAGTGAAGCCTCTCAAACTTGGCAAGAGCTTCTGGGCTCCAGCCAGCTGCTGCTCCAGACCCAGGTCATGCTTTCAAGGCATAGTCCTAGAGCAGGGTGGGGTTGAATTGCAAAGTGCAAACCCGAGCCAAAGCGTGCGAGGCCCCAGAGAGCACAACACACAGGTGCTGCTGCATGCAGGGAGCCTCTCCATATTCACCAACCCTACAGGTTAGTGGAGACAGGGAGCTACCTCTGACCAAGCCAGATCAGATCCTGACACAACTGCGTTAACACCATCTTGTGCCAAAGTTAACACATCCCATCTTCCTAAAACACACTGGACCAGGCAATGGCTTTTCCACTGAAACTGAGCTAGTGCTACTTTTGCTTTATTTATGGCTCTCAGACAATTGTTGTATAGTTCAGTTCCTCAGTACTCTACCCCATTTAACATGATAACTTTTCACACAGCTCTAAGGGAATTAACCCAGCTACAGGGAACATAGGAAGCCATTCTGTTTCCCGGGGTCTTCATCTGGCAGTGTTAATCATCAAGGCTTCAGAGTCAAAAGTCCTCTGCTCATTTTCCTCGTGTGAAAAAGGAATGTTCAAATTTGATGGGGACAAATGGCAGATCTGCATTAAGTTCAGCCAAGCAACACGTATCTATTTTTTAATAATTCAATTACATGTTATCAGCTACCCTCTTCTTCAAGACAATCGGAATTAGCCACAGCACAAAGCCTGGTGTGGTGAGGTGTCCCCACAGAAATTATAACAGCTAAGCCTGATGAAAATCTCCAAGAGCAACTGGTTTCTGCCATACCACCTGCCAGCTGGCATCCTAAAGAATCAGCCAACTTTCTAAGATTTCTTCAAAGCAAATAGAGTACTGGCTGTACAAGGGAACTCATGAGATAAACTTCACCCTTTCAACGGTGCAGAATGAAAGAGTTAAAAGAGGTTCCTCTGCACACATTCTACACAAACTTACATGCCCAAAGGCACTGCATTTGGCTTCCTGTACCTTATGTTTTTCCTTTTTACTTATCCCTAGTGGTTCATTATTGCAGGACTTTTGACTTGTGAGAACAAGACTCATTCCCTCTGGGAGTTTCGCCACTGCCCTCTCGCTCCCTGTTACTCCCTTTTCTGTTTAGCATCTTCCAACTACCTCTCCCACTCAGCTTGGGGAAGGAGGCAAGTGGCAAAATTTTTATCGTGATTTCTCCATCCTCTACAATTGCTTTTCAAAATAATTTTTCTGTTAACAAGACAAATGCTGCCATAAGGTGAAGTTATCCTGGTGGCTCGAGCCAGGCAGGTTTTCAGGAAGCAGAAAGAAACCCACAGCCCAAGCTAACAGCACAGAGGATCCACAGCACCTTCAGGCTCTGAAATGTCAGCTATAACCCGTCTGAATCTCCTCCTCCCCGGGAATAAGTCTGTAGTTTAAGGAAATCAAGCTTCAAATACTGCATTTCTCTACGTCTCCTACACTTGCTTGCAAGATTCAAATCCTGGAAAGAGGCAGAGGCTGCTTTTGTACAGTAACAGTCATCTCAGTAGCAGGTATTTGCAAACATGTTGTTGCACTAAAATGAAACCCTCTTTTCTGTTGCTATCAGTCAGATATTAGACATACTGTAAACTTGGTTATATTTGCTGAGTGATTTATTTAGCAGAGCTTTTCACCCTGCCAATCTCTTTGCCTATCTTACTGACTGAAGAAACCATTTTGTGAATACAGCAATCCCCCCTAATCTGTCTGAAAAAATATTTTAATATTTCAGACCTTATTTTCCTGTCTGAAGGGTAACAGGTTGCTTCTTCCCCTTGAACAAGAAACTGTGACAGCAGATTGAAATGAATCCTTCTCTCTTCTGTCCAGCCACCTTTAACTTCCACAGGGGTTAGAACAGGTGACTGAGAGAGCATAGGAAATTGAACTCAGGAGAGATGGAAGTGGTTGAAGGTAAAAGGTAAAAAAAAATATTAAAATAATTTACTGCAGAATTTTTCTAAATATATCCATTATTCTTGTGGATGTAATCGTGTGTGCTGCACATGTTTTCTTTTCTTTTGTAAGAATAAATAATTTGCAGGTGTGTGGAGTTCCACTACAACAAATATTTCAAACTGAAGCTACATTTTCTTTGTATGATTCATACACTACATTACAGCTTGCTTATAAATTAAAGGAGCAGAATATGATGTACTGCAAAGGAGTTGTATATTTCCCCTGCTAAGCTACAGTGACTGTAAATCATTTCTATCACACTTCATTTTTAATTTGAATTCATAAAAGGTTGTACATTTCTTTGTGGTTTTAAATTAAAAAAAAAAAAAAGATTAAAGGCTGTAAACTTAAATGTTTATTAAAGGAAAAAATATGCTGATTTGAAACTTCAGGAATTAAAATATATGTAAAATATAAGAAAGAAGAAGAAGTAAGAATTCTGGTTAAGCCCTAGGAATTTAATATGAAATTTGAGGTCTTCCACTACAGATGCATTTGCATTTGGCAAAGTGAGGGTGATAGGGGAAGGCAAGGGTGAGGAAATGGAAGGTCTAGAACAAGAGTGCCCCCACCCACACCCAGGTCAGGAATTTTGTGAAGTCAGTTTAGCCAATTAGAAGGTAATCATTGAAAAAGTGGAGCCCGT
Organism: Oxyruncus cristatus; assembly: GCA_013399855.1. Classification (NCBI taxonomy): domain Eukaryota; kingdom Metazoa; phylum Chordata; class Aves; order Passeriformes; family Cotingidae; genus Oxyruncus; species Oxyruncus cristatus. Next base: position 481,873 of record VXAY01003150.1, on the reverse strand, counting down.
GTAATTAAAAAGAAAGTAAAATTAAAAACAATTTCCCACAAGATGCTAAACCTCTTCCCTGCCCATCTGTAAATACAGGCCACCAGACTGCCTGACCAAGTTGGACTTTCAGACATTTACCATAACATCACAAGGCCAGGTCCCAAGTGAAGACTCAGATCTCATTTTTTGTAGCCTCAAGGTTATGCCTAGACAGTAAAAGCTCTGAGATAGGCTTCAGTAATGAACTTTAGGGGAAGCATTACTGTTACTGTACAGGTCATGTTTCTATTGAATGGGGACTCTATATTCACATTCTGCTTATTACACCTCTGATCATTTAAGGAGAGATCACCATCACTAATATGATAACCAGCAGGGGAAAGTAATTTTAATTGTATTAACAGCAAAGACATTAACATGGCATCAGACTAAAATTTTGTAAGTATAATAAACTAGATTACACCTGCTTTTAATGCCTCTTTCAATAAGGTATTTTGCCCGTCAGCAGCAATTTCACGAGTCTACTATTAATGAAAACAATGGCCCTGATTCTACACATACAAATTCATAATTCCATAAAAGTGAGCAGCACCTGCCTCACCTGTCCTCATTGATCAATTTCAGTGGGAACTTGTTTGAAAAAAAGCATATAACACTTTTTAACGCACAAGAATGCAAGTGAGGAGTTCAAGATTCTTTTTGTCTCCCACATAGAACTGCTTTAATGTTAACAATAGCAGATGGACCCTACACTTTGTGTCTGCAGCGAGTGCAGGGAAAGCCCAGCCAGCAGGACCCAACAGGCTGCTTGGAGAATCATATTTATATCAGGCACCCAAAGAACATTGTTTTGCTTGGCATTTCCTGCTTGACTGGTTCTCTTCCTAACAACCAAACTTTGTTTGCCTTAATTTAAGATGTTTACTTTTGCTGTGATTGCAGTAAAAGCCCATGCCCTCATAAGCCACAATTTGCAGAAAACAATGCAGGGCAGGAAATCAACTCCTAACAATGTCCAACAAACTGAGCCTGTAATATTTCTGCTGGGGACAGTGGCAAACTAATGAGCAATCTCCTAATTACTCAGAAGGTATTTAAGTAAGCACATTACCCCAAATGATGCTAAACTGACACCTCTGACAGCCAAACTGCTCAGTCACAATTTAGCACAAGCAGGAGCTGCAAACATCTATAGTCTGTTTAGTCAATAAGCCTTTGACAGTGATGTAAAATAAAAGCAGACTTTTTTTTTTTTCAAAGATGAAGTTTGTTTTGTCTTACTTACAGATCCACGCTGCTGTAAACTCCTATTTATTACAGTCTGCTTTCCCAGAAAATTAAAGCCTTCCTTTGAAATCAGTGGGCACTACAAGAACAAAATCAGTTTCTAAACTGAGGTCCAGGCCCAATGATGAAGTTTCACAATAGCTCTCATTTGCTGCAGTGTTTATGCATTTATTTATGAAGACTCAATGTAAAAAAACTTTATCTGTCCACCATAATAGGAAATGTATTTAAAGTGAGCTTGAATTATTTAAGAAAGATGCAGAACTGAGTACGTGCATTTTTAATACTAACTGCAAAATCAAATAATACACTTGAGTAAACACCAGTCATAGTTTGGATGTTAAATTGAAAATTAGGCATGAAGTGAATATATTGACTTTCTCCATTTTCTGCACTTACAATATATGCTGAAAGATCCTGTGCAGCTAATTCAAGTTCCCTTATTTATTTCCATGAGCTCAGGACCAAATCTGCAGGTTTCACTATCAAGCAGGTATGAGAAAACACTGAGTTTTTTTACACACCAGATTCTGATAGAGATGGCAGACACTCTGCTCAGGAAGCCCAGGCTTTAAAAGCATAAGGTGACAGAATGATGCCGTCCATGAGACCATACATCAGTGAGGGGAATGTAGTCCAGCCACAAAACAATCCAAAACAAGAGTTTTTAATCTTACTCAACAAACCAAAACATTCAAACATTTCTCACAACTGCCATGTCCAAGCTCTCTCTTCACAGACAGCATTCTCAGAAGCAAGATAGTTTTCCACTTAAGCCTCTCATAAACACCGCAGGGATCAGGAGTTCTCTGGAAACATTTACTATTGATCAAAAATACAGCCTAACATGAGTTTGTAAATATCCCAAAAGCTACCAGGTTATTTCCACCTTTAGGGTTTTGGTGACACAAGCACAACAACACACATGAAACCAAAACCAAAGCTCTCTTTTTCTTAAGGGTCAGAAGGATTTTGCCTTAGTTTTCCTCCCTGTTTCCATTCCCACACGTACCTTTAGGAATTGATCAGAAGCAGGCAAGCCGCTCCATCTTCTGTCACTGGCATGTCCTTCGTGGGACTGCGGGGTACAGCAGTCTTCTCTGATGTGGAAGCCCCTTTTGGTTCCATCTCTGGTGCTTGGAATGGTCAATGGCAGTTTTAGAGCATTTTCCCATTTTCCACAACAGTCTTTGTATCAAGCCTGCTGAAAGCCCAAAGTTCATACTCATGTCCCCCCTTTGCAGTGCCATTTGAAGATCTTATGGGAGGGAAACTGCATCAAAGCAAGTCTCTTACTGCGTGTCTCCAGTAACAAACCAAGAATAAGCAGTCTGAGCATATCCCTGCACTTCTCTGGGGGGGCGGGGGAGAGGGGAGAAGAAAAAAAAGTATATATATTACTTCATTTTCACAAGTTTTGCAAAGTTCCAGAAAATGTTTTAAATTCCACAGAGCTAAAGCTCAATGTACTATGCTAGCAGAAATGCATGCAGAAACACAGGCATTATCAGTTTTAGAAGTCTCAGGCAATGGCAAGAGTAGGGCTGGTCCAGGAGGAGCCTGTGGCTGAGGAGGACCATGGTACCAGCCAGGAGGTGTCCTGCCCAGCAGGACACAATCCAGCCATGCCCAAGCTGGGCAAGCAGAGCCAGGTGGTGACAACAACATGTCTCATCAACAGTCCAGCAATCACCAGGGAAAGGCAAAGTAACAAGTCATGTCTGAGGACAACCCAAACAACAGTGCAGGAGCAGCAAGGAAGTAAAACTGAAGGTCTGAGCTTAAATAGGGCTCCTGAAGCAATGGGCCTCTGTGGGTGGATGTCCCAGGTGAGGCTGCTCATGGCTATCAAGGCCTAATGGTGCATTTGGGGCCCTGATAAGTAATTCAATTTTAGATTAAAGAACCATGAAGCAAAATAGGAGGATGTTTCCTATCAAAAGCATGTCAAGTCTGGGTCCCTGCCACCTCTTCTCCACCCTTTTTCATACTCTAGAAATGGAAATGAGATCTATAAGTGATGACTGCTCTTCACAGAAACTGCTAAGTTCCAGCTGAATTGTGTTCAGCTACTGCCTGCTTGACAGAGCTAGAGTACCTCGGAACAAGACAGGACATTGCCAGGGATGAAAATAATTTTGGAGATTATCCAAAATACTCCATAATCTGAAAATATCTCTTCCAAAGTCCAGTCAGAGGGGAAAAAAAGATCATGTAAATTTGCTCACATAGACAAGACCATAGTAACGAAAGTTGATAAATCCATTATTAATTTCATATTTGCTTCCCTTGCTTTGCAATTAAATCTCATTTTACTAATAGCTCTATACCGTACACTCTAGCCCCTAAATGACGATTAAAGTACTTTTAATTGCACAGTGTCCTTGATAGCTCTTTTTACTACTATCCTAAAAGCCAACATTCAAAGAAATTGTCTCCCTGAGATAGAGTGACTCAGAGTGTGAGTCAGTGTTTTCTTTCATAAAAGGACTGCATTCCACTTGTTCCCTCTTTTAAGTTTTGTAATAGAACTGTGATAGAGCTAAGATATGCACATTGTAATAGTCACCACTTTGCAAGTTGATTTACTATCACACTAATCATTTAGAGTTCTCCAAAGTAGCTTTGAAGGCTTTAATATCAGAATCTTTCTCCAAGGTCTGCTTTGGTACCAATATTTGATTAAATTAAAACCTAATTATAGCCTAGAATGAATGATGTGCATTTTCTCTACATTAGACAGACATATTTGCATTCCATGAAAGACCATTGGCATGGCAGAGTGCCATTTGATTCAGTTTAAATCAAAGAGGTCCCAGTGGAATTTGTCTTTCTACCTGCTGAGCTCTCTGCCCAACATCGGTTATATTTGTCCGTTCCATCAGGTGCCCAGGGCCTAAAGGTTTAGCCAGCCTTCATTACATGAGGTAGACAGTGCATAGAACCATTTAATTAGTAGTAGCCAGTCCACTGAGCCATTCCTTTTCTTTGCTTTGTCCCCACCTCCACTGATGCTGTTTACCAGACGTTTTGCTCAGGTTTTGTTCCCAAGCGCATTCTTCAGTGCCTGAAACCCATCATTAATTATCTTCCCCTTCAGGTGTTCTCTTACTTGTTCCCAGGTATTTTGTTGAGCAGAAACTCACTAAAGCATAGCAGTGTTCATAACAATTAGTGAATTTTAATTATCTTCATCTAAAGAAAGCTGTTCTTAAGTTACAACCGGAACAATTATGGTCTTTTAGCTGCAAACAATGGGATGGTACTTTGCTTTTTATTGGAGGTACGTTTCCAAGGGGTTTCTTGCTTTAAGACATGAATCCCTCTTGAGTCTGTATTGATGTAATGCATAAAAAGCAGCTTTGTTGTCTGCCACAAAATTTTGACAGAAATAATTTTAATTTAGAAGAGAATGGAAGTGGCTTGGTCATTTATAATCAAGAGAAAGCAAGCAAGCAAGCAAACAAGAACAGAAAAGAAAAGCCCCTATCACTCTATAAGCCTCCCATACTCAGTCTTTGAAATTGTGAAAATAATATGAAAGCAATAATCATAAATAAATATGAGTTTTAAAAGTAAAAAAAAAAAAACTGACATTTGCCTTCAGGAATTTCCTACTTCTTTCCTTGCTCTTGCAGCAGAACTGTTCTCTCTCTGCTATGCTTTAGGTGTCTGCTTACCACTGCAGGAGCTTCACCCTTCTCCAGCCTTGGATTCAAAAACCCTACATCCAGGGACAGTTCTTGAGATGCTCCCAGCACAAGATTGCTTCAGGCTATCCGAGATCCTTCTCTGTTCCTGCCTTCCTACATGTTTTTACCATTCTTTAGGAACCACACACTACACTTTCCCAAACCACTTTTTCCTTCCTTTTTTTCCTACGAATCTTCACCAAGTGCAAACAGGGGCCTCTTCCCAGCCTCATTATAAGGGGCCATGTCAAACTGTAAATTTGGAACAACCACCATGCTTTCCCGGTAAGTCACAAAATGAACAGCTAAGAACATTTTTCCTATTTATCCCTGCAGATTAAATCTCCTACAGAGCTTAGTCAAAGAGGCCTTTGGAAAGGCCGGGGACTGACTTATTACATCACATTTAAGCATAGTGATTTGTTGATGCATTTTGGTAATTAGTATTTAGACAGGAATATTCCTCATCGTCACTCTGAATTAATGTCATAAACAAACTTTACACCAACTTATATATTTCAAAATTAATGTAACAGGAAACTATCTATTTGTCTAGTCTCCTCCATGGAGGCCATATAAGCCATATAAAATCTAAACTGAAAGACCAATCAAATTCTCAGTGATTTTTTTTTTTTTTCTTCCTACAAGTCACTGGAATTCTTCTGAATTGCACCTGCTGAGTCTGTAATGGAAAACAGTCAACTGAGAGAATTAAGTGTTCTTCTGTTAACCCATATCTGATAAATCTCTGCTTGTTTTGTGGCTTTTCTAAGAGGAAACCTGTTAGCAATTCTTCTATGATTACTTCTTATAAGTTAAATCTGCTTACTACCTGTTGCAATTCTATTTGTTGTGAAACCAGAGTGCTACACAGTGTTTTCTTTCAACAATTCTCTAATGTAGGAAGGAGCTACTAACCCCAATTTAGATATGGAAAACCAAGGTTATTTTTATGCTCATCATCTAATCAGCCTTCAAGGTTTCCTTTGCTGTGTGATAGCTTTCTCACACTAGGGAACAAGATCATTTGCAGGTTTCCAAGTTAGTTTTGTTGTGGTTTGTTTTTTTTTCTATAAATCTAAATTATGACTGATTAGAAGTATCACAGGTCTTAGATGGGATGGGGGGTGGAGGTGTCAGAAATACATGGAAACTGAGTGAGAAGCAAGACATAGTTGGCTACTGGCAGCAGAAAGCAAGAGGTGCTGCTATTTGTGGAGGGGTAAAGTTCATCTGGCAGGAGAGAAAGTTGAAAAGTTTCTGAGGGCTGAGCTGCTGAGTTGAATGGGAAGAGAGCAAGACAGACATCAGCCCCTCACCTCGTGCTGCCACTTCGCCATTGACACAGCAGACGGTTTTCTCTGGCCTTGATCCATCAGATGAGGCAGTGTGAGAATGTGTTTCCTGGGCACTGCTGAGACATCTAATGATGTCTGTAGCATATCCATAGCTCAGCTGAATATGAGACACCTCAGCAGAGGCAGGGATGTGTGACTACTATGTGAGGTACATGACATCTTCTCCACAAATCCCCCTCTTTTATTTCTGCTGTAGTGCCTGACCTTTTTGAAGCTAAAGAGCCCTATTTTCTCTGTTCATTTCTCCTCCTGTCCTTTTTCCAAGGTTATCCACAGAGATAATTATGTCTTCTTGCTTGCACAACATTTGCTATAGTGTCCAGTGTTTCCTGAGCAATACCATGGCCAGACCCAGCTTACATGGTTGATTGGTCCTAACCACACAAAGGACACTTGGAGCCTGCTATGTCAGTCAGGCTCATTGCCTGGCTGCTATTATGATTAATGTAAGTATGCCCCTGACAAGCTAGAAAATAGCTGTGCCTGGTATGATTCAAAGAATACATAATTTTCTCTTACTCAATGGCCAGGGTTATGAACAAATGGCTGCATGTAGAAAAGGAATTACATTAAGCTCATTAAAAATAATTTCCCAGGAAAGAGAGGATTCACTTCCACAAAACTGGGCTATGAGTGAAATAATAAAACATACAGGCTTTTCCTTAGCAATTCAGTGTAATTTCTGTTTTATTGCTGGGACATTCATGATACAGCACATGTATCTTGATAAAAAGCTCTATCTTATAAGCATGCTCAGCATTTGCTCATGACAAAGGAAGCAAAGGCAGCATTTTCCTTCAGTCTATACCTGAGCATGTCCCCTTCAGGACAGTTATTTTAGAGTATAATTGATATAAAAAAACTGTGAACTAATATTTAATCTAATTCTGTAAATATAGTTTATTTAAACATTATCTGCCCAGAATGACCAGTTAGTATTTACCCTAAAACTCTCATATTAAGGCTAAAGTATTATATTTAGTTATTTATCTGATCCATTAGTCTCTCTTCCAGTTTGGTAGTTGATTTGATATTCAGAATATCAGAGATAACTATCTTGTTATAGCTAAATGAAATGTGCATTTGGAAAAGTTCATTAATACCATTACCATTAATTGGTCCTCACCTTAATCTCACTGCTACAGGGACTCTTCAAATTAAATGACAGATTGCAGCTAGCTTTTTTAAAAAGTAGAATTTTAACAGCCTCCATGCATTGCAAATAAAGTCTAATGGGCCAAATCCTGTTCTCCTACCCATCTTGAAAAAAAAAAAAAGTGATGGTGTTTAGTCTAAACTTACTTTACACCAAGATGTCAGTGCTCAGAATCTATCAGTTTGCTTTTTTTTTTTTTTTTAATTAAGTGCAAAATAATCTTAATCTTTGGAGGGAAGAACATAAACTGAAATTATTTTCACTGTGCCTTTTGCCCAACATAGTTGCTGAGGTGCACACTGAAAAGGTGCAGGAAAAGCCTGAGGTCAGGTTAGAGCAGCAGTCTCCCATACACAAGGTCCGCTCTCACTCTGAACATCACCTACCCACTCCGATGTCCTCGTAACTCCTCTGAGCTTAGCTGACATCTGCCAGGGTAGCCCTGGCACCACACGGCAACTGAGGAAGCAGCTGACTGCAGGGAAGGATCTGGCCTTGGGAATACCCAGGCACAGGCCGGGTATGGCCTGTACATCGGGTACCGCACGTTCAATGGCCTTCACACCTTAAGCTGCACCTGCAGTGCACTGCTAAGCCGTCAGTCTGTAACATAAAACAACTCAGTAATTTGAATAGCAGCTGGCTTGTGACCCATTAAGAGTCTCTCTCACACAGCCCAGCCTCCCCAGATTGTTTCTGAGCGTCTCAGTGAAACACTTTCTAAAAGCACAGGCAAAGGAAACCACAGGAGTCATGCTAAAACACTGAAATACTGAATTTATTCACTTCTACGAACATTGAAGCAGCCTCAAATCTCAACGGATTTTGGACTCCCAACCTCCACACCAGAACGCAAAAAGATTAAGCAGTATTTTCTCATACACAAAGCTATATCCCATCTGATTAAAAGCAAATTAGATTCTTGATCCAACTTGTAGGATTAAGTATCTCCTAGAGAGATGACATGAGGCCTACAACATACTTATTATTAATAATTTTCTCATAAGAGAGTCCACACTGGGATTGAATAAAAGTGCAAAGAACTATTTTGTCTTGGTCAGCATATTAATTGACTTTTTGACTTCTCTCATGCAATGTAAAACAGCTTGCCTGCTGCAGCAAAGGAAGGGCATTTAACCACCCAGCTGCTGAAGTCCTACATGGCAGACACCTGTATCTGGAACAGTCATTTCAAAGAGTGAAGCAGTCATTTGCAAAACTTCATCAAATTTGTTGAAAAACGGGCAAGTGCTGGCAGAGGGAAATGTGTGTGTGTGGCCAAATTCATCAATGTAAAAAGTGGAAGGAGACTCTTACAATTTCTTTTCACTATGCAGGAATTCTCTACAGGACTTCAGCATACATAATTTTTTTTCTCTTAATGTGACAGCTTTTATTTGGCCAAAATGAGAATTTATGCAGCATTTGAAGGGGAAAAAAAAAAAAACCAACACACACACAAAAAACACATACAAAAAAACCAAAACAAACCAGTAAACAAACAAAAAAAGCACCACCCCACACAATACTCTTCTTTCCCTTCCAAAACCCAGTCCTAGATCTAGAAAAGTCAAAAAATTTACTGTGTAGGTAAATGACACAGCTTAGTCAGTTTTCCCAGCCAAGAAATACTTCACTGAGATGGCAACAAAATGCAATCGAAAGCCTGAAACATGTTACGTACTGCACAATATGCTCTTTTAGACTCTGAGCAAATCTAGTCCTAGGGCACAACATATAAGTATGCCTCACACAGAAGCACTATTCTTTCTAATGAAAAAACAATAATAATAAAAAGTCTTTCCTCTAATAAAATTACTAGTAAAAATTATCATTAATGGCAGGCTTTATAACAAATTCTGTTGCCCTCCTGCTGTCCTCTGCACCTGCTGACTGTCTGGAATAGCCTGCCTCCTTCCTTGTCCAGCTGTTTTAGATGATACTTCATTCCACAATGCTTTTTAATGACAAGAGTTCTGGGAGGCTGATTCTCCACTCTGTGTGCTCAGTGTGAAACTGCCTCTCTTTGCCTTTAGGACACAGGCAGCAAGCCTGACTCACCTGTTTGCTCCAACTTCTAGTTTATTTGTAACTCTCTGCAGCACCGTGTCATCCCAAATCAGTGGTAAACACAGTGCGGTTCATCACAGAAAAATTCTGCCAAAACAACTTTGGATCAAATTATTTTTGCGGTTCCTACCTGGTCCTCACTACCACGATGAACATAATTGAAGAAAGAAAAACATAACTTGGTTTCTCAGGCTTTGCTGCTCCCTGGGTAGCACAAAAATTAATTGGCCAGGCAGCGTTCACAGCCCGGGTTTTACCAAGGGAAAAGAACCCCCCTCTCACAGTGGATTTAACACAGAGCATGTACTAACCAAGAGGGTGAAGGGAATAGTGAGATTCACCTTGTCAAACGCAGAGAGTCTATTTAAAAGTAGCATAAGGGCAGGCTCAGAATTCGGCAGCTGAGTCTGAAAAACGGTTTTGGTAAATGTTGAAGTTGCCCCTTGAATGCTGTCCCTGGAGGTCTGTGCCATTTCCATCTGGCTGCAGACAGCAGATAGCAGGCCCTCAGTGCAACTGGGAGACGATCCGCCTTCTGTGCAGCACTGCTTTTATCTGAGCCAAAGCCAGCAAGTCACTGGGCTCCCAGCCACCTGACAATGAGAAACACAAATTACAGCAGCAAATGGCCTTTTTAGCATAAACAATGTTTCCAGCCTTCTCTGATTCTGCTCTTCCCTAATTCATGTTTACCGGTTTTGGGGACTAATTCCTCTCATTTTCCTGCCACTCTTTGCATAAATTGCATCTGCCTTTACTGATATGCGCTGAATTGAGCAAAAATAAAGAATGAGTATATGAAAAGGATATGAAAAGTACAACAGAACAAGACCCACATTACAGGTGTCTCTTCCTCATTCCTGAGCACCAAACACAGACTGCCTTTGTTTCCCACACTTAGCTGATATGGCACAAACCCAAACACATTTTAGGTTACAGGAATCCTTCTCTTGGCTTCAGCACATTTCAGAGCAGAGGTAAGGCAGGAGAAGTTGTCAGTTACAAAACAACATTTTTACTATTTAACAAGGAACCACTCAAAGCCAACTTTTAGCCAACTTCCAGCAGAACTCAAGGAACAAGGTGTATTTTACAGCCCTTTCCTCCCGAGGCCAATACTTTATTTTCTAAGCCACTAAACTTCATTATATTTGTTGCAGACCACTCAAGATTTGATCTTAGTTGTTGTTTAGGCTAAGGAAGAGCTAGGAAATATAAACAAAAAACACATACGTATTCAAAGGTGAGTGTGTCCTCCTTGCTCCACTAAGTTTAAAAGCTTTCCTCCTAAAATTTCTACTAAATTTCCCTCTTCTAAGACTGCTGCTGACAATCAAGAGAGACAAGCAATTACACACTCTTGTAATACTTGAAAGATGTAAAGCTAATCAAACATCTTCATAGTATTTTCATCAAAGATTGCTGACTTAAAGTATGCATGTGCAATTTGAGTGCTCTAGGAAGTTGCACCATACTCTTAGAGCTTCAGTAAAGACTCAGTTGCAGACAGAACTGCCTACAGAACAGCCTAAATTTATCTGTGTTCCAGCAGAGTTATCAGATATTGTTTTGGAAGCTTAAAGTCCCTGTGTTTTTTGATCAGATGTGAGCCAATTTTATGGTGATGCTCAGCTAATACCAGAGACAGTTGATTGCATACCCATGGACCAGAAGTCACCTGGAAGTCCATTTCCCCAGACATCCTTGGGACATCCTTTTCCTGGGTCACCATATCCACATACCAATAAGGAATTTTCACGCTACAGTGACCAAAGTCTCTTTCTTTTTACCTTCTTTACCAACAATCCAAACACATTTCTTCTTTGTGTGATAAAGTATGCATGCACTAAGTGTCTTTGAGACAAAGATGAGAGCCCAGTCAGGTGACATCACTGCATTTACCTTAGGCATGTGTCAGATGTACATCCGTGCATATGACACGTACAGTAGACCCTAAGGTGAGCACACTAACCTACTTAAATAATCCTATTTAGTAACATGGTGGAGGAGTATCACACTTAAACAGTTCTTGATGGCCTATAACTTTTTTTCATTTTCTTCAACCTTTTCTTCCCAGTGCTTTTTGCTTTGGGGAAAGGGGTTTCTCCTTTATTTGAAACACAGAACCAAGCCAGAGATTCACAGACAGTCTCCTATTTTAGGTGTTCCGGTACTCAGGAATGTCTGGATTTGGAGCTTTTGTTTGACTCAGCACAAAGTCAGAGTTACTTGACCATGGTTTATCAAAGCTCATGTTTTTTTACAGTACCCCAGTTTTCAGAACTTCAGGATACGGGGGGTTAATTTGTCTCCTGGTTTTGAAGAGGTATCACCAATGTGGCAGTATATAATCCTGATCTGTATTATTTCCTTTAAAATCTGGGAAATTCTTTAATCACAAATAATGTATGAAAAAAACCCAACACAACAATTCATACATTGAAAATGTTGAATTTCCCAGAGCTACTTCAGTTTGTAACAGTTGTAGTATTTTCCTTTTGTGAAACTAATGTGTATCCGTTACTCTGAGCAGTTAATAGTTTACTTTCAACATAATTTAAACACGCATATCAAAATATTACTTGTGGGAAGAATGATGCGGCTTTTTATAGGGTTTTATTCCTCCCAGAAACGTGGCCATAAAAAAATTAACATTGTCTTGATTATATCCCTTTTATAAACACAGCAGGATTGGGAAAGCATTACAGGATATATATCTGTCACTGTAGCTGGTATCACCCTATAACTGCTTAGCTAAAATCACTGTCTAATCAGAAAGGGTAATGGATTTCTTCTGCTGGCACTGAAAGGTGATCGTGCAAGTGACAGATGTCAAAAGCATCATTCTTTCTGAACTCTCTCCTCACAGCTGAGATTAAATAGAATAGCTTAATTGCACCTTGGGCTCATTTAGACTGTTTGCAAGAAGGTAAGACTTTAAACATCTATTCTACATTCTTGTAGTCCTAAGCTTGATATTTGGTACCCAGAGAGAGACAAAATGCAGCTTTATTTTCTATCTTCTAAGGAGATTTAAAAAACCCAGTAAGTTAACTAGGAGAATCTACACATGGAGTTAAAAAGAGATGGCTTGAATAAAGATCAGGCAGAAACACAACCTGCCATTAAGGTTCTCCAAGCTTTGAAGCTGCCTGAAGCATAACACTCTAAGCTGTCTATGAGGGCTTACAACGAGTGGGGGCAAGAACAACGTTTTGGCTGTGCCCATCACCCTGCATCATGGAGAGGAGCCCAGGCACCTGCCTTTCTCCTGTTTGTGCACAGCAGGCTAAGGGCTGTAAGCGAAAGAAAATTAAGGTCTATAAAGTTACTTCCAAGGCAGTCACAGCAGACATAAGATCAGTTTAGTGCCTTTGTTCTCAGCTGTAGTTCTACATGGTGTCTGGGAAATTCCTATTGAAATCCCAGTCACACAGAAAGACACTTCAGGTACATATGGCATAAGTGCACAGTTCCTTTTTTATGGGTAACATTTACCTGTAGGGTTTGGCTATCCTATAAACTAGCATATGAGACTATCCTCAAGGGCTATCTCATCAGCAAAGAAAAAAAACATACTTGTAGCTTGCTTGGCTTCTACATTTTCTATCAGAGAAAACAACTTGCTGCAGTCACACAAAAGGTAAATAGATATTTCACCGTCATATCACTGTTAGCTAGCACTGAGTTTTAAAATTCAACAGCATGACCATACTGAAAGGAAAAGACAAGACAAGAAGAACCCATGTTCTCCAAATCAACAAGTCTTGAATTGCTACAGAAGAATGGGAGAAAAGGATTTGAATTAAGTCTTTCACCCAGAATCTACAACATTCAGGATTTGAGGTAATAAGAAAAAAAACATTTCTACAGATGGGCTGGAGTAACAGGAGGAGAAAATGTGAGAATTCTGCACAAGAAAACAAATACCTTGTACTCAATCATCAAGCTTATATCAGGTTTGTAGCCAAATAGCTTTATTTTATTTTTCAATTACCAGACAAGCTCAGTTATGGAATAGCATGAGCTTTGCTTTCCTACAGTTTTTCACATAATAGATAGTTGAAAACCTTTTCCTTTCACGCTTTCAAGTTCTTATTGTATACAATTGTTTTCCTTGGGGGATTATACCTGATCCCATGAAGCTTTCCCTGCCAAGACAGCCAGCCTCATTGTGGAATAAGAGCAGACATTGATAGGCAGGGACCACAAGGGAGGCTGCGGCGGCTCTGGGCCCCTCTCTCCCAGCAGGGTTTTGCTGCTCAGCCTGTAAGGGTCACCTGAGCATGGCTTAAAGGATCTGGAAGGGAGAGGATATCTGAAGGCCAAATATTTTAAAAATGCAAGCCCTTTGCCATTTCTTCATGAACCCCTCCCATCAAATAAAGTAGATTCAACATCGTTTGTTTCTAAATGTGCTGGAAATGAAAATAACTGCAGTTATTGAAGCTGTGGGAGGTACAATGGATATTTCAGCTGTAACAGGATGAGAATGCCTGTTCAAAAGTTCCCTTCAAGCTCTTTATAGCAGGCAAATCCTCAAAAGAAAACATACTTTGTTAACTTTCATTTGAATACATCCTGCTCCAGCCAGACAGCCCACTTAAAATGACACAGAGGTAGTAAATTGTTCTACTGATTGGTTAGCTGGAGTTTAACAGCTTGAGATTATTGGGAAAGTGATAGGAACAAAAGTGTTGGACATATCATCATTCAAACAAGATCTCCTTCTACTCTTCCTGAACCTCTGAGGTGAAGGCCTTTAATTCCTCTTTGCAGTAAAAGATGTGTCATGAAGACAGTGGGAGATGGACAAAGGCCACCCAGAAGGGATCTTACTCAACAAGCCTTGCATATAGGATCCCACAAGAAAGCCTCTTAATGTGAATTATTTCAATAGCTGTGGTGCTGGATGGGTCCATGTTTTTCCAAGACAGTGTTTTCCTCAAAAAGTTCCTTTTGAGGAAGAAACAACAGGAGGTCTTGTCCTCAAGATAATTCCAATATCTAAAAACTGAAAGATGATGAGAAGCACAGATTTCCTGTTATTTTATTCTGAGAAATGGCACCCCAAGGCATTAAAATGCCCATGGAAATATGGAGGGCCAGATTTGCACAGGCACTCACAGCACACATTGTTGAATGGAGAAATGCTCAATTCCTGTTTTCTGGCCAATCCACTCAGCCTGCCGACTTCTGGCTCTGAATCCCCTCCAGAGCTCAATGGCTTGTGCCCAATAACACACACGTCACTAAACCCAGCATTGTAAGACAGCTACAGGCTGATCAGAAGCAATTGTAGGTTTGGTTATTTGTTTGAAGTTACAGTCAACCTTTGAATAATTGCCTCTGAAGAAATAGGAGTAAATAACACACATCCAGTCTGGCCAAAAGCATTTTATCAATGCCAAAATCTCCACAATGTACAAGACTGTACAACAGGCAAGGACAATCTCTCAAAGGCAACTGTGATTGTTGCATGAAAGAGTTACAAAGCTCAATTAACCAATTAAATGGTCTGCCAAAAGACTAAGGAATTCGCTGTTCAAACATATCCAAAGTTAGCCTAAATGGAAAGTGTAGAGGTATGTAATATAAGATGGCCTCGCAAGAAAACAAATACTACAGGTGTCCGTTGGTAAGGCACCCCAAAACTGAAGGGTCAAAAGAGACCACAGGTCATGAGAAGGCTGGGGAGACAGACATTTAGTACATCTCAGTGATGGTGCTCATTTAACACTCTGAAATAAAACACAGCATGGAAATCCACCAGTCAGGTGTGGCTCTCAGTTGTGGTGGCTATGAAAACAGAGATAAAACATGTCCTAGATCCTCTTAGGATGTTATTGCAGGAGATTCTATGTATGAAACTGCTAATTTGAGCTTCAAGTAAGCTCTTCAGGTAAGAGAATCCAATATATCACAATTTAACATTAGACATAAAGCTTCCTGATTCGACCTCACCTCCTATGTTTCTCTGGTTTGTTTTCCAAAACGTAACTATAGCTCCTAGTGAAATCAGATGGATTTATGAAAGAGAAATCATTCCTGACCAATCACTCCTGACCAACCTGACAGCATTCTATTATCACGTGGCTAGGGCAGAGGATGGAGGGAGAACTGTGGATATTTTGTTTACCTTGACTTATGCAAAGCTTTTGACATTGTCTGCCATAGTATCCCCACAAACAACAGCAAGGCCCACACTGTTTAACACCTTCACGGTGGGACAGAATGTACCTTCTCAAATTTGCAGATGATACACAGCTAGAGGGGCTGATGCACCAGCTGGCTGTGCTGCCACAGAGAGGCACGAGGGCAGGCTGGAGAATGGGCCAACAGGAATCTCATGAAGTTCAACAGAGGGAAGTGCAAAGTCCTGCCTCTGGGGAGCAATAATCTCCTGCACCAGAATAAGCTGTGGACTGACTGGCTGAAAAGCAGGTTTTTAGAAAAAGTCCTGGGGCTCCTAGTGGACACCAAGGTGACCACAAGTCAGTAGTGCATCTCTGTAGCAAAGATAAGCAGGTGTCAGCACATGTCTGGAGCTCTGTGCCCAGTGCTGAGCTCCCCAGAACAGGAGAAACATGGAGACACGGGAACAGGTCCAGCAAAAGGCCACTAAGATGATTATAAGAGCTTGCAGCATCTGACAGATAAGGAAAAGCTGAGAAGGTTTGGGTTATTCAATCTGGGGAAGAAAAGGTTGGGGGTGGAGGGGAAGGCAAATAAAAATAAATGCCTCATGGGAGGGATTAAGAAGATAAAGTCAGGTTCTTCGTAGTAGTATCCAGTAACAGGTGACAGCACAGGAGGCAACGGGCCCAAATTGACTAGAAGGAAATTCCATTCAAACATATGAGAACACTTTTTCTGTGAGGGGGCCCAAAGAGTAGAACAGGCTGCCCGGAGAGGTTGTGGAGCCTCCATTCTTGGAGGTAACCCAAATCCTGATTACATACAGGCAGCCTGCTGTAGCTGATCCTACTTTGAGCAGAGGAGTTGGACTAGACAGTCACTGGATATCCCTTCCAACCTCAACTGTTCTGTGAAAACATTCCAATGACAGTTAGGACCTGTGAAAAAATAAAGGCATCAGTAAAGTGTCAAGTTTCTGTGTACATTTACTAAGAATGTATTTACTGCAGGTTTCACATTTACCTTGAGGCTCTCTGCAACTTTTCAGCAAAGTAATTGTAACTTACGTACACCTACCAAAAAAAAAGCAAATCTCACGGCTGATAAGTGGAACATCAAACTGACTTTAATGTCCATGATGCAGGAGGTGGTGGTGGTAAACAGAAAAGTTTTCAATAAAGCTTTTCACTCCAATGCACTTTGACTGTCTTGAGCCTCACCATATGTATGTAATGTATGTTTGTATACATTCACATACAAATCTCTGTGTATCTCAAAGAGACTGTCCTCCTCTCTGGTTTACAGAATTTGCTTGCTCTTTTTGGCAAAATCTAGGTGTTTGATACTTCTCTTTATTTCTACCAGTATTCTCACAGCTCACCCCTCCTTGTATAATACCTCTTCTTTGTTTCTGATTTTGCTCTTTCACCTTTTGCTCTTCCCAGTCAGTTGACATCTCAGGATAGCCATCACACATCTGAAAACAATCCAGACATCCTAGTCCTATCAGTTCAGTGCCAAAGACAGCCATTTTGTATACAATTTGGCAGAGGCTAATCTAACTCTTCCCATCTGTTTTCCCTTTATTTTTTTTCCCTTTTTTTTTTTTTAAATTTTCCTTTTTCTTTNCAATTTGGCAGAGGCTAATCTAACTCTTCCCATCTGTTTTCCCTTTATTTTTTTTCCCTTTTTTTTTTTTTTTAATTTTCCTTTTCTCTTTTAGGGAGGGATAGGGGATTTGGGATAGGTAACTATGAATCAAAACTTTGGAAAAAAAGAAGACAGTGCCTCTTATACTAATTTACTGAGGTCCAGAAATACATAATTGCCTGTTGCTGCTGTTCTAATTCCAGACTTAGTCAACAGCATGGCAAATGAAACCATAGTAGCTCAAGAACACAAAGTGATACAGAGAGACTCCAAAGAGTCATTAAGCCCCCCAAACCAGCTGCAGGTCTGTAGGTCTGTAAACATTGCTTCTCTGAGAGGCAAACTCACCCCTAAACTCCAAAGTAACATTTAGAAATAAATTGATAGAAAGAATAGAAGTTTAAAGGAAAATCTGCTGTAATCTGACCATTCCAGCACACGCAATGTTTGTAATAAATCCTCCAGTAGTTTGTACTCTTCGTTGCAGATGTCCATAAGCTATTTGCTTATTTTCCCAAGCTATTTAAGATATTCAAACATCTTTTTTTTTTTTTCCCCCGGAAATGCTGATATGAATTGTATGGACAAAGTAAACAGAGTACTCTGTTAGAGTTTTCCTCTTTACAAATGAGCCATAAAATTGTCCATTAATCAGCATTGCTTCCCCAGGGCTTGAGCTGCATTGTTGAGGTTTCCTTTTCCATTTCTGATCCCTGGTTAGTTGAGGAGATTACAAAAAAAAAAAAAAAAAAAAAAAAAAAATTAC